>CM055265.1:100472420-100883920 GCA_029237695.1 Conchocele bisecta
AATATATCAATGTTTTGTCTCTCTTTTTTTATGTCTACCGTTTTATATATGTACTGTATAAGTAAGAATAATAGAATCAGATTGGATATCAAATTACTTGTGCATTAAATTAATTATATTAATTGCTACTTTTGATTTTCAGATTTAATTCATGTAAACATGGTAAACCCGAAAGTAGAAACTAATAGAATTAATTTAATCCACATGCACTTTGATAGCCAAATTTCAATTCGTATAATCTTACATACACAGTACATATTTAAAACGTCATACATAAAAAAACCCAGAGAAACAACACGGATATATTATTAATTAATTATAAAATGGCAGTCTGCTTGTTAGTACAGATCTGCGCACGTGCGACCGGAACGAGCTAATATTCGTCTCTTCTCCTTTCGGGGGTGAAGGGACGAAGAGACGATAATTATCGTTTGGGACGAAAATTATCGTTTGCTCGTGGCGAAGAAACGAGGAAACGAAGATTAAGGACACTAAATTTCGTCTCTTGACTAGTTCCTTCGTGACGAAGGAACGATAATTCGCGTCATGCAGGCGTTAAAGAGCGTCGCGACGAAACGATGAAACGAAGATTAAGGGGTGTTAATTCCAGAGGCGCAAATTTACGCGGCGCAAATTTAATCGACCTTATAGGGCGATAATTTTCATCCCTTAGGGGCGAAGAGACGATCATTAGCTTACCGAAAAGACGAAGTTTAATTATTAAACCTCGTTTCTTCTCTTCGCTAATCTTCGTTCCGTCACCACGAAGAGACGAAATGTCCCTAACGAGTCACCATAGTATTATTACAGTTTCTCCACTATCACAATATAATAGTTGCATAGTTTTTAAACGGGATTTTTGTGTCGCCCACACATGCGTGAGGTAGACGTATTCACCTATTCGCCAATATGTTTATACATTCTTTAAAGTTCCCGCGTTCTCTGGGCTCAGGACCATCAAACTTCATCCATGCCTGTCTGGCATTGATGGTTCACTACCCTGGGTGTTCATATTTGATTCCCCAAGGTCAAGGTCACTGAGGACTTTCACGTTTTTATCATTTGCATTTATTTCTTTTGTTTTGCAAATACAATTTAACCCTTTGTCCGATTGGAGCAGCTGTCATCTTCAGCACTCAATCTCATTGTCAATTGTGTTTTAATGTGTTGCGTCTGTTCTGCAAATACATATTTTCTCTCGGCCAAATGTAGTATTTTCGGGACAAAATAATCCCGTACATGTAACAGTATCGAAATGCACAACGAACCAAAAATACAATATTCCCACATGTACATTTGTTTTCAAAGTTGAGTTGCAAATACATTGTATAATAAATAATGGAATTATATTATTAATGCAATACATGTACTATCTGTGTATACGCCCGTTCGAAACAAAAATAGAGGACGTATTTGTATTCACCATGTACGGGCGGGCCGGCGGGCCATGGACACAGCTTGTCCACGAAATAATATGAGTGCTACTCGACGGACCGTGACCAACTTAAGCATGTATGTTTATCACGGCAAGACAAAGACCCCTATTGATTTTTAAAAGTTGCAGATGACTTATCTCCCCTTGGTGGACAGTTTTTTAATTTTCGCATTATGTAACATTTTCCACGCAATAACTCAAGTTCCTCTTGACACATCTGAACCACCAAATTCAGCATACATGTTTATCACGGCAATACGAAGAATCACATTTCAAAAACTATCGAATTATTTATGTCCCCTTGGTGGCTATTTTTACGTTCGCCTTCTATGTCATTTTCCATGCAATAACGCAAGTTATGCTTCGGTATACATATGCAAGAGGGAATTGATCGATTTTCCACACAAAATAATGAGCTATTTCCGCGCTTATAATGGCTATTTTTAATTTTCGCGTCTGTATCTTTTTCCTCGTGATCACAATGTATACTTGTTTATTATGGCAAGAAAAAGAACCCTATTGAGTTTCTTATTTTTTTCCAGCGTGTTATCTCCCCTCGTTTACTGGCTATGCCTCGACGAGCGTATATTATGACCTACGGCACTCTTCTTTTATGTTATGTATTAGCCGTAACATATTGGCTGGTATTGGTAGACCAGAACATAGATGGTGTTTCATTTGACTGTACATGTCTGTATTTTACAGGAGACGATGAAATGTGCGAGATTGACCAAGAACCAAAGAAGGACAAGACTACGGCACTACGTAGACAACTTCTGCCAGCTCTGCCTAAAGTTCCATCACTTCATGGGATTCGACCCCGATAACCCGACCTAAACTGACAATAGCTGTTGACAAGATTGTCACAATCAATATTTTGTTGTAACTGTATTTCTGTTCAACCGAAGATAGTAATGTTTATTCTATTCTATTGCTGAATGAAAGCAATACCGTTTTAACTCCAAATGCTGCTGTTGTGTATAGAAGCATCCTGATGCCAATGCTAAAATATATTGTAACGCCTAAATTAGGAGATACTACATGTATCTCCTAATTGAGTATACTAACAACCTATTTAGTAGATAGTAAACACCTGATAGGAGATACTAAGTCATAATTGGGATGATTATTATCTCTAAGTAGGAGGAACACTAAGGAAGATTTTTTTTAGCATTGACACATATAGTAATTCCTAATTAGGAGATCGTAAGTCATAATTAGGAGATACTATCTCATAATTAGGAGATACTAAGTCCTAATTATGAGATAATAGGTCCTAATTAGGAGTTGCTATCCAATTAGGAGATACAATACTTCATTGGCACCAGGACGCTTCCATAGTTTGTGTCATGCCGAATTTAAATAAAACAAATCACCAAATGTGGCTAAGTTAATGTTTTTTTTTACATTCCAGCAACGTTCTCACGTTGTAGAGTCATGTAGCACTTTTTACATGTATGTATGAAAACGTGGTCCGTAATGACGTTTGTTTAGGAACATGTTCTTGACAATGCAGTGTGTGATTTTACGTGTGATCTGTACTTCAATGGAAACTTTGAAACAAATGTGACATAAAAATCACTAACGTGAAATTGTATGTCAATGAATGTTTTCATACAATGTAACATCACTACGTCAAATCTAGCCAAGAACACGATTTCTGGATAACGCTGCACCAACGCTAAAAATTATGACAATGATACAACGTAAAATCACTACGTGAAATCTACGACAGGAAAACTTTCTTAAAATATGTTGTACCAACGTTATTATGCCAACGCTTCAGGAATGTTGTTGCACAAGGCAAATTCACCCTACGTTGTATCAATGTCATAATGCCAACGTTTTCTGAATGTTGTTCTTAAAACGTAAAAATCCCTAAGTGAAATCTAACGTGAGGAAAACTTTACCAATTTATGTTGTACCAACAGTAATGCCAACGTCTTGTGAAGTTGTATTAAAACGTACAATCACTAACGTGAAATCAACGACAGGAACTCGTTCCTAATTACGTTGTTCCAACGTCGATATGCCAATGTTTTGGGTATGTTGTCTTAAAACGTAAAAATAATAACTACGTGAACTCTACAACAGGAAAACTTTCCTGAAGTACGTTGTACCAACATCATTATGAAAACGTAATGTGAAATGTCGTCATAAAACGTATAATTACTACGTGAAATCTACGACAGGAAAAACTTTTCCTGCAGTACGTTGTTACAACGTCATGATGAAAACGTCTTGTGAGTGTCGTCATAAAACGTAAAATCACTACTTGAAATCTACGACAGGAACACTTTCCTGGAGTACGTTGTACCAACGTAATTATGAAAACGTCTTGTGAATGTCGTCATAAAACGTAAATTCACAACGTGAAATCTACCACAGGAAAACTTTCATGAAGTACGTTGTACCAACGTCATTGTGGCAATGTCTTGTGAATGTCGTCATAAAACGTAAAATCACTATGTGAAATCTACGACAGGAAAACTTTCTACAACGTCATTATGAAAACGTCTTGTGAATGTCGTCATAAAACATAAATTCACTACGTGAAATCTACGATAGGAAAAAATCCCTGAAGTACGTTGTACCAACGTCATTATGACAACGTCATGTGAATGTCGTCATAAAACGTAAAATCACTACGTGTAATATACGACAAAAAAACTTTCCTGAAGTACGTTGTACCAACGTCATTATGAAAACGTCTTGTGAATGTCGTCATAAAACATAAATTCACTACGTGAAATCTATGATAGGAAAAATTCCCTGAAGTACGTTGTACCAACGTCATTATGACAACGTCATGTGAATGTCGTCATAAAACGTAAAATCACTACGTGTAATATACGACAAAAAAACTTTCCTGAAGTACGTTGTACCAACGTCATTATGAAAACGTCTTGTGAATGTCGTCATAAAACGTAAAATGACTACGTGCAATATACGACAGGAAAACTTTCCTGAAGTACGTTGTACCAACGTCATTATGAAAACGTATTGTGAATGTCGTCATGAAACGTAAAATCACTACGTGAAATCTACGACAGAAAAACTTTCCTGAAGTACGTTGTTACCACGTCATTATGACAACGTCTTGTGAATGTTGTCAAAAAAGGTAAAATCACTACGTGAAATCTACGACAGGAAAACTTTCCCGAAGTACGTTGTGCCAACGTCATTACTATAACGTCTTGTGAATGTCGTCATAAAACGTAAAATCACTACGTGAAATATACGACAGGAAAACTTTCCTGAAGTACGTTGTACCAACGTCATGGTGAAAACGTCTTGTGAATGTCGTCAGAAAACGTCTTGTGAATGTCGTCATAAAACGTAAAATCACTACGTGAAATATACGACAGGAAAACTTTCCTGAAGTACGTTGTACCAACGTCATGGTGAAAACGCCTTGTCAATGTCGTCATAAAACGTAAAATCACCACGTGAAATCTACGACAGGAAAACTTTCCTGAAGTACGTTGTTACAACGTCATTACTAAAACGTCTTCTGAATGTCGTCATAAAACGTAAAATCACTACGTGAAATATACGACAGGAAAACTTTCCTGAAGTACGTTTTGTACCAACGTCATTGTCAAAACGTCTTGTGAATGTCGTCATAAAACGTAAAATCACTACGTGAAATCTACGACAGGAAAACTTTCCTGAAGTACGTTGTACCAACGTCATAGTGAAAACGTCTTGTGAATGTCGTCATGAAACGTAAAAATCACTACGTGAAATCTACGACAGGAAAACTTTCCAAGAAGTACGTTGTACCGACGTCATTGTGAAAACGTTTTGTGAATTGTCGTCATAAAACGTAAAATCACTACGTGAAATCTACGAAGTACGTTGTACCAACGTCATTATGAAAACGTCTTGTGAATGTCGTCATAAAACGTAAAATTACTACGTGAAATCTACGACAGGAAAAACTTTCCTGAAGTACGTTGTACCAACGTCATTGTGAAAACGTCTTGTGAATGTCGTCATAAAAACGTAAAATCACCACGTGAAATCTACGACAGAAAACACTTTCCTGAAGTACGTTTCTACCAACGTCATTGTGAAAACGTCTTGTGAAGTACGTTTGTAACCAACGTCATTTTGAAAACGTCTTGTGAATGTCGTCCATAAAACGTAAAATCACTACGTGAAATCTACGACAGGAAAACTTTCCTGAAGTACGTTGTACCAACGTCCATTGTGGCAACGTCTTGTGAAATGTCGTCATAAAACGTAAAATCACTATGTGAAAATCTACGACAGGAAAACTTTCCTGAAGTACGTTGTACCAACGTCATTGTGAAAACGTCTTTGTGAATGTCCGTTATAAAACGTAAAATCACTAACGTGAAATCTACGACAGGAAAACTTTCCTGAAGTACGTTGTACCAACGTCATTGTGAAAACGTCTTGTGAATGTCGTCATAAAACGTAAAATGACTACGTGAAATCTACGACAGGAAAACTTTCCTGGAGTACGTTGTACCAACGGCTTCATGGCAACGTAACTGCAACTTTCATAAAACGTTGTAACAACGTTCCTACAACCGAAAATTGTTAGCTGGGCAGTTTAGTTATTGCAATTTAATTTACGGAGTTGCCTTATATATATATATATAAATATTCTTAATATTCATCTACAATAACAAAAACAATAATAAACGATCTTGTATTAAGAACATTGATGAAAATGAACCATAATATGCATGCAATATATATATTTTTAAGTTTGTGTATGGTTTGTATATCTTGTCAAATAGCTTGAATGTTTTTCACACCTCTATGTAGACAAATCCCAATATTATATTGTATTGACCAGAACACAGTGTATTTCAGTGGGGTAGCTCGTTATATATAGTCGATTATGTACAATATGGGAAACTGTGTAGATCCTGATTAGATTGTGAATGCATATTTCCCCTACAGGTATAGCCTCAACAAGTGGTTATACTGTGATTGCAAATTTCCCCTAGAATGTATAGCCTCAACAAGTGATTGTTATAAGGTGGCTACACGTCCTGGCGGGCGACACGCGGCTTGATTCTTGTATATGGTATACAGTGAGTATGTACAAGATGGAACACAGTGTAGACCCTGATCAGACTGTGATTGTAATTTCCCTAGACGTATAGCCTCAACAAGTGATTATGTACAAGATGGCTACACGTCCTGGCGGGCGAAAAACGGCCAGTATACGGTCGACACATTCACACTACTGTCTCCTTGTAATGTCAACATTAGAGAGTTCTACAGTTTTGTATTTGTATTTCAATTAAAAATAATCTTTCCCATTTAGCATGTTTTTAACCATTATAAAAGTGGATTATCTTCCTTCGCTTCCTAGTATTAAGTTTATCGCGGTACTCTCCCTTTATTTCATATACAAATATTATTCCATTTTGCATCAAAACATTATTAAAATGGGCCCTGGTATGAGCAAATTAATGACATACATTATGTAAGTACAGTCCAAAACATCGTTAGGGTAAGCTGTGTATAGCTTATTTGTATTGACACATATAGTAATTAATATGAAGATTTTAGGGTAGATTTGGGTAGATTTGGGTAAATCGTGCCACCCTTTTTTTCTTACTATTTGCCGTATAAAACCCATTTATATAATGAGATATTTTGGGTTCTGGTCAAAACGTACCCGGGTCAAAACAAAAGGGGTGAAAACGTACCACACTGGGATGTGAAATAGTGAAATTTATCGTTGTGTATGATTTACTCATGATAGTGATTTTGCTATACGAAGAATTTAACTAACGGACCTAGGTATATAAATACATTAAATATGCAGCATAAGGTATACCTAAAAAATCATCCATAAGTGGGGAAAAAAAATGGCCACCAAATATTTCATTCATTATGTAAGATAATGTGGCCATTTTTGTTTCACTTATGAATTATTTTAGGTATATCTAATGTATATTTAATGTGTTTATATATGCCTAGGTCCGTTCGTTGTGGGAATCGGGTTGTAAACCTTCCATACCCAGACTTGTCGCCGAAGCCTAGATCACATTTTTTGTACTACGGTACGCGGTGGTGCATATTGCGTTAATAATCATCGTTACCATTCATATTGTGTATATACCAACAAATTGGTTTCCACCACGGGCTTAAAGTCCCCTCCCCCCCCTCCCCCCCCCCCCCCCCCCCCCCCCCCCCCCCCCAGCGTGAGCCCTTTAAAGCCGCTATGACTAGGCTGAAGGTTTTCACGGACTTACGGGGCTCACACCCCCAGCGTGAGCCCCTTAAGCCGCTTGGCTAGGCTGAAGGTTTTCACGGACTTAAGGGGCTCACGTTACACCGGGACCAAACTTTGTAAACATTGAATGATGATTTTGTAGGATTGTATACATGAAGAAATCTAGCAGTACGCGACAGACTGAAAATACATTTGAGGAGTACGCTACAGGATAAAAAAGAATTGAGTACCGGACATTTTAATTGCTTTTTGGTACGCATTGTCTCTGATTTTAATTGGGTTTTTGCATTTTTTAATTGCGTATTTGCGTTATCTGAACCTCTGGCCTATTGTTATTGTAACCAATTTCACGTAAGATAGTGATTCACAAAATAAATACCATCTTTTTTTCTCCATATTCTTTGTTTCTCAACAAAAGGAAAACGAGGGATTTTTCCAACAAAAAGTAGGGATAAAGTAGGGATAAAGTAGGGTATTCAACACTGAAATAAATGTGTAAATTAAATTATTGGCGCATGATGGTGAAAAATGCTATATTTTAGTATATTTTAGGCAATAATAGCGGTGGTGTGCAATTCGTTTGTTTGTTGGGGTTATCGGCTTATCAACAGCTAACACCATTTAAGGCTGGGTCAATGGGTTTAGTACTAAATCCCATATATTACCTGTACAAATGGGGGATGGGGGGAATCAAATAATCAAAACTGAATATTTACAATAAAAAAAATATATATTCAGCTCTGAAATCAGAATAATCCTGAGCTGATGCCAGGTCATCGCCACACCAGAATCACTTGGCCCCCTCCTAAAAGCAGTACAATCAGCACTAATCTTAATACTTTTATAATGGACAATTACCCAATTCAACTCCCAGGTAACAAAGAGCTACAGAGAACTAGGAAATGTGTTTGTAAAACACGGATGCCCCACCTACCACTTTTATAGTAAACAAAGCAAAAATCTAAGTTGAAGAGGAAGATAATCCATGACCCGGGGGTCGATTAAAAAGCAAAATTTCCAAATTTAATCACCATAAGGAAGCTACATAGCAAGCTTCTGGTATGTAGCTATTAGAGTTTAAGTCGAAAATGGGGAGATAATCCATGACCCAGGGGTCGAATAAAAATTGAAAAAAAAATTGCACATCTACTCGTCATAAGAAATTAAGCTACCTACCAAGATTCAGGTCTGTAGCTAGTATGGTTTAAGTTTTACGAGTTATAAGGCAAAATTGCCAAATTCTAAGTCGAAAAGAGGGAGATAATCCATGACCTGGGGGTCGAATAAATATTGAAATAAACTTTGCGCATCTACTCATCATAAGGAAGCTACCTACCAAGTTTAAAGTCTGTAGCTAGTACAGTTTAAACGTTTTATGAGTTACAAGACAAAATTGGGAAATTCTAAGTCGAAAAGGAGCAGATAATCAATGACCATACATACCAAAGTCTGTGGCTAGTACAGTTTAAAAGTTTTACGAGTTACAAGGCAAAATTGCCAATAATCAATGACCCAGGGGTCGAATAAAATATGGAAATAAACATTGCGCATAGATCATCATAAGGAAGCTACATACCAAGTTTAAGGTTTGTAGCTAGTACAGTTAAAAAGTTTTACGAGTTACAAGGTTGTTGACGGACGGACAAAGGTAACACTAAATGCCCCCTCTACTATCCAAACCATGCAAATCTAATTAATTAATGCCGTCGTGTTCGCCTGATCCCGTATTCAACCTGCTGCATTGGGGTGGGGGATCCCAAAATCAGAATGAAATATTTACAAGAAAAAATATTCAGCCCTGAAATGTAGGCCAATGAGGGCCAAACCAGGTCCCCGGTCGGGATTCCAGTAAGGATAAATTATCCATCACATGCTCCCGCCTGCCACCCATGTGCACCTTGAATGAACGAGATCTGGTCACTGGGTGACCGTGTTAATAAGAGACTAAGGGATCCAAGATTTGCATTCACTTATTTTCATGAAAACCATGACTATTATTTGCTTTGTGTGTCGCTTCCACCAGACCTAATGACTGGGTGGGTATGGTATGTAAGGAAATTATTTCATTTTTCAATACTATTGTAAAAGATACATGTTGTAATTTTTAACTATGCTAAAGATTGCAAGATTTCCGAGAATTTAAGGTAACGGTATTATTAAAGGTATTCAGATTTAACGACATCACAACAGAATGTTTTCTGATTGCAATTGGCATGTTCCAACATGTGATTACATATACATGTATCATCTAGATGGCCACGGCCAGCATATCACGCCCACCAAGGTTTCTGAAAGTCCCAGTGTGTATGCATTTGGTTATTACAGTCAATCGGGTTGTGGAAATATTGAGTACTTTTAACACAAATATCAGAGTAATTTGTCCTCGACCTTGGGCATGTGGGCAGCTGCATGGATGGGCTATAGAATGAACACAAATAAGGATTTAACGATTATTTGTGTTTGAAATTGGCGGTCATTGGTAAACACTTTTTTTTTTTTTTTTTTTTTTAATTTTTTTTTTTTTTTTTTTTTTTAATTTGGGGGGGGGGGGGGGGTGTTTATTAGGAGGGGGGGCATTAATTCGAGGTTATACGGTATGTATGTGACGTTGACCTCGAGATCAGCGGGGATTTGTCACAGCATATGAAATATTAAGAATTTTCAATGAAAGAAATAGAAGTTATAACATATTTCTCTGATGTTAAGTTTTGTAAAGAGACTAAGTATGTGACCTTGACCTTGGGATCAGCGGGGGTTGGACAGTCGTAGATTTGTCACAGCATGATAGTACAACCTTAGAGGAACGCACAAGTGAAATAATAAGAATTTTCAATGAAGGAAATAGAAGTTATAACTTATTTCTCTGATGTTAAGTTTTGTAAAGAGACTAAGTATTTGACCTTGACATTGGGATCAGCGGGGGTTGGACAGTCATGGATTTGGCACAGCATGGTATTAGAGCCTTACAGGAATGCATGTGTGAAATATTAAGCATTTTAGATGAAGGAAATAGACGTTAGAACAATATTTCTCTGATGTTAAGTTTTGTAAAGAGACTAAGTATTTGACCTTGACCTTGGCATCAGCGGGGGTTGGATGGTCGTGGATTTGGCACAGCATGGTAGTAGAGCCTTACAGGAATGCATGTGTGAAATATTAAGCATTTTAGATGAAGGAAATAGAAGTTATAACAATATTCTCTGATGTTAAGTTTTGTAAAGAGACTAAGTATTTGACCTTGACCTTGGGATCTGCGGGGGTTGGACGGTCGTGGATTTGGCACAGCATGGTAGTAGAGCCTTACAGGAATGCATGTGTGAAATATTAAGCATTTTAGATGAAGGAAATAGAAGTTATAACAATATTTCTCTGATGTTAAGTTTTGTAAAGAGACTAAGTATTTGACCGTGACCTTGGGATCTGCGGGGGTTGGACGGTCGTGGATTTGGCACAGCATGGTAGTAACGCCTTACAGGAATGCATGTGTGAAATATTAAGCATTTTAGATGAAGGAAATAGAAGTTATAACAATATTTCTCTGATGTTAAGTTTACGGACTAAGTATTTGACCTTGACCTTGGGATCTGCGGGGGTTGGATGGTCGTGGATTTGGCACAGCATGGTAGTAGAGCCTTACAGGAATGCATGTGTGAAATATCAAGCATTTTAGATGAAGGAAATAGAAGTTATAACAATATTTCTCTGATGTTAAGTTTACGCACGCACGGACGGACGCACGGACGGAGGGACAACCTGACTCCAGTATACCCCCCCCCCCCACAACTCGTTGCGGGGGGGGGGGGGGGGGGGGGGGGGGGGGGGGGTATAATAAGAATACAGAGAGAAACCATAGAACGCCCTCAGACCTCCGTATGCATGTGACCACACCATCGCAGAAGGATGATTTCGTACAGACTTCCCATGGGCCACAGGCCTGTACGGCTCCACGTGTCCTACAGGCCCGGGACCACCCGTAGGTCTCATCTGACCTAGATATTACTAGAGATAGTGACACTAATTGTTTACAGATGAGATTATAAAGCATGTGAATGTACTGATTTTGTTATGAAATTCATAGTATTATGTTGCTTATTTTCCCCTAATTTACAGAAAAAAACTATATTGTGTTATTTGCAGAGTTTATTTCTGACAGGATAGCACCCATATTCTCACTATAGCCAGTGTCCATGCTATATCCACGCCACCCCACCCTAGCAATCCACGCTCTGAATATGTAAATTAGACACCAGGTACATACTCCATAATAACTTAACCACATTCTAAAATTACACTAGAAATGTGGCCTATCGGCACACGAATGCCCCCGCTGGCAGCCAAAGAAAACGAGGTATATTTGATTATAAGCCATTTACCCGAGCGTTAAGGTTTCGAACGCACCAAGTCTGTGACCTTGACCCTGGGCTTTGCGAGGGCGGGACGAATGTGGATTTGTCACAGGGCGGGTAGGTAGAGGAACATTGGAGCAATTGCGTGTGTGTAAAATGTGAAGCAGATCCGAGCAAGGAAACAGAAATTATAAGCCATTTACCCAGTGTTAAGGTTTCGAAAGCACCAAGTCTGTGACCTTGACCCTAGGCTTAGCGGGGGCGGGACGAATGTTGATTTTTCACAGGGCGGTAGAGGACCATTGGAGCAATGCGTGTGTGAAATGTGAAGCAGATCCGAGCAAGGAAACAGAAATTATAAGCCATTTACCCAGCGTTAAGGTTTCGAACGCACCAAGTCTGTGACCTTGACCCTGGGCTTAGCGGGGGCGGGACGAATATGGATTTGTCACAGGGCGGTAGAGGACAATTGGAGCAATGCGTGTGTGAAATGTGAAGCAGATCCGGGCAAGGAAACAGAAATTATAAGCCATTTACCCAGCGTTAGGTAATTTCGAGCACAAGTCTGTGACCTTGACCCTGGGCTTAGCGGGGGCGGGACGAATGTTGATTTTTCACAGGGCGGTAGAGGACCATTGGAGCAATGCGTGTGTGAAATGTGAAGCAGATCCGAGCAAGGAAACAGAAATTATAAGCCATTTACCCAGCGTTAAGGTTTCGAACGCACCAAGTCTGTGACCTTGACCCTGGGCTTAGCGGGGGCGGGAACGAATATGGATTTGTCACAGGGTGGTAGAGGACCATTGGAGCAATGCGTGTGTGAAATGTGAAGCAGATCCGAGCAAGGAAACAGAAATTAAACCATTTCACCCAGTACCCTAAGGTTCGAAAGCACCAAGTCTGTGACCT
The DNA here is from genome assembly GCA_029237695.1 of Conchocele bisecta. Taxonomy (NCBI): domain Eukaryota; kingdom Metazoa; phylum Mollusca; class Bivalvia; order Lucinida; family Thyasiridae; genus Conchocele; species Conchocele bisecta. The sequence goes on from CM055265.1 coordinate 100,485,340, forward strand.
TGACCCTGGGCTTAGCGGGGGCGGGGACGAATGTTGATTTTTCACAGGGCGGTGAGAGGACCATTGGAGCAATGCGTGTGTGAAATGTGAAGCAGTATCCGAGCAAGGAAACAGAATTATAAGCCATTTTACCCAGCGTTAAGGTTTCGAACGCACCAAGTCTGTGACCTTGACCCTGGGCTTAGCGGGGGCGTGACAAATGTGGATTTGTGTACAGGGCAGTAGAGGGACCATTGGAGCAATGCGTGTGTGAAATGTGAAGCAGATCCGAGCAAGGAAACAGGAAATTATTTAAGCCATTTACCCAGCGTTTAAGGTTTCGAAAGCACCAAGTCTGTGACCTTGACCCTGGGTTTAGCGGGGGCGGGACGAATGTGGATTTGTCACAGGGCGGTAGAGGACCATTGGAGCAATGCGTGTGTGAAATGTGAAGCAGATCCGAGCAAGGAAACAGAAAATTATAAGCCATTTACCCAGCGTTAAGGTTTCGAAAGCACCAAGTCTGTGACCCTTGACCCTGGGCTTAGCGGGGGCGGGACGAATGTGGATTTGTCACAGGGCGGTAGAGGACCATTGGGGCAATGCGTGTGTGAAATGTGAAGCAGATCCGAGCAAGGAAACAGAAATTATAAGCCATTTACCCAGCGTTAAGGTTTCGAAAGCACCAAGTCTGTGACCTTGACCCTGGGCTTAGCGGGGGCGGGACGAATGTGGATTTGTCACGGGCGGTAGAGGACCATTGGGGCAATGCGTGTGTGAAATGTGAAGCAGATCCGAGCAAGGAAACAGAAATTATAAGCCATTTACCCAGCGTTAAGGTTTCGGGACGTACGTACGTACGTACGTACGGACGCCGGTAACACTATATGCCCCCCTCACCATTCGGTGGCGGGGGCATAAAAATAAGTTTAAGCTGATAAACATGGAGGCATTTCTTTCTAGACCATTATTTTTTAATAAGGACATAAAATATGGAACAACTTTCTTCAATAAGGCATGGTTTGATAAGGGAATATGTTTTATAAAGGACATTATCAAAATTGATGGAACTTTTGCCTCTCAAAATGAACTTAAAAACAATTTCAACATAAATATAAACTTTCTTCAATATTATGGCCTTGTCAAAGCAATAAAAGATTGGGGTAAAAGTTTGAAACTTATCAATATCGAAAACAAGAGGCCCAAATGGGCCTGTATCGCTCACCTAAAAGCCTCCATAGTGGTCATCTTGATTTCACAAAGACTCTTCACTTACAACTTCAAATGTTCCACAGAATTTGTTGGTACCTTCTGATCTAACATATATTGCGAATGTGCATGTGATTTACTGCTATACCTTCGATTTGATATATAAAATGACCATATTCGGTCAAAAATAAAATTTGACCCCTATTTGACCCCTCGGGCCATGACCATTTTTGACCCAGAGGCCACCATATGAACAAATCTGAATCAGCGTTAACTATCCATCATTCATACAAAGTTTTGTCGAAATCGGCCTGGCGGTTTGTGAGAACATTTTTTTGACAATTTGACCTACTTTTCAACGGCGGACATCTTGGATTTGGTGATGACCTCCATTTTAACAAAAATGGACAGGCTTAACCCACAGACCATTACAGTTAAGTTTGGCCAATATCGGCCAAGCAGTTCACAAGAAGAATACGTTTGAAATCTTTAGTAAAAGAACAACTTTTTTACCTTTCGGTGGCCATCTTGGATGACAAAATCATCTGATTTAGACAAAAAATGCTCCAGAGTGATAGACTAGTCGATACCTTCGATTTGATATTATTATATATTCGGGCAAAAATATAATTTGACCCATAGTTGACCCCTCGGGCCACGCCCATTTTTGGCCCAGGGGCCACCATATGAACAAATCTGAAACAGCGTTAACTATCAATCATTCACACCAAGTTTCGTCGAAATCGGCCTGGAGGTTTGTGAGAAGAAGATTTTTTGACAATTTGACCTACTTTTCAACGGCGGACATCTTGGATTTGGTGGATGACCTCCATTTTAAACAAAAATTGGACAGGCTTCACCCACAGACCATTACAGTTAATGTTTGGCCAATTATCGGCCAAGCAGTTCACAAGAAGAATACGTTTGAAATCTTTAGTAAAAGAACAACTTTTTATTACTTTCGGTGGCCATCTTGGATGACAAAATCATCTGATTTAGACAAAAAAAAAAATGGTCAGAGTGATCAACTAGTCGATACCTTCGATTTGATATATTATATGACCATATTCGGGCAAAAATATAATTTGACCCCTAGTTGACCCCTCGGGCCACGCCCATTTTTGACCCAGGGGCCACCATATGAACAAATCTGAAACAGCGCTAACTATCGATCATTCATACCCAGTATCGTCGAAATCGGCCTGGCGGTTCGTGAGAAGAAGATTTTTTAAGAATTTGACCTACATCTCAACGGCGGCGATCTTGGATTTGGTGATGACCTCCATTTTAACAAAAATGAACAGGCTTCAACCAGAGACCATTACAGTTAAGTTTGGCCAATATCGGCCAAGCAGTTTACAAGAAGAAGACGTTTGAAATCTTTAGTAAAAGAATGACCATTTGAACTATCGGTGGCCATCTTGGATGACGTAATCATATGATTTAGACAAAAAATGTTCCAGAGTGATTGTCTCGTCGATACCTTCGATTTGATATATTACATGACTATATTCGGTTAAAAATAAAATTTGACCCCTATTTGACCCCTCGGGCGACGCCCATTTTTGACCCACGGGCCACCATATGAACAAATCTGAAACAGCGCTAAATATCGATCGTTCATACCAAGTATCGTCGAAATCGGCCTGGCGGTTCGTGAGAAGAAGATTTTTTAAGAATTTGACCTACTTTTCCATGGCGGCCATCTTGGATTGTCGATGACCTCCATTTTAACAAATCTGAAATTGCATCACCCATATATCATCCCTGTGAAGTTTGACCAATATCGGCTCAGCAGTTCGGGAGAAGAAGATGATTGAAAATGTTCACGGACGGACGACGGACGACGGACACTTTGCCATAACAATAGCTCACATGAGCTTTGCTCAGGTGAGCTAAAAAGTTACAAATGCCATTTACTCCATACAAACTAAAAATATACATAAAAAACAAAACCGCGACAAAAGACATGTACCTCGCATTAAACTCCAATTCTGAAACTCCAGCTGGTAAAATTAAATGGAACTCCACCTATAATTTTAACAATGAAAGATGGAAGAAAATATATTTATGGCTGCATATCATAACAAAAGACACAACTCAAAAATGGTTCCAGTACCCAATAAACCACAATATTCTAGCCACAAATGATTTCCTAAATAAGATTAAAATTGTCAGTAGTCCATTATGTACATTCTGTAAGAAGTTTTCGGAAACAATAAAACATTTGTTTTGGGATTGTAAGGTTACAAAAAACATATTTAGGGAACTTCAAGAATGGTTAGCGACCAAAAATATAACAATTACAATTAACGAAAAATAATTCATCTTCGGGATTTACGAAAAAACAATAAGTATCTTCAAACAATTAATACTATTAGAAACTAAATACTATCTCTATTATTGCCGGTGTTCAAAAGTAGTTCCAAGTCTCAGCATACTGAAGCATCGAATTCAACTATTGTATGAAACATCCAGGAAGGCAGCAATAATGGCCAACAAACTTGAAAACTTTACAAAAATTTGGGAAGACTTTATCATTTCAAAAGTTTAATTTATGTAACAAAAATACCAAAATAAGATTTCTCATCTTAGCTGAGCTAGTTGCGGGTGCTATAATAAATCTCTGCTTTTGTGCGTTTTTTTTTCTTCCTTTCTTTGTTTTAACCCCTTCCTCACCCCCTCCCCCCCGCCCCATTCCACCTCATATTATAGGTTTGGGAAATAAAGACATTATAAACATGAATCTAGTAGAAGAATATAATATACACAGAGTAATACAGGTTCAAGCAAAGACCATGATCTGACGGAACCAGCCGCGTTTTGTTTTATAACCAGTGTGGGGATCGGAACAGATTGTACATTGGCTTGTCAATACATAATGTTACCAACAACTTTAACATTTAACCCTTTTAGCCCTAAATAACTGGAATGGATTATATATAATATGTTTATTTTCGGTCAATTCCATTCAACACAAAATACTTTTCGATTTATAATTTTATTTTTTTTATCAAATATGATAATTACTTGCAAAGAGTGCAGATCCTGATGAGCCGGCTCGACTGGATCTACACTGTTTAAAAACACCTATATAAACGGCTGTAATGTTGAAAGGGTTAATACACGATTTAAACATGTAGATGCACAGTAGGATTGAACTTTACTTTTTACAGAGTGGGGCTGGTTCAGTTGGATCGTGGGTAGTATGAATGATAACATATAATCAATTACATGTATTACATATGCTAAATCAAACTTTGGCTCTTGCAGCGCTGGAGAGTGACATTGTCATCTGCGGGTTTATTAGAAGTATTACTGTCTTTTTTTAATAACACGTGCAAGTTTTTTATTGAAAATTCAGGTCTCTCATTAATGACGATTCTAATGTACCACTCAACCATGAAGTCTTAATAGAACAGTGATTTCTACCCAGTACTGCAAGAGCAAAAGAGGGTGAATATCTGTAATTGTATATTTTGTATTTGTATCCGACTATTACATGTATATTATGTACGGTTTGTGGGGGATGGCCCCGACCCACCACAAACCTATTACGGGGAAAATAAATATTTTCAAAACAAAAAAAACACAAAAACTTACCCACATTCATCATTATTTTAGTGCACAATTATATCTTAATTTGTTTCAAAAGTTATTCAGTATATCTGTCAAACATGGTTATATGGAGCTTGGCACAACCATACACTTGAAAATGAAAATACAATGTGTACAAGCTGGAATAACTGGACATTTTGTTTTCTAAAATGATTATTTAATCTCAATGCAAATTTCCAAAAAAGTATAGGGATAGAAGGGCTATTTTGAAAAAAAGTAGGGAAGAAACAAAAAGTCTCACTTTCATCGGCCATCTTGGATTACCTAATCATCCGATTTCGACAAAAAAATTATCCAGAGTAATCGGCTCCTGAATACCTTCGATTTGATATATGACCACATTGGTCAAATGTGAAATTTGATTCTTATATATAATAAACCACGGGCCCCGCCCACTTTTGACCCATGGGTCACCATTTTTACTAGGTTAGCTCCATTGGAGCTACCTAGTATAGCAGTCGCAGAGATGGAATGTTAACTATTTCTACATTTAAAACTACCATTATGAGTGTCGAATTTGTAATGTTTAATTACTGAATTTTACTGAATTTGCAAATGTAGACTAAAGAATAAAGCACAGTCTGAATTATTTAATTATATATTTACATTATATTCAATATTTTGTCATACTGTCCCATTAAACAATAGTTGATAGAGCTGTCACCATAGATATCACACCAGTTTAGTGGATGGATACCTCGCGGCCATTATGGCGCTTTTGAGTCCATATAAAGTTAATTTATTGAATATCATCTAAATTTGGGGGGAAGATAGGGTGGGTGTGTCTTCATTTTTTTTTTTTTTTTTATTAAACATTGTTGTAAATAGTGCTAACAAACAATAATTAATGATTTATTTTCAAATACATTCAAATAAAAAATAATCTGGAATTACTGTTTAAGGGCGGGTGGGGATGATATTCATTAAATAAATTTTATATTGCCAGATGATCTGTTAAACAGAGCCGCCGGACACCCAAGCACCACACATGACACACAGATGATCTGTTAAACAGAGCCGCCGGACACCACGCACCACACATGACACACAGATGATCTGTTAAACAGAGCCGCCGGACACCACGCCCACACACACACGATGATGTTAAACAGAGCCGCCACCACGCACCACACTGCACAGATGATGTGTATTGATGGATCGACTAAACACACAGTGGACCGAGTTTGCTAGGGGGGAGGGGGGGGGGGGGGTGGGGGGGGGGTGGGGGGCATACTACCAATGAGGACAGCCTCAGGTGGTGGACAGTGGGGGCCGGGAGGTGGGAGGTAGGGGGCTGGAGATTAGAGGTAGGGGGTGGGAGGTGGGAGGACAGGGGGCCGAGAGGTAGGAGGTAGGGGCGGGAGATGGGTGGTAGGGGCGGGAGGTGGGAGACTAGACTGACTCCCCTGTCCACCCCATCACCAATATGAGCCATGTATGTACAGCTGCTGAAGCCCGTCACATAGGTAGCACCTATTATGTGTTTGACGCCGACAAGTTTGAGCAAGGAAATTATTGGGCACCGGTCTGTGGAGATTGCCATAAATAAGTTACACATTTTGACTATACCTATCAGTGAAAAATGATTTCATGCTGGTCTGTCGCATCTTTTTCACGACAGGCTCCATCGTGCAAATCTAGAGCAGTCAGGTTATTGTTGTTGTTGTTTCTGCTGCGTGCACATGTTTATCGCGTTTACTTTTCATGGCACCGTAAATGATCAACGCTCTATGATCAATCATGAATCATGCGAATACAATGTAAAGTAGCTACAGTAACAAACACAATACATATTCAATCGTTTAATTGTGTCTGGTTCACGTTTTTAAAAATATATCGAACATGTTTGTCCATCATGAATACCATCATGACAATTTCATATCAGTTCATATTTGCGTAACCTCCGTGGCTGAACGGGGGAGGGGGGGGGGTGGGGGGGGGGCGGGGGGGGGGGTGCTAAGTGTAATAAACATATATATTGAATTTGGTCACGATCTGTCAAAATAAATAGGCTTCTTCGTCTTGCCGTGATAAACATGTATACCAAATTTGTTTACGATCGGTGTACGATCGGTGAAGTAGAATTGGAGTTATTGCGTGGACAAAGATACAGAGTGCGAAAATTAAAAATGGCCGCCAAGAGGAGATAAGTATTCGGAAATGTTTCATAATCAATAAGCTTCTTCGTCTTGCCATGATAAACATGTATACCGAATTTGTTTACGATCGGTGAAGTATAACTTGAGTTATTGAAAATCAATAGGCTTCTTCATCTTGCCGTGATAAACATGTATACCGAATTTGGTTAAAATTCGTCAAGTAGTACTCTAGTTATTGCATGGATAAGCTGTGCCCGCCCGCCGCCCACCCCCCCGCCTGCCCGCCCGTACAAAATGAATACATAATACGTAAATATAATGGATTGATGCTGAACATCAATTTTAATTGTTTGATTCTAAGTATAAGTTAGATCGGAAGAGTTTCGTGTGTGATCTGATGCCAGGTCCTCGCCACACCAGAATCACTTGGCCCCCTCCCAAAAGCAGTAGCATCAGTAATAATCTTACTACTTTTATAATGGGCAATAACCCAATTCAACTCCCAGGTAACAAAAGATAACAAGAGGGACATAGTGGCCCTAATTCGCTCACCTGACTCCATGAACACCAGAGGAGAATGTGACATTGAGTTCATATGTTTTAAACAAAATAGTGCTATTTTTAGATGGCGATTATCTTGGATTAAGCGATGACTCTCATTTTACCAAATCTGAAAACGCTTCACCCAAGGATCTTAACTTACTATGAAGTTTGGCCATGAGAAAAAGACGATCAAAATCTTGAATAAATGGACCTTTTGGCGGCCATCACGGATGACATAATCATCCGATTCCAACAAATATTGAGCCAACCAGAGTAATCGCCTCATCGATACCTTCAATTTGATATATGACATGAGCATATTCGGTCAAAAATTTGACCCCATGGGTCACGCCCATTTTTGACCTCGGGGTCACTATTCTAACACCTTTGAAAGAGCATTCTACATTGATCATTCCTACCAAGTTTCGTCGAAATCCGGCGGTTCACGAGAAGATTTTTTAAGAATTTTTGCTATTTTCAGACGGCCGCCATCTTGGATTAGCGACGACCTCCGTTTTAACAAATCTGAAAAGGCTTCAGAATTTTAAAATCTCTAATAAAATAACAACTTTTTGACCTTTCGACGGCCATCTTGGATGACATGACCATCCAATTTCGAAAAAAAATGTACCAGAGTGATCGCCTCGTTGATACCTTCGATTTGATATATAACATGACCATATTCGGACAAAAATAAAATTTGACCCCACGGGCCACGCCCATTTTTGACCCTGGGGTCACCATTTTAACAACTTTGAAAGAGCATTGTACATCGATCATTCGTACCAAGTTTTGTCGAAATCCGGTTGGCGGTTCTTGAGAAGATTTTTGAAGAATTTGTGCTATTGTTAGACGGCGGCCATCTTGGATTATGAAATGACGTCATTTTAACAATTTTGTAATCCCCCTACCTAAGGACTATGACCATGAAGTTTGGTGACTATAGGCCCAATTGTTACCGAGGAGAAGACATTTGAAAATGTTCACGGATGGACGACGACGACGGACGACGGACACATTGCAGTAACAATAGCTCACATGAGCTTCGCTCAGGTGAGCTAAAAACGTACCTGAGGGCCAAACCAGGCAAATAGTGATTCCTATAAGGAGGAACCCTTGCCTTTAATTGTACGCCGTCACGTTCGCTGACCAACCACCCACTCCATGTACACCGACTATTTATTGTCTGTAAATATTCAGTCCTGATTTAGGGATTTGCCTTCTATCCATACACATGTAATATGGGATTTGACCGTTAACCGACTTAAAGGTACATGCCCACTCAGTAAGCACAAAATGTTCTTTATAGGAATTACATAAGTGTATAATTGTATCACTATTCCACCAGTTCTAAAAATTACAAATGCCCGGAAAACAGATATAATCATCATGATCATTTAGTAATATTTATTTTACTGATAGTGACGCGCGTTGGTATCAGGCTATTTTCATATGCAAATGAGGCATGATATTTTTTTACTTATTTATACTAATGAAATGCGTCACCTGAAAAAATAATATTATCGACAGATTATAAAGTATGATCATTGCACATCAAAAAATAAATACAGAGAATAAATAGTAATGTCCATTAATATGAAACACGGTTATCGCCCCTGATATGAGTGTAAAAAGTTTTGTCTAAAATAAAATGTATAATAATGCCAATCAATACGTGGGATAATGGTGAATGAATGTTCATTTTTCCAGAAAATGTCATACGTACAGAATATACAAAAGTATCTGTATCACTATATTATAACCTACTGCGTGGGCATGTACCTTTAAAATGAGTGGGACACAGAATGAATATATGGATGATGCCCAATAAGCAAAGTTTCAAGCAAATCTGACTTACGGTTACAGAGATAGTAGGTATGTGAAAACTTTAACGCAAATTCTGACAGAAACTTTAACGCAAAAGTCTAAGTCATTTGACCTAGACCTAGGGGCACAGGGGCCGCATGAGTGGGACACAGAATGAATATATGGATGATGACCAATAAAAATACAAAGTTTCAAGCAAATCCGACTTATGGTTACAGAGATAGTAGGTATCTGAAAACTTTAACGCAAATTTTGACAAAAATTTAACGCAAACTTCTAAAGTCATTTGACCTTGGGCACAGGGGCCGCATGAGTGGGATACAGCATGAATATATGGATGATGACTAATACGCATATGAAGTTTCAAGTCAATGTGACTTAGGACTGCAGAGATTTAAGGTATTTAAAAACTTTAACGCAGATTTCGGACGGACGGACTGACGCAAAACGGACGGATGGACGGATGGACGGATGGACGGACGCACAGACACCTGGACGTCATTGTGATCACTATGTCTTGCTTTTCGCAAGCGGGCTCGACAAAAAACTATTACAAATATGGCTAATATGCCATATCATATGTTCCAGTTCTTTGTAAACACTTAATATTATCAAATGGGAGTACATTCTAACAATTGCAGTACTAGTATTTTTACTGATGTTTTTAATGACGTTTAAAACATCAACGTCAAAGTATCATTTGGAACGTGTCCATTTTATTAATTGGACATAACGTTGGCGTATACTACAAATACGCAATTAGGGTGATACAACGCGACACAACACGGTTTTCATGTGATAAATATACATGTAGATTATAAACGAGCAAGACCATTTATAATGGTTAAATAATTCACCTGTAGCCAGATGTAGCCACCTGTAGCCAATAACAACGCTCAGAATTGGGCAAATCCTTTGCATTGGAATCATAAATCCATAGCTTTAAAAGAATCTTCTGCAGTCAATTCATACCGTAATCTTTTGTAATTTGGCAAATTAGCTACTCTTTTAATATGTACTTCGTCGTACAGTTTCTGTACTGCTCTTGGGATGGCTTTAAACTGTGCCATAGTTGACAGGCTGTCATTATACTGCCACTGCAGTGTGCCCATTGTGTGGGCATATCGTTTCGGCATACCATCTTTCAATCGCTTTTCAAAATCTATTTGGATATCGCGGTCCATTTCATCAGCTGACGGTAATTTCAGGGAACCATCTAAAATTGCTAAAACAAACTGAACCTGGTTATCAAACTGCGGAAAAGGACATATCGTCTTACATATGCCTATGAAGGATAAAGTTGGCCACTGTGTGTGTATTACATGTTTGTATAATGGCGTAACTCTCTCGTCCTCAATATGAACATTACAAATGTCGGATAAAAATGGAAATTTGTAACGGTAGCCTGTACATAGCAATATTGTATCTATGTTCTCTTCAGTGCCATTCTTGAAGACGACAGAATCTTGGGTGAGTCTGTCAATTCCGACTTGTTGGAACACATTGTCGGGTAGCGGTGTAACCAAAAATGGCTTGTTGTGGCTCAGTATGACCTGCAAACAAAAGGACAACTAACATTAGTTTCACTTAACCAGTGCAAAATCTTCATTAGTTTACCCCTTTCCTGACAAATGTAATAGACTGTAAACTAACACGAGGGATGTATTGCAGAGGTGTCTTACGGTTATGTAGCGATTTTTTGTGTCACATTTGTCAACAAATACATGTACATCTAGTAGGCGAATAGTATTAGACATAAAATCGCCAAAGATCGGGAAAAATAAGCCAAAGATGAATTTTTCAGTATAGGTCCGGAATATCATTAGGAGAAACATATAAAAACTCCCCACTGGAGATTAATCAAGATGGCGTCCAAGATGGCTGCCATAAATTTATTAAACACATAAAGGTGACATTAATGAACATATTCACACATAGGGTGGCAGCATATCACTGCAAAATGTAGGATTTTAACCTTGTAAATAAGTATGAGCCGATTAACATTTCAAATATCAAATATCCAAGATGGCTGCCAAGAATGCCAACAAAATACAATGTATGTAAAAAATACATTTTCTTCACAACATATATGAATTGATTTTTAATTGTCTTGGAGTTACATGCACTATTATTAAAACTTCAATAATTTTATATCTGAAATAATATGGCGTCCAAGATGGCCGCCAAGTCTTGGAAACGTAGTCCGATATGCATACAGAAGGCCCCAGCCTGCATGTTGAGCCCGCCTAGGCTGTTGTTACCACGAGGGTGTATTGATAGTCCCAATATTTAGTGATCGTATCAGGGTGTATTTATGTGGTTAGATATACATGTACATGTATAATGGTACTTAAAATGTTGAAGTCAAATTTCGTAAAACCATTAATGCAATGAAATTTGTTATTGACGTTGTGTAGGAAGGCCAAATGGATGGTTGAAGTCAAATTTCGTAAAACCATTAATGCAATGAAATTTGTTATTGACGCATTATGTGTACAGTCCCATAGAAAACGAACAGCCAAATGCCAAGATGATTCTGACAGGCTAATGTTCCTGTTAATGATTTTGTATTGCACTATGGGGTCAGCTAATGAGATAGCAAAGCATGCCGAACTACTTTCACAGCCCAGCTGGAGTCTCCAGTAACTGCCAGACTCGACCATAGTGCATGAGAATATGTACAGGTGAGTTTTATTACCACCAGCGACTATTATGGCTGTAATCTTTGCAGCTTAGGTCCAGATCAGAATGAGCAGTCACATCAGGATCTAGACTGTTACCGACTGGATTCATCATTGTCTAAATGGATAAGCAACCCTGATCTTGTTCCATGCTCTCTTGGTAGCCTACAACATGTGTGTGCTGATTTCCACAATAATGATGGGAGAATTGCTTGTTCTAACAGCTATAAGCTGATGATACAAGAACACACTAGTCTTCTAACCAGTGTAGATATATCTGCGGGTTCAAACTGACCAACACACTAGCAAGTTACAAATTAAAATGTGCTGTTGATACATACTTACATGTAGCATATTTTATGTTACATACACCTTGCAGAAATAAATATCGTCATTGCAAAACCTTACTTCAATCTCAAAGTCAGACTTCACACAAGGAATTTAGCTGAGTGTGAGTCCTGGCTGGGGAATGGACCTTACGGCATATGCGACAGTGTAGCCCTAGATCAACCAGCGCATCCGTGCAGTCTGACCAGGGCCTATATTTGTCGTGTTTTGTTTCATCGAAGTAGTAACAATAATGATACCAGCAAAACGCCTCTACTTGAATCGTACTTAGTGCGTGTGCAAAAGGAAATATGTTTTGAGTCCAAGTTGGCGATTGGAAATGTTTTATAAACTATCAACAGAGCTTCAGTCAAGGTGCGTAATTTGATAAATTTGAGGTAGGATTTTGTTATTTCTTCACCAAAAATGGCAAGTTGGGAGCTATGATAAGCTTATTATTTCTTACTGGAGCATAACATGATCAGCTCTCAAGTACGGGGGCAGGGGGGGGGGGGGGCCAAAACGATACAAGAGGACCAAACCATGTAGGTCGGCATTCCGGGAAGGATGAACACACACCGATCGTTAAATTACCCATCACATGCTCCCTCCTACCACCCATTCCCATGTTGGAATAAATTGGGGATAGTGTGTATAAACAGGTCATCAAACTTTGGTCAAGAGTACAACTACAGACGCAGTCAGTTTATTTGATACTGAATGAATGACTGTTAAAACGTTTGATTAAAATTTTTTTATAAACTATCAACAGAGCTCAAGCTAAGGTGCGTAATTTTATCAATTCTGGATAACAACAAATTTCTGCACCAAAAAATGGCAAGTTGGGAGTCTCAATGATCTCAATGAGACGATTCTAAAGGACTCCTAACTTGCTATCTTTCATTGAGAAATAAGAATTTCGCCACCAAATTATGCACCTGACACGGAGCTCGATCTGTATCAATCTCAAGTCCGCGCAGTCTGATCAGGGCTAAAGTTTTTTGAAGGAGTAACATTAATGATACCAGGAAAACGCTTTGACTCCCAATCATTCTCAGTGTCAATTAGTGCAAATATTCTAATCAATAACACACAATTGCAAATTATACATATTTGGCCTTATATTTGTATATGCGTATACTATGTACACAGTGATCCGTTATGAGATCAACCATGTAAGTAATTTGATACATTTCCACAGTTGTCATAGTTCATGAAAAATATTTACATAATTTATGATTTTCTTCCGTACATGACAACGAATATTTATGACACTTTCAAAGCATATTGCAAGATGTCATCATTTACTAAAAAATACAAGACTGTTATAAATATTATTCTTTGAATATCGCGGATGCTATTATGTATGAAATCAATTGACATAGACGGAATGGCGAACCGTGCAGACCCTGATCAGACTGCGCGGATATGCAGGCTGATTTGGGTAGCGGAGTTGGTAGCATAGATCATAAGCCCCATTTCTCCGTCATGCCAACATATGCCATATGTATGCATGTATGTCATAGATAATTGCAGGTTTTGCAATCGTGGTGCCATAATTATGTGCTCTTCATATTTACTGCTACATTTTGAATAAAATATAAAAATACAGCAAATATCTAGTACATATCTCTGCTATCGAATAATAACAAAAAAAGATTAGTATTTATTATATCTTCCCATTTTAGTTCAGAAACCACACATATTTATTCTGTCCTATGCAGTGGTCAAGCGCCTGACCATTATCCATGCGCGGACACAAAATAGTTCTCACACGTCCAGTTTCATTTTCGCACATAAGGGTTATGTTTGGCGATTTGGCTTCTTGTTAGTTTTCGTTTGTTTAGTGGAATGCATACATATATCGATTCACCTCGGTGTATATAAATATTGAATACGATTTTATATGATAATGGTATCATAGATAGTATTTTGGCCCGCATATTCCTACGCCGTATTGGAACCATTTTGGCGGGATTTGGAAAGGTCTTCGGAACACATATTTTGGTAAAATCTTACTTTTTTTTCACAATATATTTGTCGTTGGTCAACCGATTTTGACGGGAGAAAAGGCATTTTTGCATCTCTGATAATGATAAAATTGATTATAGCATTATTTATAGATTTTATTTGCGTTACAACATATTTAGAATTTAACTGGGAATTTCAGAATCTTATCATATCGCCTAATGGGCCATTTGACCCGGTGTTAGGAACATTAAATCTCGCCGTAGGAACATTAAATCTGGTTGGTATCCGGGATGCAGACATGCAGGTTTATTCCAGTATCCAGCTGTGCAACTCGGGTTTCCCGACCCCACGTTTTCTTTGAAGTAGTGGGGTTTACAAGTACCCGACTTTCTATGGGAGCGTACACCTAATGGTTGTGTAGGAAGGCCAAATGGATGGTCTACGGAATCATGTATGGATGGCAACAAAACAGTTTGACGTTTGATATTGACGCGACTTTGCATTGCAAATCTACGTATAAGGTATTTTTAAAAACGTTATAACACAATCTGACTATGATTGGAGAGATATAAGAGATGTACATTTCGGACGGACTCTCCCACGGTCGGACGTACATGTGTCATCATAATCATTATGTCTCGTTTTCCACGATGGGCTCGACAAGCAATTACTTTAGCATGTGTCTATCTTCTGGAATTACTGATTGACATTAACTATAAATTTGACAGTATGTAAGATGCATCTAATTCAATGTGGCCTGCAATATGACTGACAATACCTGCTAATTTGTATAATATATTGATCAGTAACAAACTGTGTATAATATTTCAGAAGTATCTTCCTTTTACCATGTTTACAGTAATTACATTTATATACGAGTACTTTATATACGAGTACATTGTAGACATAACGTATACATTTCATGTGAAATAACTAATTATTTGTGAGGAAAAATGTGTAGTTTTGCATGCCAGCCTACATTTGTATGCATCTATGCTGACTTTCAATTGATATTGACAGTTCTTATATTTTCAGATATATATATATATATTTGATAAATTATAATACATAACATATGTTACTAATCAAAGGTTAGATAGCATGACCTTCTCAGGTGGTTACCAGGGATATGTATTGTTCACAATAGTGCTAGTTACATATTATGTGTAATGCATATGGATTGCACAGAAATGCATACATTATATAAGTACACACTTTGTAGAATCATGCAAGACGGATCTTAATCATGCAAGTATTGAAATTTGCTATTGACAACCGACGTTTAAATAGTCTCCTGTCCGTGAGAACATGTTTACACTAACTGACCAGCTGTTAGCGGTGGGGGTCATCCTTACCAGAATCGTGATATCCTTCTTTTGGCCCTCACTTACAATTCTGCTTTCTTGTACATGAGTGTTGAAGCCGGTTATCCCAATTGTATGTGTTGTAAGCTTAGTGTACTCTGATTACGTTTAGGCACTGGGACTTGAGTGAGCATTGAGGACCTGGCACAAGTCCGGATACTCTAAGTTGAGGGCTGAACATATATGTTTGTGATGCAAATAATCAGTTCTGATTTCAGGATTCCTATTTACAGATGGAATACGAGATTTACCGCAGTTGATTGGTGCCTAAAATGACCATAGCTGTTGACAGCCCAGTAAACACAATTAAGCATATATCTTATCTAGCATTCTAGCGGTCCAAAACACAAGTTTAATGTTACATAACGTTTATACTTATTTTCTTTTCTCTTCGGTGTACCGTAAAGTCATACGTCATATTAATGCACAGCAGAACGAGTTGAAACATGTCTCATTGGATACCTGAATATGGCATAGTGTATTGCCAATAAAAAACAGTATCAATCATCGCTCTAGACAAGGGATACACATATCGATCATTTTATATGGTTACATGAATATTATGCATGGGAATAATATGGTGTGGTATGCATATATTATACCAGTTCCTGCAGATGTCAAAAAGTGACATATCACACAAATTAGAATGTGAATCTTGCATGTACATGTATATATGTACGTTAAGTTATTGTTTATTCGGTAAATATGGTCATAATGAGTGGAGTATTGTAAATTAAATGCATATTTCAAACTCGATCGATCAATCATGTTTATCCGAATGGTACTAAAAACTGATACTATAATATATTATGCTGGCCATCTCCCACAAAAACATCGATTTGAAAATGAATTATTTACAATTAATATAGTTCTAGGTATCATTTTGGTGTTAAACTACCGATATAGATCAATGGTACTTATGATCGGTAATTTCAACGTGGTGCTTCGTGATGATAATGCCACTGGTGATTTGTTTAAAAGTTACTGATAAATTTCCTAATTTAGCAGGTTATTCCAATTAGTTATGTGGTTACAAACATAATTGTGTTTGATAATGCTGCAATGAACCAAGTCTGCCAATTTGAGACATGTTTCAAGCATAAATAGCAATAACGTGTTTTTTTTTCATTTCCCTGTGGATTTGCCGCATATAGAAGTTATTTTGCGATATTCCTCAAAATATGGTGGCCATCTTGAATATCATTTTGCATAATATAATAAACAAAGCATGTATTAAATGCACTACATAGTTCAAATGTCTTCAACTGACCATTATAACAAATTCAAATATAGTAATTACGGTAAATGTTATATATTATATTTCTTGCAATTTGCAGCCATCTTGAATATCATTTTATATAACATAATATACAAACTAGAAATGTGGCCTGCGGCACACGAATGCCCCCACTGGCAGCCAAAGAAAATTAGGCATATTTGATTATAAGCCATTTACCCGAGCGTTAAGGTTTTGAACGCACCTTGACCCTGGGCTTAGTGGGGGCGGGACGAATGTAGATTTGTCACAGGGCGGTATAGGACCATTGTAGCAATGCGTGTATGAAATGTGAAGCATATCCGAGCAAGGAAACACAAATTATAAGCCATTTAACTGAATGTTAAGGTTTCAAACGCACCAAGTCTGTGACCTTGACCCTGTGCTTAGCGGGGGCAGGACGAATGTGGATTTGTCACAGGGCGGTAGAGGACCATTGGAGCAATGCGTGTGTGAAAGTTAGTGTAGGATTGAGAAACGCGCACGTAGATTTGTCCCAAAGTGGCAAGTAAACAATTAAAGTGGAAAAGGTGAAGGTCAAAGGTGAAGGTCGAAGTAATGGGTGGTGGAGTGTGTAAGGCATGTTCATATGTATCATAGACCAGTCAGCCTATATCAATTTGTAGCCCAACCTTAACAAAATTGCAACAGAAACTATTTTACTTGCATATGTGTCTGTGAAGTGTTTATGATAACATACTAAAAGTCTAGAAAAATCGAAGCAGGGGAAACAAGCTTAATTTGCATAAATCCAAGATGGCCGTCGTATACAGATATATCACGCTACTTTTGTCATATTATCATTTGTAAATATTTTTTGGCACAATGTACAGTGCTCAAATCATTGACATTAAAATTCAAAATGGCCGCCAAAATAGCATGTGCACGAAAAACTCGCTCATTCACAACACATTGCAAACATAACATCTCAGGTGGAGACTCGTTATCTCAATGTGTAATATCACATATTTCCTGCGTAAACTATGCTACAAGTAGTTTGAAATAGAGATAATTAGCTCTTCAAATCAATTCACTCACCTCAGTTTGATTGTCCATTTGTATTAATATGTCAGTTGGGTTATAAGTCTACTCAATAGGTCGGACTAACTGAGGTTTGTAAAGTTAGTGAATGCCACACCTCTGCATTTGCCGCATCCTGTGGAACATCCAAGTCCATGTTTTATGGATGTACAACGTTTTGTATCGCACTTCAGTTTACAGCTACACCTGATAGTCTTCAGGAGACTTTCGGAAGCAGGTGGAAAATATGTATTTCTAGGAAGTATCTTGTTTTACAACAAACCATCCCCATTCCTGTGGTGCCAGTTCATCTCTGAATCAATCCAGTTAGGTACTCCCTCATACTGTGGTATTTCGCTGCTGCTGATGTAGGTGGCAGTGCATGCACCTGTACACACGTTGTACTGCCGAGACTTTGATAGTAAATTTTCTGGAGCAAAGTGTATCTAGTCCTCCTGATATAACCCCACCGTAAAATCCCACTAAGTACACTCTCACCAGCTCGCACTACACCATCCTTTGCGGTGTCAGTGCATGTCCCTTACATACACTGAAGAGCCGTGATGCAGTGTCACACCCTGTAATCAACATATGTCTGTCACATGCCAGGATATCTAGAACCCTGTTGCCATGGAATACGGTGTAATACAGATCCACAATCAATCACATGATTTACGTTCTCGTTTTCCATCTCAATGTTGCAACAGTTTCCCATGGCCCATATTGCATCTGCTAACGCTGTTGTTTTTGTGTTTGAAATAGAAAACCCGATGAATCAAATAGAGATGACGGGATACTGAACAGTTCGTATTTAAATACGTGTGACATGTCACATCCGATCCACTGAAAACTACTGTAGGTCGTTGGAAAGACATTAATTGTTTCACTGTCAACTTTTACTGAAGGTTTTGTGTTACGTGTCACTGCTTTGTGTGATCGTTTGAACGAATAATCCATTACATTATTGCTAAACATTTTGTTTAGTACATTCGACACAGTTTCTTTTGCCCTGTCGATATTTGTTGAGGAATCAGATGACACGCTTGTTTCTATATTTCGCAACAAATGATCTTCGTTGAACGGATTTCTTTCAAGAAGAAATAATGAGAATGTTTCAATGCGTGTCTTTGTAGTCTCTCGCTTTGGTTTGCTTCACCACATTCAATGTGTTGGCCACTTGTGTGATACTGATTTTAACAGAACTCATGTATGCCACTGTTTATTTCTACGCATGAAAATAATAATACTAACCATTCTGCTTGCTGTGATTTTGTCATGCCTTTGCCTCTAGTCGTATCTCAAGTTGCATTTACACTTCTTATTAAGACGGATTCAATGACGAGGTAAGCGCATATAAGCCTGCCCATTACCTGGCGCTCCTACAAACAGCATGATGTCCTGATCTGACAGTTTGATGTAGTTTGTTGTTGGTAGTCTCGGTCTTGTATCTGTACACACGTTGTACTGCCGAGACTTTGATAGTAAATTTTGTGGAGCGAAGTGTATCTAGTCCTCCTGATATAACCCCACCGTAAAATCCCACTAAGTACAATCTCACCAGCTCGCACTACACCATCCTTTGCGCTGCTATCAATGAACACTTCTGCACATGCATGTAAATGTTCGTCATTCATTACTTTCGTCAGTGCATGCTCCTTACATATACCGAAGAGCCGTGATGCAGTGTCACACCCTGTAATCTACATATGTCTGTCAGATGCCAGGATATCTAGAACCCTGTTGCCATGGAATACGGTGTAATACAGATCCACAATCAATCACATGATTTACGTTCTCGTTTTCCATCTCAATGTTGCAACAGTTTCCCATGGCCCATATTGCATCTGCTAACGCTGTTGTTTTTGTGTTTGTCTTAGAAAACCCGATGAATCAAATAGAGATGACGGGATACTGAACAGTTCGTATTTAAATACGTGTGACATGTCACATCCGATCCACTGAAAACTACTGTAGGTCGTTGGAAAAGCAACTGTGGATAGACATTAATTGCTTCACTGTCTACTTTTACTGAAGGTTTTGTGTTACGTGTCACTGCTTTGTGTGATCGCTTGAACGAATAATCCATTACATTATTGCTAAACATTTTGTTTAGTACATTCGACACAGTTTCTTTTGCCCTGTCGATATTTGTTGAGGAATCAGATGACACGCTTGTTTCTATATTTCGCAACAAATGATCTTCGTTGAACGGATTTCTTTCAAGAAGAAATAATGAGAATGTTTCAATGCGTGTCTTTGTAGTCTCTCGCTTTGGTTTGCTTCACCACATTCAATGTGTTGGCCACTTGTGTGATACTGATTTTAACAGAACTCCTGTATGCCACTGTTTATTTCTGCGCATAAAAATAATAATACTAACCATTCTGCTTGCTGTGATTTTGTCATGCCTTTGCCTCTAGTCATATCTCAAGTTGCATCTACACTTCTTAGTAAGACGGATTCAATTACGATCAATGTGATCTGACAGTTTGATGTAGTTTGTTGTTGGTAGTCTCGGTCTTGCATCATTTGCAAATGACACATACGCTGATTTCAAATTTTGATTGTGGCCTGTGGCAGCGAAGAAGGGAAGCGTTAGTGTGTAAAATTAAGTTCCTTATCACATGATCGCTCTGCTTTTATAAATGTTCTTAAATATGTATATCATTTCCATATACTGAAGTCAAAGTGCTGCTATTCGATATTCTTTTAATGACTATTTTCCTTCAGAGAAACGTGAATAAGATCACTTTTAACAAAATACTGAACAGTAAGATTAACGGACAGAAGAACGTCGTATATTTTGCTAACTTCAGTAATGTCGCCATGGGCTTCAGCACTATAATTATCTAGCGTGATATGTCCAATCACTTTTCACTTCGAGCAGGTCCTTCATTTACGACGGGTTCAATTATCAAACCATTTCTGTCATATGTCCTGGCTCCGTGAGACGAGGATTGAATTCAAAGCGTTGTCTACTAGCAAATGACCCATGACCGCTCGTGCTACTTCTTTTCCGTTCAGCATTTGGTATCAGCTGAACAATACATCCGAGGAAGCTCATGATTGTGTGAAATCAGCCTAATCATAATACGATATCACGCAAACAGCTGCTGGCCGTTTCATTTATAATCACGATGAGAGCCTTCCAGTA
The DNA here is from genome assembly GCA_029237695.1 of Conchocele bisecta. Classification (NCBI taxonomy): domain Eukaryota; kingdom Metazoa; phylum Mollusca; class Bivalvia; order Lucinida; family Thyasiridae; genus Conchocele; species Conchocele bisecta. The sequence goes on from CM055265.1 coordinate 100,506,408, forward strand.
CAGCGGTTAATCAGAGGTAATTACCATATTTCAATGCATGACCACATACAAATTTCAAAATTATGTATATACACATGACATGTCACTCAAGTTCACATCGATCATTGGCATAAAAATACTGATGGTTTGCCTCCAGTCTCCTGTAGTGGAAGTTTCCAAGTTATTTGACCTTCACTTTGGGGTGAGAAATAAAACTATGGATGATGACAGACATGCACACGAAGTGTCAAAACATTATTTGACCGTTTTTGTACCGTGACCTTGGGTACATGGGAGCACGACTGTGATGATGAATGATGAGAAACATGTACATGAAGTTTCAAGCCAATCTGCCATACGGTAAAGCAGTTATAGCAGAATGTAAAACATGATGGATAGTCAGACAGACGGACGAACGGACGTACGACTTTTGCATCCCTATATCCAGTTTTCGCTATGCGATGGGATAAAAATTGCTCCAGATATATTGGAGCTAATGTAAAAATGTTAACATTGCAAACTTATGGCGCTTGATGATGTTTATGTATACAAAAAATGAAGTTAATCGGAATCAAACTGTAGAATTGGTTCGTCTGTCCAAACTATATATGCCGGACATACAGACGGGCGGGACGGACAGACAGTTGCAAATTATAATGCCCCCATACCGGGTATTGGTGCAGGGGCGGAGGGGTGGGGGATAAAAGTCTTCCAAACATAAGTGAATATGTAAAATATTGATAATCAATGAATATATAATATATATTAAAAACAACTGGCTTATGTCCAAAATTGACCACCATACGTTGTGAAAAAAAATGCAAATGTGCAAGTTTTTTTTAGCATTATTTGTTATTTTAAATCACGTGTCTTTTATAATGTTATCAGCACGTATTATTGTATATGACAGAGTAGGTAAATTGGATCTATACTAAATATTGTACATTGTTTATGTTCATTGATGATTGTTGACAACCGCGAAAATCCATGACAACGCCAATAAACTTGTAAAACACGGGAATTACACTTGTATGAAAGCAACATCAGTATTATATAAACGTGATATTATCCGCAAACATGATAAATAATGTAAAATAAACACTCGTCTTTAGAAATCCATAACTGGTGTTCATGGAGTCAGATGAGCGAATTAGGGCCATCATGGCCCTCTTGTCATTTGTTCCCTATTAAATAAGAAAGAAAATCAATAATACATTTGTAAAAGTCAAATACGCATTGAACTTTAAATATATAATACTTATCCGGAGCTCTGCACAATCGTATTTATCATTTGAAGAGATCAGTGGAAGAAAAGGGCTAACTCAATGGTAGTATTCAAAGCAAATCGATCTAGAATCGGGAATTGTCTCACCCACTAAATGAGGCTATCGCCATGAAGCTCAATGTCACAATATGAGAAAGTCTAAAATTATTGATACGAAAGTCACGGTCACGGTCACCAAGGTCACATAAATGAAACTGGGTGAGCCATCACAGTGAGGAAGGAAGATATTATTTGACTAATGGATTCAACATTTGGACGTACATCAAAAATTATTGACACAAAAGTCAGGTCACCAAGGTGATGGTCAAGGTCACCGGAATGACACTGAATGTATAGCTATCAATGTGAGGAAGCTATTTAGGAAATGTTGTAATGATATGACTAATGGACCAGGAGATATTCAACATTTGGACGTATGTCCAAATTTGTTGACACAAATGTGAAGGTCACCAAGGTCAAGGTCAATGTGAAGAAGCCATTGATGAAGTTTGGAGATGGTCCGACTAACAGATCAACAAATATTCAACGTTTGGATGTAGGTCCAAAATTATTGACATGAATGTCAAAGTTACCATAGTCACGGTCACCGGAATGAGACAGTGGGTGGTGAGGAAGCTATTGATGAAGTTTGGTAAAGGACTAATGGATCAGGAGGTATTCAACATTTGGACGTACATACAAAATTACTTACACAAAGGCTAAGGTCACCAAGGTGAAGGTCAACGCCTCAACCGGGGGTCATTCGGTGACATTGGCCTACGTTTTGCAAAATATAGGTCATGTCTGTCAAAACTTTGGAAGTACATCCAAATTTCTCATATCTCCTCATATGTTACTCGGATCTTCGTCAAACATCAGTAGCTTGCTTACATTAATACCTGACAATCCTGCATGATTCGGGTGACATTGACCTACTTTCCTTGAAATATAGGTATCGTCCATCAAAACTTGGATGTATTCCAAATATCGCATATCTCCTGATACGTTAGTCGTATGTTCGCTAAAGTTCATTAATAGCTTCCACACAGTTATAGCTATAAACCACCCCGAGTCATTCGAGTAACCATGACCCTTTCATTGGTAGTGCGTGAGCCACTCCCCGGCTATCGCCTCGTCCCCCCTTAAAGGTGATATTACCAAATGTCACTTATTTCATTCAAACTGCTGTGAAATCATCAAAAGCGACCCTAACAACCGATTTCCGGTTCGTTTGTATTTTTCGTGATATTGAGATTTTTCATATCGCACCGTATCTGACACCTATGCTGAGCCAGGCAATGAATTAGTCATCGCTTATCACTCCTGTTTATGCGACCTACTGGCGCGAGATGGCGCTGTAAAAATAATCGCTATGACGTACCAGTAGTACAGTTTCCCTGATTGGTCAATACAGATTTCTTATATAATAACGTGTGGATTTAACTGACATCATTTAGTCGTTGAATATTTTCTCTGTTTTTATCGTTTAATATATTCATTATTCGTGATTACTCATTCACCTAGTTATACCCCCCGCAACGAGTTGTGTGGGGGGGGGGTATACTGGAGTCAGGTTGTCCGTCCGTCCGTCCGTCCGTCCGTCCGTCCGTCCGTCCGTCCGTGTGTCCGTCCGTCCGTCCGTCCGTCCGTCTGTGCGTCCGCGTAAACATAACATCAGAGAAATATTGTTATAACTTCTATTTCCTTCATCTAAAATGCTTGATATTTCACACATGCATTCCTGTAAGGCTCTACTACCATGCTGTGCCAAATCCACGACCGTCCAACCCCCGCAGATCCCAAGGTCAAGGTCAAATACTTAGTCCGTAAACTTAACATCAGAGAAATATTGTTATAACTTCTATTTCCTTCATCTAAAATGCTTAATATTTCACACATGCATTCCTGTAAGGCTCTACTACCATGCTGTGCCAAATCCACGGACCGTCCCCCACCCCGCAGATCCCAAGGTCAAGGTCAAATACTTAGTCTCTTTACAAAACTTAACATCAGATAAATATTGTTATAACTTCTATTTCCTTCATCTAAAATGCTTAATATTTCACACATGCATTCCTGTATGGCTCTACTACCATGCTGTGCCAAATCCACGACCATCCAACCCCCGCTGATACCAAGGTCAAGGTCAAATACTTAGTCTCTTTACAAAACTTAACATCAGAGAAATATTGTTCTAACTTCTATTTCCTTCATCTAAAATGCTTAATATTTCACACATGCATTCCTGTAAGGCTCTACTACCATGCTGTGCCAAATCCACGACTGTCCAACCCCCGCTGATCCCAAGGTCAAGGTCAAATACTTAGTCTCTTTACAAAACTTAACATCAGAGAAATAAGTTATAACTTCTATTTCCTTCATTGAAAATTCTTATTATTTCACTTGTGCATTCCTCTAAGGTTGTACTATCATGCTGTGACAAATCTGCAGAGCTCCGGATAAGTATTATATATTTAAAGTTCAATGCGTATTTGACTTTTACAAATGTATTATTGATTTTCTTTCTTATTTAATAGGGAACAAATGACAAGAGGGCCATGATGGCCCTAATTCGCTCATCTGACTCCATGAACACCAGTGGAGAATGTGACATTGAGTTCATATGTGTTTTAAAAATAAATTGTGCTATTTTTAGATGGCGGTCATCTTGGATTAGTGACGACCTCCGTTTTAACAAATCTGAAAAGGCTTCACCCATGGACCATAACTGTGAAGTTTTGACTCATTTTACCAAATCTGAAAATGCTTCACCCTCTTAACTTACTATGAAGTTTGGCCAGCATCGGCCATGTGGTTCCTGAGAAAAAGACGTTCAAAATCTAGAATAAATGGACCTTTTGGCGGCCATCATGGATGACATAATCATCCAATTCCGACAAATATTGCACCAGAGCAATCGCCTCATCCATACCTTCAATTTGATATATGACATGAGCATATTCGATCAAAAATAAAATTTGACCCCACGGGCCACGCCCATTTTTGACCCCAGGGTCACCATTTTAACAAACTCGAAAGAGCATTGTACATCGATCATTCCTACCAAGTTTCGTCGAAATCCAGCTAGCGGTTCATGAGAAGAAGATTTTTTAAGAATTTATGCCATTTTTAGATGGCGGCCATCTTGGATTAGCGATGACCTCCATTTTAACAAATCTGAAAAGGCTTCACCCGTGGACCATAACTTAACGTTGGCTACCATGGGCCAAGTGGTTCATGTAAAGAAGAATTTTGAAATCTCGAATAAAAGAACGACCTTTTGACCTTTCGGCGGCTATCTTGGATGATATAACCATCCGATTTAGACAAAAATGCACCAGAGTGATCGCCTCGTTGATATCTTCGATTTGATATATTAGTGGAAGAGCATTAGGGTTGAGATCGAAAAAAAATAGGTCAAAGCTGAATTTTTCAAAATATGTTCAGAATATCATTAGAAATAACATATCAAAACTCCCCATGAATCCGAGTGGAGCTTAATCCAGAATTCAAGATGGCGTCCAAAGTGGCGACCAAAAATGACTAAAACTACAACTAGTGTAATTTTCGCCAAACCAATTCGAATGAAATGTGCCAAAACAAATAGAATATAACGCATAACTACTTTAACAGAAATTTTGAGAATTTAGTATAAATATTACGTCTAAGATGGCCGCCAATTGCATCATACATAGCTCTCAGAACGTGAGAAACAAGCGTTAACCGAATAGCACTTGGGTTGAAATCGGGAAAAAATGCAAAAGCTGAAATATTCATGCAACATATTCAGAATACCATCAAACCCAACATATCACAGCTCTCCATGAATCCCACAGTAGTTTATGTAGAATTCAAGATGGCCGCCAAAACAGTACAATCATGAATTACTACAAATAAGCAGAGATCTGCTATGTATTAAAGTCAGAACATATTCATTTGACGGATACTATCAGTTTAGTACCCAATGGCGTCTAACTGATATAATCAAGATGGTCGCCAAGATGGCCGACTAAATAAATGTATTTCCTGTAATATGCAAAATGTTTTCCAAAGCAATGATATCAGAATTCAATAAAATATATAACTACACCATGAGACGCACGTCACATTTATTGTGTATCATCGTCGAGTGCGTCAGGAGATATTTGTATAATATTTGTGCATGTTTGTCCGACGCATTGACTGCAGAGCGAGGAACAGTGAAGTCCAAGCTTTCTGCAGCCACATTGCTTCCCGCATCCGCTCTTGCAACCACATGACACCATTTTCAATAGCTTTGCAGGGGCAATCGGATTTTCTGTTTCTGTTGGTACTAAGCAGTTTTCCTTTAGCTGCCAGCCCCATTCGAGTGGAGAAAGGGTATTCCCCATCCATTGTTGTACAGTGTGATACGTTCGGTACGAATGTTGTTTAGCTGCTGCACTTGTGGGCGGAAGAGATTCTAACTTGAACGTACTTGAGAGGGTTGAGCGACTTATTGCTCTGTTATAAGCTTGATATCTGTAGCGGTCAAGAGTGTCTGCCTTGTGAGCTACATCTTCGTTCGTGCTTGTTGCACGCGTAAACGTATCCAACCCAGCAATACCCTTATGTTTCTCTACAAGCTTGAATGCTTTCTTTTTTCCTTGACCGAACAGTGCTGACACTGTATCACATCCCGTGATCGTGTGAATGAACATTAGATGTTGCCTAACGTCTCCTATAGATTGCTGGATTTCCGCAATGTCGTACACGAACAAGGTATTGCCCTTCGACAACATGTCAGGTGGCATTGTTCAGTGCTTTGTGACACAAGCATTACCAGCAAGTCCGTGTCTTCCAACAACCACTACGTCCTTTGGTCGGGATCGTGCAATTGATATTGCTGTGGCAACAGTTAGACTATCCGCATCAGCCTCAGCATGCTTTATGACTACATCGTGAAGTTTCAACTCTTCAGCAAGCAGCTCTATCAATCTTGATTTGTTAGTTCCATTAGTCAGGAATGCTTCTTGGGTAGTCACTGTTTTCATGTCTGCATCAAATAATATATCACGGGAAGTGGTTTTCGATGCTCTTCGTCGTTGCTCCGCTAATTTCGTAGATGCCTGGCTGTTGTAACCATCAAACACCACGACGACCTCACTGCCACCAAAATGATATGCAATGTATGATACGTAGGACTTACATACCTCCTTGTAAGTTGCATTTGTCGGCCACACGACTGTGTGAAGGAGGTAACCTCCATCAATGACAAATGTTGCCTCATCAGAAAACGTGGATTGCGGATCAACTTTCGATTTCAACAATGTGCCAAGTGCACTTTTGGCAGTTCTCCTCATTCCACCATCATGAAAGAGAGACGTAGGCTGAGGTGCCAGCTCATACGCTAAGAACTGTTCCATTTCAGATTGACTTTGCATGACGCAAGTGATTCTGTTGAAGAGCAAAGTAGGATTCACTACAACTGGCTGACCATGGACTGTGACTGTGTTAATGAATGCGTTGATTGTTTTCACTCTGTCATTCCTTTTCAGCTTTACATCTGTAAATGTTTTATCTGTCATGGAATTTGCTGCTTTTTGGCCTATTTCAAACGCCATGTCACAGTTCACCGACTTGTCGGCAACTAAACCAGTTGCTATTGCAACAACTGACTTAGAATGACTGTGGGAAAATGGCGAATGTACTCGTAACCATCGCAAAAATGTATCGTAGTCCTTATGATCGCGTGATTGCGAGCTTGCATGTAAATCCCTGTGCTGATCCGATGTACTGGCATGGACGCCTGTGAATGTTTCAAGACTCTCACATATGGGGTACACAAGCGGGGGTAAGCATGAACCCACTTTGTTTTTAAATGAGCTAGCTGTGATGCCCACGGCCATGGGTCATCCCACCTGACGATTTCAACAAGCGCATCAGCTCTTGCTCGATTGTCTGATTGGTAAAATTACCGCCCCAAAAGCGATCAGTTCGTCGAATGGTAAAATACCCACCTTCAGTGAACTGCTGGTAGTCTTTTTCCGGCCATGATAGATTCTAGTTGTGTCATTTGCTGTAGGTAGAGTCTGGCAGATTTTGCGTAGGCAAGGTGGCCAGCAGCATGGAACAGCGGTATCATTCTCCTTATGCAATATAAATGGAGATTCCAGTCGCCTGTGCGTTCAGCTCTGATCAGTAGTCTCAAAAGAGACACCTGCTCCAAGTAGTTGACCCAAAGCTTCCCAGTGCGACTGTCATTTGCAGCATGTTCCATCAACTTACCAAGTACCTGACTGAGTTCTGCCAGACTAGCATCCTCTTCTACACTGCCTTGACTGTTCAAAAGTGATGCATGAAGTCGATGTAATGACTCGGCATCAACAGTAACTGATGATTCCGGTTTCTCAAGCGTAGAAGAGAAGTTATGGAAGCTGAAGTTAACAGGTGAGCACGGACAGCTCTAGCATATGCATGCCCCGTTAACATGTGAATAACAGTTCCTGGAGCGTACACAGTCTCCCATAATGCTTCTAATCCGCTGCCCGCCATGATAAATCCAACTGATCCCATAAATGACATCAGTAGGTGAAAACCACCCAATCGTGTGATTATATTCGACAGATCTGGCGATGCAGCCACTATCTCTGTGGCTTTGATGTAAAGCGGTTGGTCAAATGTGACAATGCAAATCTTCTGCCCATGCTTGTCACATTGGCTTTGTGCAAAACACAATGCCGTAAATATTGTGCTCAGGTTGGTTGGATCTAGATTAATGAATGGAAGAATCTCGATTCGGCTTTTCTCATGCTTTTCGCCTGTTACTGCCACCTGCATGAACCCACTCTATGACGGGCAAGCGGTAAGATTTGTAGAAAAGCTGGCTAACCACAGCCGATCAACATCTACTGCAACCACCAAACTAGGTGGGTCAGGTTTTGGAGCTTCAATTGGGCCAAACTTCACTGACTGCAGGCCGGGTACGGTTGGTTTCTTGTACGTTTTGATTGGGATGTCACCAAACTTTCCTATTAATTGGGAGCTTGGTATATTGACAGACCGACTCAGTTTTTCTCCAGCCTTTTCCCCTTGTGGGGTAACGCATGCAATTCCGCCCATGCTGTGGAAAGTATCATGCCCAGTTAGTGTCGCAACATTGAATCTGCGTTATCAAACACGAATTGTGTGAACCCATTCAGATTATACGATGGGGTGTCCTTACTGAGAATAGAACAAGTCAGTCTCTGTATTTCCTTGTAATCGTCGGCAAAGCACATGCTACTTAATATATCTATCAACTCCCGTGATGCATACTTTCTGTGTATGTAGACAGCTATTGCTAACAGAATTGGCGATATAAATGACCTTGGTCTGCATGCAGCTATTATAGAATGGGCTATGGCTGTACATCGCCTGTCTATATTCGTACGTTCCGTTGATGCTTTTGATTTTACTGCACCGTGAAGAAACCGGCCGAGACTTTCTGGAACTAACGAGCAGCCATTATTCGTGTCATCCATCGTTGGGTATTCAGAACAATTATATACTTTCGTTCTGATATCATCTCTGATTATGGACACCGCCATATCTACAATTCTGTCTTTCTCTGTTGAAGCATTTGCCTTCTTTTCAGCTTGCCAAGTATCACGAAGCACCTTGTGTCCTTTATCGCGGAATGTGGCAATATTTGAAACACCTGGAACACTTGTAATAATCAACTGATCACCATAATGCGCTTGTAGCTTTTGTCTGAGATACTGTTTTGTGTACCCTTCAATACCGTCCAAATACTTGTCCATTATTTCAGAAATTTCTGAAAGTGAGTATTGGCATTCGTCATTCTCATCTAGGTACTCACATACTTTATCAAACGCCGTGTTTCTCAACACATCTTTGGGTCTTCCTCTTTCGGAATTTGATGTAGATTCTGGGCGTCCTCTCCTAAATGCAACTGCGCAATCGTGATGATATATAGCTTCTGCAGCCACCAAATCATTGGTTGTCTGGATACGCATCATCACCTCCTTTCCCCAATCATCATGTCGATTCTTAGCAATTGACATGAGCGTTTCCAAGTATTCGATGGTTTCAACAAAGTGGAACTCTTTCCTGCGCGCTTTGGGGTTGCTTGTAACCTACATGTATCTTCTCCGTGCAAAACAAACAATCCGTTTTACTGTCAAACTCTTTACGATCAGATCGCAGCGTTGCCCCTGTAACAACTCTGGAACATCTGGGCTTTTCGTTTTTGTGCCTCCACTGTGGATTTGCGTGTATACTCTTTGTAACAGTTGGCGTGTACATCAAAAGGCGGTACTACTGTTCTCAGAAGAGCATCGAACCCATCACTGCGAGTGACACTGGCTGTAATCAACGAGGCATGACCCTTTTCGCCAACGGTTTTTGTGTTTTCGCAGAGGCAAAAAGCTCTTTACAAATAACACACTTCCCATCCATACTGTAAAATGATCAGAATATGTCGATGCTAGTATGTGTACTAAAATATTCAGAAATAACAATTTGTCATAAATACGCAAACGTACTCGATATCAATAATGATTTAAATCATGGCGTTGTTGTGTCTTCTCGGCGTATAGGAGCGTATTGCTATATTAGTATTTAAACTATTACGTCATGCTCATTTGTGCAAGCCCTCTTCTGCTACTATTGTTAGATTGTGAAATGTACGTTGCGCCATTTTGGCTGGATAAATGGGGCTTATGCGTTTTGTGATCAGTGTAGAACCAGATCGGCCTGCGCATCCGCGCAGTCTGATCAGGGTCTGCACTGCTCGCTTGTTACTTGGTGAATGATCCATCGTGCCTAATTGAACAAGATGTGTCAGTGTCAACTTATAAATCTACGCTTTAAGACCCGGAGCTAGACATGCCACAAATACACAATTATATTATTATTTCTGCGGTCAGCATTAGATTATTATTATTATTATTATTATTACGTTTTATAGATTTTTTGTCCGTTCAAACTAATATTTTGTAAAAAAATGCATTTTTCTTCTTTTTTTTAAATATTTTTTATGTCAAGTTCCAAATTTTTGTTATTGTCATACCATAATATGTGCATAATATTCTATTTGTGATGACATGCTGACATATCATGCAAAAAAAATACAGTTTGCACTATTTCTTGTGACATTTATAACACTGGACGATTACAGCAGCCATCTTGGACGCCATCTTGAATTCTGAGTTAAGCTCCAGTCGGATTCATGGGGAGTTTTGATATGTTTCAGGTGATGATATTTACAAACTATACAGAAAAATTCAGCTTTGACCTATTTTTTTTCGATCTTCGTCATTTTTTTATCTAATACTCTTCCACTATATGACGTGACCATATTCGGTCAAAAATACAATTTGACCCAAATTTGACCCCCGGGCCACGCCCATTTTTGACCCCGGGGTCACCATTTTACCAACTTTAAAATAGCAGTGTACATCGATCATTCCTACCAAGTTTTGTCGAAATCCGGTTGGTGGTTCTTGAGAAGAAGATTTTTGAAGAATTTGTGCTATTTTTAGACGGCGGCCATCTTCGATTACGTAATGATGTCATTTTAACAATTTTGTGATCCCCCTACCTAAGGACCATGACCATGAAGTTTGGTGACTATAGGCCCAATGGTTACCGAGGAGAAGATATTTGAAAATGTTCACGGACAGACGACGGATGGAGACGGACGGACACATTGCGGTAACAATAGCTCACGAGCTTCGCTCAGGTGAGCTAATAACAAAATTTTTAAAAAATAATAAAACATTCACTTATTTGACTTGCAAAAAATGCAAACACGCAGCTCAACGAAGTAAATTTTCAACTTTACAGTATTTTCACATTGCTGCGAGTATTTTTACTCCGACTTTCGATAATCAATGTGTATTCTGCTCAAATAAGTGCGTAAAATAAGCCAATACGTTTCACTAAACTTTGTACGACTAAAATGTCTACATTTATTGAACATAGGCTGCATATGCTCAATAAATATAAATCCAATAGTTGGCTACAAGAAAACATTGTTAATGTGAAATTTACAGACTATCATAATTATTCACTTACAAACATTTTAGTCATATGATTGATTATTTGATTTCATCAATGTGTAATCAAACATTGTATACCTTTGTGGCGTAATTTGCCAAGTCGAGGCTGATATCCTGGCCAGAGGAGGCAGCCCCTAAACAGACCACCGTCTGGCCCTTGTATGTCTCGGGGTACCTGTAGTTGTGGCTATGCACAATGGTCCCTTTGAAACTGTCCATTCCCGGGATGTCAGGTGTGAGCGGCACAGCATAGTGACTGGAATACACACGTCAATCCAGTAATTATAGTATTTCCAGACAAACTTGCCCTTATTATTTGCAATATTTACCATGGCATGGCGAAGGATGTGCCGTGAACTATTGCAAACGAAGATATTTGCACGCAGTCTCTGACTGTAGTCCACTCCCAACCAATACAATAATTCTGTGTCATTTGTTTGCTAAAAGCTAAAATCTCTTGACTTTGACCCGCAGTAAAACATAATATGACCTGTTTTTTTTTTTAAAACAGTCGTATACAAATATAATAACCTAAATCATAAGATCTACAACCTATGCAGGCGAACAACCCAATATTTTGATATTAAGACCATCATAAACAAGAGTGCCATAAGTCACAAAATACGTCCGTCGAAGATCGGCAAGAAATGTGATGTGATGCAGAAATGTGAAGCTATCACCAAGGCAAGAAACTTTAATGAGAATTTGAAAATCTATAGCATTATTTCTTCCTCTTGTTCTGATAAACAGGTATACAAATTTAGGTAGAGATGTGTAAAGTAGAAATTATATAGAATTGGATACAAAAATGTAGAAAAAAATGGCTAAGTTAAAAAGGTGATATTTTTGTTAAAAAATATTTTTTTGGCATAAAAACGTCAAGGTGCACATCTTCAATATATGTAGAAGACGTGTGTATAGTTTCATATCGATTGACTGAACGGTTTCAGAGGACAAACTTTGTACCCTATATAGAATTGAATACAAACATGTAGAAAAATGGCTAAGTTAAAAAGGTGATATTTTTGTTAACATGTGACACATGCAACTCATGCGATGTGACACATGGCAAATGCAACACAAAGGTGCACATCTTCAATATGTATAGAAGACGAGTGTATAGTTTCAGATCGATTGACTAAACGGTTTCAGAGGAGTTGTGTACACCGCCGCCCGCGGTCGTATAAAAATAATTATTTGGTTCTCAGACACGGATTTGCGGAATGTGGCGTTGAAGAGTTGATTCTTTTTAATATATTTTTTTGCTTGAGATGTTGGATTCTGATTTTTTACAAGTCGCCACATGAATATATGTTTTATAAAGTTACTTTCACCTCTTTAGACGTTAACAATTATCAGATTTTCGTCAGACATGATTTAACATATGTTTGTATGGTAGTGTATTTTATTGATCATGTGGCGAATTTACAGTACAATTTCATTTCTCTATGGCGATAAAATGCTCTCGACGCGCAGCAATTTTTCTGAGGTGGCAAAATCTGAGAACTAAAGTACTTTTTTTATGGCCTACCCAGGCAAAATACGACCATGGTCAACCATGGTCAACCACTGCCAAGCACAGTTGACCATGGTTGAACCATGGTCAACCATCCTTTTTCATCACAATCGACCATGGTATTGAAAAAGCCATGGTTGACCATGGTTACTAACCATGGTTAACCATGGTTAAACCATGCTTTAAATTATGCTCACGCGCGAATAAAAAATGACCATCATCAGTAACCATGGTTAGCAATGGTTTTGGTGATATTCAACCACGGTCCAGTTTTGACCATGGTTCCTAACCATGGTCAGCCAGATCAGCCATGCTTTTACTGATTTACAACCATGGTCAACCAATGACCATGGCCAGTGACCATGGTTAACATTTTTTTTGTGATATACAGTACTTAGTGATATACCAGTTTTCACCATGGTTCACACTGTACATTGACCAAGGTCATCAATGATTTTGGTGATGTACAACTATGGCCCATTTTTAACCAGGATAACTGACTTATCAACTGTGCCTTCTAACCAATATACAATGATTATAAGTTAAATTAATACCGGGTATGGAAGGTCATCGAGCCAATTCCCACGACCCTTGGGGATTTGGTGGCTGGTGGTAAGTAAGTAAAATTACGTACTTCTTTTTATGCAACCACAGTAATGCATTACAGTTTGCGCAACTAGTGTATATTGTTACATTCACTGCTGTGGATGTCATTATGTAACATATGAGAAGTTTCATGTAGTTTCATTTTTATTCACCAAAGTTAATTCCCTTTGTCCGAATTTTTGCCGTTTTCCCTGTTGACCGTCGTACAGGTTAGAAAATGCCACCTTTTCATATTATTTTAGTTATATCCGTCAATTTATAGGGAAGCGGCATTCATGGACGATATTGTATCTATATTATGATCACAATAGTGATGCGTTTCTTGGATTCTAAGAGTATGACCAAAGACCTATATATCCCTTTAACAAAAATCTATTGTTCAGTGCTGGCCATTAATGCATGCATTTGTAGAAAACTAAAATCAATTGTTCTACATGTATATCCAATATCACAAGACAACATTATTACACTACACAAATCCCCTTAAGCAGTTCCAATGTTAAAGGCGCCTCACGGTGGTTGTGTTTTTAATATGCACATTACATGCATCAATAATCTGACACAACTGGTGAAAACCCCATGCAGATATTCCATCTCTGTCATGAGTTATACCAGTTTTAATTTCTGCAAATTTCCTTACTGGGTATGACGTCACAGATGACCCATAAGTATTTATTTTTATTTATATTAATTTTATTTTTAATAGTTCTTAATTTTTTTCATAAATCGATCGTGTACATAAAGATACAAATTTGACACAAAGAAATTCATGTTTATTCGCAACAGTGTTGATTTTTTTGGGAAAAAAAACAAATCTGAATTTGTACATTTGCGTATGCAAATAAGCACTGGGAATGACGTCACAGAAAATGAAAACTGGCATAACTCGTGACAGAGATGGAATATCAACATGGGGTTTTCACCAGTTTTGTCAGATTATCGTTGGCTGTAATGTGCATAATAAAAAGATAGCCACCGTGATGGGCCTTTAAGAACAGTTGCGACATATATGTGATGCACCATGAAACAAATGGCCCAAATGCGGTTTGCAACCAGTGTAGTCCCAGACAAGTCTGATCAGGGACTACTCTGGTCGCAATTTGTCAATGAAGCCCCCATGACGCTTCTATTGAACACTGCAGATCATTATCATGTTCAGGATGCACTATTGGATGCAACGCCCCTTAAATTACCATTAATTCCCCATTAATATACCCTTAATCATTAAAATACCATTAAAACGGCCATTCATTTTTGTCGCAATTAATTTAACGGGGTTCTACATAACCCATTAAAATGGCATTAAATAATAAAATCAAGCCCATTAATGTACAATTTTCCCAATAATGTGGCATTAAAAAACACTTAAACAAAGAACACATACATTAATGGCCATTCATTTTTGGTATGGACTGATTTTGACAGCAATTTTAATAGTCATTAATTACTAAATAATGGCCATGAAAGCTACAATGTTATATGAAAATATTTGTGACCATTAATTTTTGCATGGACTGATTTTAATAGCAGTTTAATGGCCATTAATTACCAAGTTAATGCCCATGAAAGTTACAATGTGACATTAAAATAACCATTTCAAATTAATGGCCATTACATTCTGTATTTAATGGCCCTTATTGCCAAACAAATCAGTTTTAATGGGGACTGAATTCAATGCAGATTACGATTTATGGTCATTAACCTTTAAAACGCTGAATAAGAAAATTGTCATCTGCTTATTTTATTTTTTTCATTTTTCTAAAATCATGCTTCAGCAGCACAGTAGAATCTTCTCACTTTGAGACAATTCTACTGTGCTGCCAAAACATGAGAAGAAACGAAAATTCCGAAGAGGACAATTTTTCTTTCCAGTGCATTACAGATTAAAAATATTTATCAAAACCGAAGATCTGTCACATGAATCCAAATGTTGGGCATAATGCCATAACCGCATAACGAAATAGCTTAACGAAATTGATTATTTTAAGTCTTACCCCACTGAAAATGTCACTGGTATTCCACTGGAATTCCACTGGATTCCAGTGGAATTTTTATATTCCAGTGAATTCACTGGTAATCCACTGGATTCTAGTGGAATTTTGATATTCCAGTGAAATCACTGGTATTCCAATGGATTCTAGTGGAATTTTGATATTCCAGTGAAATCACTGGTATTCCATTGGAATACCAGTGATCATATTCCAGTGCCATAGATTCAAGTGGAATACCAGTGACATATTCCAGTGATATTCCAGTGATATTCCAGACAGACAGACAGACAGACAGACAGACAGACAGACAGACAGACAGACAGACAGACAGACAGACAGACAGACAGACAGACAGACAGACAGACAGACAGACAGACAACAGACAGACAGACAGACAGACAGACAGACCAGACATACACAGACCAGACAGACAGACAGACAGACAGACAGACAGACAGACAGACAGACAGACAGACAGACAGACAGACAGACAGACAGACAGACAGACAGACCCTATGTGTCGGAACAATGCTCTCGTAGTCTTTGGCTGCAGAGATCGAGGCGAAAAATAAGCGCCTGAATTACAGACATACAACAACAACAACAACAACTAGAAGTTAAGATGTCACATGGTTTAAATTATTTAGGATTCATTACGCAAACATTGTATTAGCGAGCATACCTCACTATACCCCCAGTTACCTATGTAAACAGGGGTATGATGAGGTACCCGCGCAATAGGTAATGCGGTCAAATAGGTCCCGATGCAGTGACTATTTTCGATCAATAACTTATGTTGTAAGCGATTGTAATGTGTATTTTCAATATTTATATTATTAAAATGTATCATATCGATACCCCTTTAAGTAATATTTGTATATTTTAAATGTATTGATGTTCTCATGAAGCGCATATGAATATAAGTATTAATTAATCCAGCTTATATTGAGGCAAATCACACAGCCTTAAAACATAGTGCTGGAGTATAAACCATAGTATCGTATATTATTCATAAGTATATCACTATTAAACATTAATTACAATATGTATGCATATTATTAAAACAGTAGATGCTACCGCTGTTTCGCTATATGTGATATTTATAACAAAATATTTTTTTTATTCGTCCGTGTACGGATTTCTGTCACACAAAGCGCCATTTTCAGTTCATATTTTGATCTGTGCATATGAACAGGACTAACTTTAAACAACGCTCGATTCCGTCCTATTCAAATTTCTCTGCAGAATGTTCAGACTAACTACATAAATAATGCTGCTGAATAAGTGTTAACGGCTGGAACATGGTCATCACTAAAAGGAAGAAACCACAGTGACGGTGTCGTATTATTTAAAAATAAGATTTACCCGAGACCTCATGGGGGCCGCCATTAATCCAGTGTAAACAATAGACCGTGTGATCCCATTCCCTGAGTAGCCGCTGCTTAGTGATATTATTTTCCCCAATAATTGGAAACGGTTTGAATGTCTCGGTAAAAACTACGAAAGTCATACAAAATAACGATGTATATTTAACATTGGATACGCGTAAACGGTATTACTCTCTCTCATCGGATCGTCAGTTGTCGTCGATAGCGATTTAACGTATTGATCTGGTCTTAATTTATTGTCAACTTTCAACGCCATTTACAGAAAATATGGCTAATTTTGGAAATAAATAACGGCAAATTACGATGACGTCTGCTCTGAAATATCTGTCAACTTGTGGACGTAATTTAAGGAAATCGATTATATTTTAAGGCTACATCTGTGACTAATTACGAATTTATGTATGGTCTTTGGCTACACAGATCTAGTTGTAAATACACGTCGCTTTGTGTGGGGAAAAAAATCGATAATGAGTAGTTGTGTGTGACGAGGTGTTGATCTGATGACACCACACAGCTGTGACCCTTAGGCAATGTTTTGAAATTGACGTGTCGTTTTGATGAGTGCCGCAACACCTCACTGTCGGAGACAACATGACAATTAACGATATACTCTCGATTATACACAGATCTATTAGACGGCTGGTTATTTAAAATAAAGAGTAGTTCAGTACACCTTCGCCGATATTGTTTTTAAAAAATCAGTAATATTTTCCGTAAATGGTGTTGAAAAGTTGACAAAAATTCTATCACCGTATTTAGTTGTGCCGATATTGTTTTAAAAAATCTGTAATTTTTTTCCGTAAATGGTGTTAAAAATTGACAAAATATATAGCCGCATTTCTCCGATATTCGTTTAGAAAATCACCAATATTTTCTGTAAATGGTGTTGACACAAAATGCAGCGTTCACGCGGAATTCAAATAAAATAACAAATAATAATTTAATAAATAGACGCCGATGGCTACTGTGTTTGCGGCCAGTGAATTCTGGTCGTGGTAGCCACAGGCGCAGTTCGAACAGTGTTGTGAGCAGATGGAGGACAATAATTATTTCAAATTCATAAAAAAATGTTTGCTGTCCGAAAATTAATTAATTGTGACAGCCAAAAAAATAGATTTTGGGACAGTAAAACATTATATGGTATAGACAGTACCTCAAACTTAAAAAAACAGTAACAAACTGTCTGTGTATATATTACTTAAACTTAAAAAAACAGTAACAAACTGTCTGTGTATATATTACTTAAAGACAGACACTTTCATTGTTGGTAAGTTTCTATCAATTTATAGGTATTTTTTATTAAAATCATAAAATTGTGAAAATATTAAAATCACAAAAATACAGAAGTGCTATCAGTATTACATTACGCAAACACGTCTTATTTGGAATTAATAAATCACTGAACTACTTTCGGCAAGGGAGATAATCAATATCACGCGAACTATTTTCATACGAGCCAAGCGGATTGTTCTGTTTATGATTAGTATATATAGTTTTAAGCTATCTCCTGTGATATATAATGATACATTACTTTGTTATGTTATGGGTACTAATACATGTTGTTTCAATAGCGTATCTCTGTAACGGTATCGTTGTAGATGGAGTTGCAAATAATTTAATAATTATTACGTTCAAATGGTTGCGTAATACTGATAGCACTTCTGTATAACTCTGATTGTCGTAAATGGCGCAATAGTCGTGAGGTTAAGGTCGCCGACTTCAATGATTTAATTACCGATTCCCGAAAGGGTCGGGGGTTCAAACCTCGACGTGGTATTTTTTTTTTTCTCCATATATATTATTTTTGTGATTTTAATATTTTCACAATTTTATGATTTTAATAAAAATACATGTACCTATAAATTTATAGAAACTTACCAACAATGAAAGGGTCTGTCTTTAAGTAATATATACACAGACAATTTTACAGACAGTTTGTTACTGTTTTTTTAAGTTTAAGTAATATATACACAGACAGTTTGTTACTGTTTTTTTAAGTTTGAGGTACTGTCTATACCATATAATGTTTTACTGTCCCAAAATCTATTTTTTTGGCTGTCACAAATAATTATTTTTCGAACAGCAAACATTTTTTTATGAATTTGAAATAATTATTGTCCTCCATCTGCTCACAACACTGTTCGAACTGCGCCTGTGGCTATCACAACCAGAATTCACTGGCCGCAAACACAGTAGCCATCGGCGTCTATTTATTAAATTATTATTTTTTATTTTATTTGAATTCCGCGTGAACGCTGCATTTTGTGTCAACACCATTTACAGAAAATATTGGTGATTTTCTAAACGAATATCGGAGAAATGCGGCTATATATTTTTGTCAATTTTCAACACCATTTACAGAAAAAAATTACAGATTTTTTAAAACAATATCGGCACAACTAAATACGGTGATAGAATTTTTGTCAACTTTTCAACACCATTTACGGAAAATATTACTGATTTTCTAAAAACAATATCGGCGAAGGTGTACTGAACTACTCTTTATTTTAAATAACCAGCCGTCTAATAGATCTGTGTATAATCGAGAGTATATCGTTAATTGTCATGCGGTCTCCGACAGTGAGGTGTTGCGGCACACATCAAAACGACACGTCAATTTCAAAACATTGCCTAAGGGTCACAGCTGTGTGGTGTCATCAGATCAACACCTCGTCACACACAACTACGCATTATCGATTTTTTTTCCCCACACAAAGCGACCTGTATTTACAACTAGATCTGTGTAATGTGTCGGGTGTAGCCAAAGACCATACATAAATTCGTAATTAGTCACAGATGTAGCCTTAAAATATAATCGATTTCCTTAAATTACGTCCGCAAGTTGACAGATATTTCAGAGCAGACGTCATCGTAATTTGCCGTTATTTATTTCCAAAATTAGCCATATATTCTGTAAATGGCGTTGAAAGTTGACAATAAATTAAGACCAGATCAGTACGTTAAATCGCTATTGACGACAACTGACGATCCGATGAGAGAGTAATACCGTTTACTACGCGTATCCAATGTTAAATATACATCGTTATTTTGTATGACTTTCGTAGTTTTTACCGAGAAATTCAAACCGTTTCCAATTATTGGGGAAAATAATATCATGATTAGCACATCGTTTCACTAAGCAGCGGCTACTCAGGGAATGGGATCACACGGTCTATTGTTTACACTGGATTAATGGCGGCCCCCATGAGGTCTCGGGTAAATCTTATTTTTAAATAATACTACTGTGGTTTCTTCCTTTTAGTGATGACCATGTTCCAGCCGTTAACACTTATTCAGCAGCATTATTTATGTAGTTAGTCTGAACATTCTGCAGAGAAATTTGAATAGGACGGAATCGAGCGTTGTTTAAACTTAGTCCTGTTCATATGCACAGGTCAAAATATGAACTGAAAATGGCGCTTTGTGTGACAGAAATCCGTACGCGGACGAATAAAAAAAATATTTTGTTATAAATATCACATATAGCGAAACAGCTGTAGCATCTACTGTTTTAATAATATGCATACATATTGTAATTATTGTTTAATAGTGATATACTTATGAATAATATACGATACTATGGTTTATACTCCAGCACTATGTTTTAAGGCTGTGTGATTTGCCTCAATATAAGCTGGATTAATTAATACTTATATTCATGCGCTTCATGAGAACATCAATATATTTAAAATATACAAATATTACTTAAAGGGGTATCGATATGATACATTTTAATAATATAAATATTGAAAATACAATTACAATCGCTTACAACATAAGTTATTGATCGAAAATAGTCACTGCATCGTGACCTATTTGACCGCATTACCTATTGCGCGGGCACCTCATCATACCCCTGTTTACATAGGTAACTGGGGGTTTAGTGAGGTATGCTCGCTAATACAATGTTTGCGTAATGTACGCAACCATTTGAACGTAATAATTATTAAATTATTTGCAACTCCATCTACAACGATACAGAGATACGCTATTGAAACAACATGTATTAGTACCCATAACATAACAAAGTAATGTATCATTATATATCACAGGAGATAGCTTAAAACTATAATATATACTAGCAAGAAACGAGGCAAAGCCACGAAGGCCAGGTTTTTTCCAAGCATAGACACTTGGATAACATAATTATACGCACTTTTTGTAGACTAGACATGGACACTAAAAAAATAGATATAGTAGATGGAAAAAGTTTAACGAAAAAACTTTAACCGGACACACGGACGTACGGACGGACGTATGCCAAAATGCCGACGATATCGCGCTTTCCGCAAGCGGGTGCGACAATGATGATAAACACCAATGTGAAGTATCAAGGTATTGGGTGAAGCAGTTGCAGAGATATAGTACACCAAAAAACTTTAACAAAATAATTCAAAGTAATTTGTCCTTGACATTGGGCACAGGGGCAGCACGGTTGGGGGGTGGGGTAGAATGAAAATATGGATGATGATAAACACCCATGTGAAGTTTCAAGGTAATGGGCGAAGCAGTTGCAGAGATATAGTATAACAAAAAAAAGTTTTTTGCAAAAAAGTTTTAACCAAAAAACTTTAACCAGACGTACGTTAAAAAGTTAACGTTGAAAATTGCTAAGTCAATTACGTAGAAATAATAGGTGAAGGTAAAAAAATGGTCACATGTTGGATAGTTGTATGTGGTAGGTACCCCTTGGTTATGAAGCTGTGAAAGTTTGGTGGTCCTAGGTGGTACAGTACCAAAGAAATGGACTTAAACACGAAAACTTAACATTAAAAACGGGAAAACTTAACATTGAAAATGGCTAAGTCGACTGCGCGGAAAAAATGGGTCAAGTTAAAAAAAAAAAAATAACATGTTGGATAGTGATATGTGGTGGGCACCCCTTGATTATGAAGCTGTGAAAGTTTGGTGGTCCTAGGTGGTACAGTACCAAAGAAATGGACTTAAACACGAAAACTTAACATTGTAAACGCGAAAACTTAACATTGAAAATGGCTAAGTTGACTGCGCGGAAAAAATGGGTCAAGTTAAAAAAAAAGTAACATGTTGGATAGTGATATGTGGTGGGCACCCCTTGATTATGAAGCTGTGAAAATTTGGTGGTCCTAGGTGGTACAGTAACAAAGAAATGGACTCAAACACGAAAACTTAACATTGATTGTGGATGCCGCCCGCCCGCCGCCTGCCACCCGCCCGCCCGCCCGGCTTTCGCCAATCCAATAGCCTGGATGTTTTTTAAAAAAACCTGGCTAATCATAAACAGAACAATCCGCTTGGCTCGTATGAAAATAGTTCGCGTGATATTGATTATCTCCCTTGCCGAAAGTAGTTCAGTGATTTATTAATTCCAAATAAGACGTGTTTGCGTAATGTAAACGTGAATTACTTCAATATGTAAGTCAACAATCAAACCACAGTACAATATTTCACAAGCAATGAACTAGACTGGTAGAAAGGACTAAGACTAGTCTATGTATCATTTAAATCTATAACAAAATTTTGATTTCCAAAACAATAACCGATTGGATCCAGTAACCGACGTATGCGATATTGGACTCGCATTCTATCACTTTCCAGTGTTAAAGACACAAAACAATTACAAATCAAAAGACAGGCATAATAATACAAACTGGATAAAAGTCTGACACACATATATAGTGTGACTGACAGACACTTGACGATTGATTAATTTATGCACACAACCAAACCACAGCAAGAGATTTCATAAACAAATGAACTACTGTCTGTTCCACGTGCCTATCTCTCTCTATATTCTATCTATATATTTTCAGGGTCATATATATTGAGGAAACCAATAGAAATCCGCTGTGAAAAGCTTTTTTTGCAATCTGTTTTGGTCACAAATCATGATCTACATCTGCATATTCTGGGCATTTACAAATGTAGCATATTTATGTTCAATCAATCTGTCCCACATTATTATTGTTAAAGCCCACTTGTGGAGAGCTACACATACACATAGTCATCATAACAAAGTCAGGGTGTTTATATGTGCGTGTGTCCGACAATCTTTTTTTACCATAAAGTCTATCTCTCTACATGCTGGCTGCAGCGTTCTCATTCTTGGACAATTTGTTTCCCAACAGCATACACCATTTTTTCTCTAGGATCTCCCATGTGACCAATTAACGAAAATGTCAAATTCTCACCATGGTTGCTCTTGACCTTGGTCAACCGCAGTCGATGACCATGGTTAACCATCGTCAACTATGGCTGGAAATGACAAACCATGGTTATAAGTGACCATGGTCAGTCAACCATGGTTGGCGATGGTTCACCATGGATTTTTCTAGGATCTCCCCTATGACCAATTCACGAAAAAATGTCAAATTTTGACCATGGTCATCCACGGTGGACATGGTTGACCATGGTTGACCACGGTCCTATGGCCATTGGTTAACCATGGTCAACCATGGTTAAACCATGGTCAACTATGGTACAATTCGCCTGGGTAAGCATATTACTACAGTGATTTTAAAGGACCGTTCGGCGACAATCTTGGATAAAAGAATCATCTCATTTCGACAACAAATGTTCCAGAGTGATCGTCTCCTAGATACCTTCGATTTGATATATAACGCGACCATATTTAGTGAAATTGGAAATTTGACACTTTTATGATAGTGTGTGGTGCATTTAGTCATAATAGCCATTGGTATTAACACAAGGGTCATATTTTGACAATATGGGGCATATTACATTTTCACCAGTATGGAATTGACCTGTTTTGTATGTAAATACATTCATGACCTTGATTGCCTGTTCAACGATAATGTGTCGGCTTAAACTTTACTGACAGAACCCAGGATCGCACAACATACATGTTGTGGTAATATGGCCACTTAAGATATATTTTGACCCCCAACAACCATATAGGCTCAATTGCATTTTTCACTATTTAGATTGGGTGATCCATTTCGGTTATACAGACATATTCATACATACATATCTTTTACTTTAAACAACATGTTCAACAAGTACCTACTCATTGTTCAACATAACATATTGTACAATTGTTCTAGTCTTTATTTGACCTTGATGCTGAATGGACGTAAAACCACAACCAATCTTTCAGTAAATGTGCAGTTGTTAACACTACAACAGCGAAACATAACTGGTTGTTCTGTACATATTTATGGGTTCTACCAAAGATATATCTTGTACCTCGATTCATTCCTTACACTAAAGCAGGGAGAGGAAAGTTGTGATATTTTAACTTCTCTGATCTATATGACTATTAATTCAGATTTTAGCCATATATCTGGCTGCATACTGATTATTTCCTTGACTGTTCCATCCAATGCATTGCTTGTGTATATTCTTTGTATTGGTACATTTGTATTAATATCATTAACAAGCTTGCTTTAATACCACCAGTAGTACCATGCTCATAATTATGGAATACGTACAGTAGGGATTCTACTTAGAGTCACAGCCTAACCACGGTACATTGACCAACTGAGTTTTGCGGTTCAACGAACCACAATTCAACCGCAAATGAACCACTATAGTGTAACGCATTCTGCGGTATTCTAACCGATTACCGGGGTTATGGAACAGATAAACGCGGTTACCAGTTATAATACCACTGGCTACGGTTCGGGAAATTAACTATGCTTGATTTAAATTCATAATTAATTAATGGATGTTTATGTGTATTATATCACATTATTTTAACTAACAAGAATTCCGCGGAATCAAACGTCTCGCCTGGTTCCGCCTTGACCTTGACCCTGGGGCCCGATAAATTTAATAGTCCTATATTCATCTACATATCATAGTAAAGGGATGTATAAAGTTTGATGACTGTAGCTGATTAAGTGTTGAAGTAATGACCGTAACACAAAAACTTAAATTGAATGATGACGCCGCCGCCGAATCCGGTAAAGCAAAACCTATGTCTCGCTTTCCGCTTTCTGAAATCAGAATAATCCTTATCTGATGCCAGGTCCTCGCCACACCAGAATCACTTGGCCCCTCCCAAAAGCAGTAGGATCAGTAATAATCTTACTACTTTTATAATGGGCAATAACCCAATTCAACTCCCAGGTAACAAAAGAGCCAAAGATAACAAGAGTTGTCAGAAGACAACGAAGCTCGCCTGTTGGCAGCGCAGCCTTCATTCAAACTTGTCACAGTTGTATAAAAAACATGAATATTATATAGCTTGACCTTGGGATAAGGGGTGTGCGGTGGACCTTGACATTGAGGTCAGTGGTGGAAGGTGGGTCGTGGATTTGATATAGCATGATATAGCATATTAAGATGAATGCATGTATGAAATATCAATGCGCTCCATGAAAAGAGAAGGAAAACAAAATTTAACCCAGTTAGTGATTTTCTATAGCATGATAGCTATTCACATGAGGAATGCATGTATAAATGTGCTAAGTTTGTGACCTTGGCCTTGACGAAAGGGGAGGGGGTGGGTCATGGATTTGCTATAGTACAATAGAGTATCATCAGATGAATGCATGTATGAAATATGAAGGTGTTCCCTGCAAAGAAACAGAAGTTACTAGAAATATGGCCTGTCGGCACACGAATGACCCCGCTGGCACCAAAGAAAACAAGGCATATTTAAATGTGGATTTGTCACAGGGTGGCAGAGGACCATTGGAGCAATGCGTGTGTGAAATGTGAAGCAGATCCGAGCAAGGAAACAGAAATTATAAGCCATTTACTCGAGCGTTAAGGTTTCGAACGCACCAAGTCTGTGACCTTGACCCTGGGCTTAGCGGGGGTGGGACGAATGTGGATTTGTCACAGGGCGGTAGAAGACCATTGGAGCAATGCGTGTGTGCGAAATGTGAAGCAGATCCGAGCAAGGAAACAGAAATTATAAGGCAATTACCAGAGCGTTAAGGTTTTGAACGCACCAAGTCTGTGACCTTGACCCTGGGCTTAGCAGGAGCGGGACGAACGTGGATTTGTCACAGGGTGGCAGAGGACCATTGGAGCAATGCGTGTGTGAAATGTGAAGCAGATCCGAGCAAGGAAACAGAAATTATAAGCCATTTACCCGAGCGTTAAGTTTTCGAACGCACCAAGTCTGTGACCTTGACCCTGGGCTTAGCGGGGGCGGGACGAATGTCAATTTATCACAGGGTGGCAGAGGACCATTGGAGCAATGCGTGTGTGAAATGTGAAGCAGATCCGAGCAAGGAAACAGAAATTATAAGCCATTTACCCGAGCGTTAAGGTTTTGAACGCACCAAGTCTGTGACCTTGACCCTGGGCTTAGCGGGGGCGGGACGAATGTCAATTTGTCACAGGGTGGCAGAGGACCATTGGAGCAATGCATGTGTGAAATGTGAAGCAGATCCGAGCAAGGAAACAGAAATTATAAGCCATTTACTCGAGCGTTTCGGCACTATATTCGGTGGCGGGGGCATAATAAAAAGACATTTACTCCAACGTTAAGTTTATGATGTTGATCTTGGGGAAAGGGGTGGGGTGGGTCATGAATTTGCTGTAGCACAATAGAGGATCATCAGATGAATGCATGTATGAAATATCAAAGCGTTCAAAGTGTAAAGAAACGGACGTTACACAACATTTACCCCAATGTAAAGTCTGATATGACTGTTAGGGGTAGGGTTGGTGGGTTGTGGATTTGCTACAGCATGATAGAGGGTCATCTGAGGAATGTATACATGTATGAAATATCAAGGCGTTCCATCAAAGGAAACAGTTGTTATCAGACATTTACCCCAACGTTAAGTTTATGAATGTGTCAAGTTTGTGACCTTGACCTTGGGGTAAGGGTTGATCATGGATTTGCTATAGCACGATAGAGTATCATCAGATGAATGCATGTGTGAAATATCAAGGTGTTCAAAATGTAAAGAAACAGAAGTTACACAACAATTACTCCAACGTTATGTTTATGAACATGCTAAGTTTGTGACCTTGACTTTTGGGTAAGGGTTGGGTGGTGGGTGGTGGGTTGTGGATTTGCTACAGCGTGACAGAGGGTCATCTGAGGAATGTATGAAATAGCAAGGCGTTCCATGAAAGGAAACAGACATTTACCCTAACGTTAAGTTTATGAATGTACTAAGTTTGTGACCTTGACCTTGGGGTAAGGGATGGGCGGTGGGTCATGGGTTTTGCAATAGCATGATAGAGTATCATCAAATGAATACATATTTGAAATATCAAGGCGTTCCATGAAAGGAAACAGATGTTATAATACATTTACCCCAACATTAAAAGTTTATGAATGTGCTAAGATTGTGACCTTGACCTTGGGGAAAGGGGTGGGTGGTGAGTCATGAATTTGCTATAGCACGATATAGTATCATCAGATGAATGCATGTATGAAATATGAAGGCGTTCCCTGTAAATAAACAGAAGTTACACAACATTTACCCCAACATTAAGTTTATGAACATGCTAAGTTTGTGACCTTGACCTTGGGGTAACGATTGGGTGGGCGGTGGGTCATGGATTTGCTATAGCATGATAGAGTATCATCAGATGAATGCATGTATGAAATATCAAGACGTTCCATGAAAGGAAAGAGATGTTATAAAACATTTACCCCAACGTTAAGTTTATGAATGTGCTAAGTTTGTGACCTTGACCTTGGGGTAAGGGCTGGGTGGTGGGTCATGGATTTGCTACAACATGATACAGGGTCATCTGAGGAATGCATGTATGAAATAATAAGGTGTTCCATGAACGGAAACAGAAGTTATATGAAATTTACCCCAACGTTAAGTTTATGAATGTGCCAAGTTTGTGACCTTGACCTTGGGGTAAGGGCTGGGTGGTGGGTCATGGATTTGCTACAGCATGATAGAGGGTCATCTGAGGAATGCATGTATGAAATAACAAGGTGTTCCATGAAAGGAAACAGAAGTTATAAGACATTTACCCAACGTTAAGTTTGTGGACGACGCCAACGATGCCGGGGGTATGCCATAAGCTCTTCTGCGAGCTAAAAACGTACCGTAGGGCCAAACCAGGCAAATCGTGATTCCTATAAGGAGGAACCCCTACAGTTAATTTACGCCGTCTCAATTCGCTAGACCACCACCCACATGACCTAGAATAAATAGATTTGTGCGTATAGACCACATTTTGATGATATCTCGTGACGCCGCGAGATTTCGCGCGATCTACGATATAGCCGTATGCTTGAGAAAGACGAGGATGGCCGAGGCCCGCATGTCGAGCCCGCCGAGGCATTTGATGGTCTCAGAGTGTATTTATTTGAAGCTTGATGCCCAATAAGCATACAAAGTTTTAAGCAAATCTGACTTATGGTTACAGAGATAGTAGGTATGTGAAAACTTTAACGCAAATTTTGACAGAAACTTTAACGCAAATTTTGACAGAAACTTTAACGCAAACTTCTAAGTCATTTGACCTTGACATAGGGGCACAGGGGCCGCATGAGTGGGACACAGAATGAATATATGGATGATGACTAATAAGCATATGAAGTTTCAAGTCATTGTGACTTAGGACTGCAGAGATATAAGGTATTTAAAAACTTTTAACGCAGATTTCGGAACGCAAACTTCTAAGTCATTTGACCTTGACCTTGGGCACAGGGGCCGCATGAGTGGGATACAGCATGAATATATGGATGATCACTAATAAGCATATGAAGTTTCATGTCAATGTGACTTAGGACTGCAGAGATATAAGGTATTTAAAAACTTTAACGCAGATTTCGGAACGCAAACTTCTAAGTCATTTGACATTGACCTTGAGCACAGGGGCCGCATGAGTGGGATACAGCATGAATATATGGATCATGACTAATAAGCATATGAAGTTTCAAGTCAATGTGACTTAGGACTGCAGAGATATAAGGTATTTAAAAACTTTAACGCATATTTCGGACGGACGGACGTTCCTACAAATGGATACTTATGTGGCTAACCCTAACCTTTTCCTTTGTTCATCCCTATTGTTCTGTAGCCACATAAACCCATTTTTAGCCACATAAAATCACGGAACAATAGAATATTTCATAACCTATTGTTCTCCTAGCCACATATGTATCCATTTGTAAGCTCGGACGGACGGATGGACAGACAGACGGACGCTGTGTATTGCGCAGCTAACTTGGTGGTAGACAACGCGCTTCTATATTGCGCGCAACAAAAAAAATATTAAAAATCGGCGGAAATTCCGTCACGTATAAGAAAATTGCATTCCGAGTTCACATCCACAATGCTGAACGTGTGCTGTTAGGCTCTCTCGATGAGAAAACAAAAAATATCGCCAAAGTTCAGCTTTATGGCATAAATTAGACTTTATATTGTCTAAAAGTATGTTATATTTATTGTTATTTACTCATTAATATGCTTAATAAAAATTCATGATGCATGTAATAAACTTATTTAACCTACTTACGAAGAAATTTGTTGTATATAATTCCACCATATTTGCCATTCGTGTATAACATAATTACCCGTAATCGCAAACACAGCAGGCTAGCCATGTGTAAACTTCTTCCCCAAGGCGATAATAACTCCCTACTAGTGACCTGCACACGAGAAATGGGCCATAAACAATCCCCCCCCCCCCCCCCAGCCAAATATTGACACTTTGGACCACCGTGGATATACGTAGGTACAGATAGTGTGTATTCACTGTTTATTGATTAGGTTTAACAATATACATAGGTACTACCTGAATACACGACATTCCAGCATAGCCCCATACAGTGTATGCGCAGATGAATCAGGGCTATGCTGGTCGCACATGTCATAAGGTATTGATGGCGTGAATATTTGTCAATACTTTACAAAAATAGTAACACAGTCAGTCGGCACCTAGCAACGAAAAACGACCATTACCGAGTGTTACCGAATCGAACTGAATGTGCGCGACGCTTGATTTAGCATCTAAAATCTTACATCAAGCGCTTATGGGATTGAGATGATCTGTCCTCATTAATTATTCACAGAATGGCAGATGTGTGACGTCACTTTGAAAATGTACAACCAAACAATACCCGACAGGCAACATTTGACCGATATGAGATCGGTACACCAGCGTAAATACAGAAAACACGTAAATTTCCTCTAATACACGTAGCCTCTTATGTTACGAGCCTGGCTATATTAAATCCCAAAATATACCAATTTACCATCAATCTATACTTACCGCACCCATTCATATCGATTGATTCCTTTTCTCTTGTTTCACACTATGCGTATTATAACGTCATAGCGGACACCTGTCAAAAATTGATATTTCCGTTTCCGGGGTAAGGGTTGATCATGGATTTGCTATAGCACGATAGAGTATCATCAGATGAATGCATGTATGAAATATCAAGGTGTTCAAAGTGTAAAGAAACAGAAGTTACACAACAATTACTCCAACGTTATGTTTATGAACATGCTAAGTTTGTGACCTTGACTTTTGGGTAAGGGTTGGGTGGTGGGTGGTGGGTTGTGGATTTGCTACAGCATGACAGAGGGTCATCTGAGGAATGTATGAAATAGCAAGGCGTTCCATGAAAGGAAACAGACATTTACCCTAACGTTAAGTTTATGAATGTACTAAGTTTGTGACCTTGACCTTGGGGTAAGGGATGGGCGGTGAGTCATGGGTTTTGCAATAGCATGATAGAGTATCATCAAATGAATACATATTTGAAATATCAAGGCGTTCCATGAAAGGAAACAGATGTTATAATACATTTACCCCAACATTAAAAGTTTATGAATGTGCTAAGATTGTGACCTTGACCTTGGGGAAAGGGGTGGGTGGTGAGTCATGAATTTGCTATAGCACGATATAGTATCATCAGATGAATGCATGTATGAAATATGAAGGCGTTCCCTGTAAATAAACAGAAGTTACACAACATTTACCCCAACATTAAGTTTATGAACATGCTAAGTTTGTGACCTTGACCTTGGGGTAACGATTGGGTGGGCGGTGGGTCATGGATTTGCTATAGCATGATAGAGTATCATCAGATGAATGCATGTATGAAATATCAAGACGTTCCATGAAAGGAAAGAGATGTTATAAAACATTTACCCCAACGTTAAGTTTATGAATGTGCTAAGTTTGTGACCTGACCTTGGGGTAAGGGCTGGGTGGTGGTCATGGATTTGCTACAACATGATACAGGGTCATCTGAGGAATGCATGTATGAAATAATAAGGTGTTCCATGAACGGAAACAGAAGTTATATGAAATTTACCCCAACATTAAGTTTATGAATGTGCCAAGTTTGTAACCTTGACCTTGGGGTAAGGGCTGGGTGTTGGGTCATGGATTTGCTACAGCATGATAGAGGGTCATCTGAGGAATGCATGTATGAAATAACAAGGTGTTCCATGAAAGGAAACGGAAGTTATAAGACATTTACCCAACGTTAAGTTTATGAATGTGCCAAGTTTGTGACCTTGACCTTGGGGTAAGGGCTGGGTGGTGGGTCATGGATTTGCTACAGCATGATAGAGTGTCATCTGAGGAATGCATGTACGAAATAACAAGGTGTTCCATGAAAGGAAACAGAAGTTATAAGACATTTACCCAACGTTAAGTTTATGAATGTGCCATGTTTGTGACCTTGACCTTGGGGTAAGGGCTGGGTGGTGGGTCATGGATTTGCTACAGCATGATAGAAGGTCATCTGAGGAATGCATGTATGAAATAACAAGGTGTTCCATGAAAGGAAACAGAAGTTATCAGACATTTACCCAACGTTAAGTTTATGAATATGCCAAGTTTGTGACCTTGACCTTGGGGTAAGGGCTGGGTGGTGGGTCATGGATTTGCTACAGCATGATAGAGTGTCATCTGAGGAATGCATGTACGAAATAACAAGGTGTTCCATGAAAGGAAACAGAAGTTATAAGACATTTACCCAACGTTAAGTTTATGAATGTGCCAAGTTTGTAACCTTGACCTTGGGGTAAGGGCTGGGTGGTGGGTCATGGATTTGCTACAGCATGATAGAAGGTCATCTGAGGAATGCATGTATGAAATAACAAGGTGTTCCATGAAGGAAACAGAAGTTTATCAGACATTTACCCAACGTTAAGTTTATGATGTGCCAAGTTTGTGACCTTGACCTTGGGGTAAGGGCTGGGTGGTGGGTCATGGATTTGCTACAGCATGATAGAGGGTCATCTGAGGAATGCATGTATGAAATAACAAGGTGTTTCATGAAAGGAAACAGAAGTTATAAGACATTTACCCAACGTTAAGTTTGTGGACGACGCCAACGATGCCGGGGGTATGCCATAAGCTCTTCTGCACTTTGTGCAGGCGAGCTAAAAACGTACCGTAGGGCCAAACCAGGCAAATCGTGATTCCTATAAGGAGGAACCCCTACAGTTAATTTACGCCGTCTCAATTCGCTAGACCACCACCCACATGACCTAGAATAAATAGATTTGTGCGTATAGACCACATTTTGATGATATCTCGTGACGCCGCGAGATTTCGCGCGATCTACGATATAGCCGTATGCTTGAGAAAGACGAGGATGGCCGAGGCCCGCATGTCGAGCCCGCCGAGGCATTTGATGGTCTCAGAGTGTATTTATTTGAAGCTTGATGCCCAATAAGCATACAAAGTTTTAAGCAAATCTGACTTATGGTTACAGAGATAGTAGGTATGTGAAAACTTTAACGCAAATTTTGACAGAAACTTTAACGCAAACTTCTAAGTCATTTGACCTTGACATAGGGGCACAGGGGCCGCATGAGTGGGACACAGAATGAATATATGGATGATGACTAATAAGCATATGAAGTTTCAAGTCATTGTGACTTAGGACTGCAGAGATATAAGGTATTTAAAAACTTTTAACGCAGATTTCGGAACGCAAACTTCTAAGTCATTTGACCTTGACCTTGGGCACAGGGGCCGCATGAGTGGGATACAGCATGAATATATGGATGATCACTAATAAGCATATGAAGTTTCATGTCAATGTGACTTAGGACTGCAGAGATATGAGGTATTTAAAAACTTTAACGCAGATTTCGGAACGCAAACTTCTAAGTCATTTGACATTGACCTTGAGCACAGGGGCCGCATGAGTGGGATACAGCATGAATATATGGATCATGACTAATAAGCATATGAAGTTTCAAGTCAATGTGACTTAGGACTGCAGAGATATAAGGTATTTAAAAACTTTAACGCATATTTCGGACGGACGGACGTTCCTACAAATGGATACTTATGTGGCTAACCCTAACCTTTTCCTTTGTTCATCCCTATTGTTCTGTAGCCACATAAACCCATTTTTAGCCACATAAAATCACGGAACAATAGAATATTTCATAACCTATTGTTCTCCTAGCCACATATGTATCCATTTGTAAGCTCGGACGGACGGATGGACAGACAGACGGACGCTGTGTATTGCGCGCACTGGTGTACAACGCGCATCTATATTGCGCGCAACAAAAAAAATATTAAAAATCGGCGGAAATTCCGTCACGTATAAGAAAATTGCATTCCGAGTTCACATCCACAATGCTGAACGTGTGCTGTTAGGCTCTCTCGATGAGAAAAATATCGCCAAAGTTCAGCTTTATGGCATAAATTAGACTTTATATTGTCTAAAAGTATGTTATATTTATTGTTATTTACTCATTAATATGCTTAATAAAAATTCATGATGCATGTAATAAACTTATTTAACCTACTTACGAAGAAATTTGTTGTATATAATTCCACCATATTTGCCATTCGTGTATAACATAATTACCCGTAATCGCAAACACAGCAGGCTAGCCATGTGTAAACTTCTTCCCCAAGGCGATAATAACTCCCTACTAGTGACCTGCACACGAGAAATGGGCCATAAACAATCCCCCCCCCCCCCCCCCCCCACCCCCCCCCCCCCCCAGCCAAATATTGACACTTTGGACCACCGTGGATATACGTAGGTACAGATAGTGTGTATTCACTGTTTATTGATTAGGTTTAACAATATACATAGGTACTACCTGAATACACGACATTCCAGCATAGCCCCATACAGTGTATGCGCAGATGAATCAGTTTGGGGCTATGCTGGTCGCACATGTCATAAGGTATTGATGCGTGAATATTTGTCAATACTTTACAAAAATAGTAACACAGTCAGTCGGCACCTAGCAACGAAAAACGACCATTACCGAGTGTTACCGAATGCGAACTGAATGTGCGCGACGCTTGATTTAGCATCTAAAATCTTACATCAAGCGCTTATGGGATTGAGATGATCTGTCCTCATTAATTATTCACAGAATGGCAGATGTGTGACGTCACTTTGAAAATGTACAACCAAACAATACCCGACAGGCAACATTTGACCGATATGAGATCGGTACACCAGCGTAAATACAGAAAACACGTAAATTTCCTCTAATACACGTAGCCTCTTATGTTACGAGCCTGGCTATATTAAATCCCAAAATATACCAATTTACCATCAATCTATACTTACCGCACCCATTCATATCGATTGATTCCTTTTCTCTTGTTTCACACTATGCGTATTATAACGTCATAGCGGACACCTGTCAAAAATTGATATTTCCGTTTCCGGGCTTGTTTTGTTTGCGTAAAACTGGCAGAAATCAGTTGGAAAAAATGTTTGAAATTTATGTTCCTACTTATAACGCGCAGGGTGACTTCTGGATTAAAAATGGGGCTGAAAAAATGCACGTAATACACGGCTAAATACGGTATGTCTTGCTTTCCGCAAGCGGGCTCGACACAAATGATATATTAAATCGAACAGGTGAGTAATTATTTGTACCAATTTACCGACTGCTTATTATTTTTACATAGTACAAACATTATATTTTCCAAATACTCCCAAATATAACGCGGCTATGTGGTTGTCACATTGTACAAATAGTGTTTTGTTTACGCTTGTATACGCCAGAAAATATCTGCTAAAAACAACGCTGAATTTCCGCCTGGTCGATGATTTCCCATCCAAATTATTTAATATAGACTTGTAAGACAACACAAACAACTAATTATCATAGTAATTGCATCTGTATGAGATTATGACACCGCGTAAAAGAATATAAAGTCAGCTCATTTGTTTACACTTTATACAGGCTTGAACCCATTATCCGACTGTACCAGTAGTCGGCAGCAAATTTTCAATAATGTTATGATGCGGTACAATTAATATATGCACGACACGCATCGAATAGTGCATACAGCTATTTATAAATTATAATTGTATTATCCTCCCAATTCTCTGTATCTAGTTAGTTAGACTTTATATTTTACTTCATTCTATTTGTCCACTTTTCACATGATTTCTATGTGAATCAGAATCTGCTATTGCAATATTGTAGCACGCAAAACTTTCATTTTATTGAAGTTGTTTATTTCTTTTTGCAAAGCATATTATAATGGTAGTATTGTGCGGTAAACATTATTGCCATTTGTAATTCTCTGTTACCCTTAATTATGTCCAGAGACTTTATATATTTTATGCTATTTATCCACTTTTCACGCGATTTCAATGTGAATCTGAATCGGCTATTGCAATACATGTACTGTAGTGTGCAAAACTTTTGTTTCATTTTATTAAAGTTGTTGATTTTTTTGGCAAAGCATATTATAATGGTAGTATTGTGCAAAACAGTATTGCCATTGTGCAGTAAACAGTATTGCCATTTGTAATCTTCTGTTGCTCTGCTATCCAGAGACTTTATATTTCATGCTATTTATCCACTTTTCACGTGATTTCAATGTGAATCTGAATCGGCTATTGCTATAATGTAGTGCGCAAAACTTTTGTTTCATTTTATTAAAGTTGTTGATTTTTTTTGGCAAAGCATATTATAATGGTACATGTAGTACCGGTACTGTGCAGTAAACAGTATTGCCATTTGTACTCTTCTGTTGCTCTGCTATTTCATGCTATTTATCCCCTTTTCAGGTGATTTCAATCTGAATCGGCTATTGCAATACTGTAGTGTGCAAAACTTTTGTTTCATTTTATTAAAGTTGTTGATTTTTTTGGCAAAGCATATTTGTAATTTGCCATTTGTAATTTTCTATTGCTCTGCTATCCAGAGACTTTATATTTCATGCTATTTATCCACTTTTCACATAATTTCAATGTGAATCTGAATTGGCTATTGCAATACTGTAGTGTGCAAAACTTTGTTGTTGATTTTTTTTGCAAAGCATATATAATGGTAGTATTTGTTACTCTTATGACCAGAGACTTTACATGTCATGAACGTCATTTATCCACTTTTGACATGATTTCAATGTGTCAACGTAAAAAATAACTTTGAAATTTCCCGTGGAGTAGATTTTACATTTCGATTCAGTAGATTAATTCTGCTACAACTTTACCATATAAGTGATTCCATTTAAACGTCATGTGCATGCTTTTCATCATCCGTATAATATTTTCATTTCGCACCCCACCCCGGATCCCCCTCCTCATGATATTAATGAAGTACAACGCTAAACATTGGGACACTCTTTGTTGTGGGAAACCAGATAAGTATTAGTGTCTCCTAGAATAAATTGTGTCAAAATATTTCGGATTATTACAGTAGTCCAATTCTTTAGCAGGAACAAGTCTACGCCACTTATTCAGGGGTGAACTGGTTAAAACCGTGTTAATTCTTTTCGTTTCCAGGAGCTCCATGAAGAGGACTTCTTTCTCTATCGCCTACAGTGACGGAGAGGATATGGTGCGCAGAGTTGCCCGCAATGATACAGACATCACAGATTTTCATCACCTTCGATTATTGGATTTTCTTACCTCTATAATTGAAATGGAAAATGTCAGGATTTATGCTTTTAACCCTTTCAAACATAAATGACTGAAATTTAGTTTGATATGTTAATTTTTGTACACCAAATGATTTTCGAGATTAGTCTACAGTATTTATAACAAGAGTTGTCAGAAAACAACGAAGCCTTCACTCAAACTTGGCACAGTAGTATAAAAAACATGAATATTATAACTTGACCTTGGGTTAAGGGGTGTGCGGTGGACCTTGACATTGAGGTCAGTGGTGGAAGGTGGATCGTGGATTTGCTATAGCATGATGAAATAACAATGCGCTCCCTGAAAACAGAAGTAAAACAAAATTGAACCCAACATTAAGTTTATGAACGCACTAAGTTGGTGATTTTCTACAGCTATTCACATGAGGAATGCATGTATGAATGTGCTAAGTTTGTGACCTTGACCTTGGGGAAAGAGGTGGGGGGTGGTGGGTCATGGATTTGCTGTAGCACAATAGAGGATCATCAGAAGAATGCATGTATGAAATATCAAGGCGTTCCTTGTAAAGAAACAGAAGTTATAACAAGAGGGCCATGATGGCCCTAATTCGCTCATCTGACTCCATGAACACCAGAGGAGAATGTGACATTGAGTTCATATGTGTTTTAAACAAAATTGTGCTATTTTTAGATGGCAGTCATCTTGGATTAAGCGAGGACTCATTTTACCAAATCTGAAAATGCTTCATTCAAGGATCTTAACTTCCTATGAAGTTTGGCAAGCATCGGCCATGTGGTTCCTGAGAAAAAGACGTTCAAAATCTTGAATAAATGGACCTTTTGGTGGCCATCATGGATGTTATAATCATCCGATTCCGACAAATTTTGCACCAGAGTGATCGCCTCATCGATACCTTCAATGTGATATATGACATGAGCATATTCGGTAAAATTTGACCCCAATTTGACCCCACGGGCCACGCCCATTTTCGACCCCGGGGTCACCATTTTCACAACTTTGAAAGAGCATTGTAAATCGATCATTTCTACCAAGTTTAGTCGAAATCTGGCCAGCGGTTCATAAGAAGATTTTTTAAGAATTTATTCTATTTTTAGACGGCGGCCATCTTGGATTAGCTATGACCTAAATTTTAATAAATCTGAAAAGGCTGCACCCATGGACCATAACTTTTAAGTTTGGTTACCATGGGCCAAGCGGTTCATGTGAAGAAGAATTTTGAAATCTCTAATAAAAGAAAGACCTTTTGACCTTTGGGCGGCCATCTTGGATGACATAACCATCCGATTTCGACAAAAAATGCACCAGAGTGATCGCTTCATTGATACCTTCGATTTGATATAAGACATGACCATATTCGGTCAAAAATAAAATTTGACCCCAATTTGACCCCACGGGCCACGCCCATTTTTGACCCCGGGGTCACCATTTTAACAACTTTGAAAGAGCATTGTACATCGATCATTCCTACCAAGTTTTGTCGAAATCCGGTTGGCGGTTCTTGAGAAGAAGATTTTTGAAGAATTTGTGCTATTTTTAGACGGCAGCCATCTTGGATTACATAATGACGTCATTTTAACAATTTTGTAATCCCCCTACCTAAGGACCATGACCATGAAGTTTGGTGACTATAGACCCAATGGCTACCGAGGAGAAGACGTTTGAAAATGTTCACGGACCACAACGGACACATTGCGGTAACAATAGCTCACATGAGCTTCGCTCAGGTGAGCTAAAAAAGCTAAAAAAAAAAAGTTTACTTTTTTCTTCAGCTCATATAAGTGAATTTTCAGCTTGATTAGTAACAAGCATTTTCCTAATTAGCTCTGTAACTACTGGAGCAATATTAATGTCATATAGCACAGATATGCAGCTGAATTACATATGGTAATAAATCACCAGAATGGAGTCGTTCAGGGATGGCGGTTGGTTGGGAGCATGCGATGTGTAAATTGAACGATGAGTTTCATCCTTACCAGAATCAGGACATCCCTTGTACATTTCTGGCTTCCTTGTTACTTGAGATTTGAATATTGTTGTGCCCATTATAAAAGTAGTAAGATAAGTAATACTCATAATAATTTCAGGGTTGGGGCTAAGTGACTATAATGTGATGAGGACCTGGCACCATCACAACAGGTGAAATATGGAATCGAACCCAACTAAAATGACCTTAATAGCTGTTGGAAGGTCGTTAACACCACTACATCAAATTAATGTGTTGATAAGTATAATCTTCATACATCAAGGTAAGTATGTACATTTAAAATATGATGAGAAATGGAAATACCTTATGTGACCGGTGTATAAAAGGTTGTGTATACTGTAGTTACTACTTAATTATGTTGAATATACTAATTTAATAAAAAAAGAATACGTTGTTCATCTGAAAGTTGTGTTATCCCGCCTGTGCATCTGCACATAGAGGTTCATGTACACAGAGCTCCAGATAAGCATTGTGTGTAAAGACACCCCCTGATTTCAAATTTGTTGCATATTTTATTTTTGAAAATGGATCACATGGTTTTTGTTTTGGTAGAAAATTTGGTAGTGAATTTTCAATTTTATTAGAAAATGTTTACTCCTCAGTTTGAAAGTCAAAGAGTAGTTTCAAATTAGTGTGCATACATTATATTCCCACCTTAGAAAATCGCATTCAGGTAAATAAATGCGTAAAATACACCAATACAAGACTTTACTTGAGCTCTGTGTACATGTACTGTAAACAAATGGGCCACCCATTGATCAAAGGAACGGGAAGACATTGGCAGCAATTTTAGATCCTGATCGTCTTGCACGCTGCAACATTGCACTTCTGGTCTAACCGTTTTGCTAATGACAGCACAATTACTTCAGTCACTGAATGGGGATGGGCGATGCCGTAGTAGGAGTTCTGGTATTGGACACCAGAGGTTGTGAGTTCAGTCCTCGTCATAGGCATGAACAATACTTGCATACTATTTCCATCCCACTAGTCTGTCTGATGAGACTTTAATACTGTGGTCCCGTCTCTATATGACCTCAGCTGTTGCTGGGATGTTTAAAACACATTAGTAACTGGATTTGGAATGGCGTAGGCCCTGGTCCGGCTGGTTTGCGACTATGCTGGTTTATCGACAGCGACAGTTTATCATATCGGATTTATACCATTTGATTATTAACCTAGCCGCCATATTGTTTACATAATCGACGAGCGCACAACAGATGCTCTATGAACTGATGAAAAATCTTGGCGACACGAGAACATACGGGATCTCGTTGTATTAGACCGGAGTAGCGAATCTATTTATTCTAGGTCTGTGCTACACGACTTGTAAATGAATGGCGAACCCCATTTAATCAGTCAATCGTTCTTCTCGCCCATGATCTCGCATGATCAGAATAACGTTTCAGATTCGTTTCCCATTTTAAACTTTATAATCGAATAAGTCATAGCTCCATTAGTTCCTTTAATATATTAGAAATGTGGCCTGTCGGCACACAAATGCCCCACTGGCATCCAAAGAAAACGAGGTACACAGAGGGCCAGAGAAGCATGGATTTGTCACACCATGAAAGCAGATCCATGCAAGAAAAGTGACATTATAATACACTTATCCGAGTTCTAAACGCACCAAGTATGTGACCTTGACCCTGGGCTTAGCGAGGGCAGGACAATCGTGGATTTTTCACAGGGCGATAGAGGACCATTAGAGCAATGTGTGTGTGAAATATCAACCAGATCCGTGCAAGGACACAGGAATTATAAAACATTGACCCTGGGCTTTATAGCGGGGGTGGGATGATTGTGGATTTGTCAACTATCAAGCAGATCCACTCAAGGAAACAGACATTTACCCGAGCGTTAAGGTTTTGAACGGTCCAAGTAAGTGACCTTCACCCTGGGTTTAGCAGGGGCGGGATGATCGTGGAATTGTCACAGGGCGGTAGACTATTGACTTACCACAAAGCTATTGCACCAGTATGTGGCGTCAACACTTAATGCCAATGAGTGCCATTTTATGATGATTTTATTTAAATAATTCATAAAATTCACGGAAAATAGTGGCCAATTGTTACATTGCTACACATCATATTCCAAACAAGGTGATCGCCGGGGAGTCTCATCCACTAAATGAGGCAATCAAAGTGAGGAAGGAAGCTATTGTTGAAGTTTGGTAATGATCCAACTAACGGATCAAGAGCTATTCAACATTTACATAAAAAGTATTGACACACAAGTCAAGGTCACCAAGGTGACGGCCAATGTCACCAGAATGACACTAAATGGATAGCTTATCAATGTGAGGAAGATATTTATATCAGTGCAGGAGATATTCAACACTTGGACGCATGTCAAAAACTGTCGACACCACGGCGAAGGTCACCAAAGCTATCAAGGTCAAGATCAGTGTGAATAAGCTATTGATGAAGTTTGGAGACGATCCAACTAACAGATCAAGAGATAGCAAATGTTTGGATGTACGTCCAAATTATTGACATGAAGGTCATAGTCACCATGGTCACGGCCACCCGAATGAGACACTGGGTGGATAGCCATCAATGTGAGGAAGCTATTGATGAACATTGGTAATCTCATTATCTGGGACTCTAGCTTTAAGTTCATATTTCACACATGCATTCCACTAATCGTCATGTATTATGCTGTGATAAATCCACGATCCTCGGTTCCCTGCTAAGCCCAAGTTCAAACTCACATAATTAGTGTGTTCAAAACTAGAGGTGCAACGATACGGTCAAACCCGTATTGCGATATATTGCGATACAACAAACCCATATTGCAATACGTATTGCGATATTATACCATGTATGAACAAATAATAATAAAAACAAACAGGAGATAAAGAACAGTCTTTATTGTTTATTATTGTCATTAGAACACATCAAAACACTGTGTGGGTCAGGACTTTGCCCAGAAACGGTTGACATTAATGATTATTTCTGGACGAGAGGAAATTAGGGAGAAGTGATCAAAATCATATTTTCCCTGATTTTTTCTCTTACTTATAGTTATCGCGTAACTGTATACCGTATATTGCTAGCCATAAGTCTACCCGCCCCATAAGTCGAGGCACGAAAATGAGCCCAAAAAATCAGTCTTCAGCCAAGTCGCGGCCCATAAGTCGACTACTGAAAATTCATCGGCTACTGGGTGCAGACGAAATTAGGTCATGAATCGCCTGTATTGCTTTGCTAAGTTTTGTGCTTTCTGTAGTTTGTTTGAAGCAAATATGCTTCGCATAAACATAGAAAATATATAATTTATGCTTACTGTAGTATATGTATCTACTGTCACCCCCAGTGAAATGTAAAGGTCGTGTTTGAAACATTTTAATACACACATATTCAATCGATGTGTGTAAAAATTGGCTGTTACGTGACTTGGACAAACTTTATAATAAACTAGTTAATCAGTTGCAATACTGTCGGTTTTTTTTTTCAATAATACTTGTGTACAAGCATAAACATCATTAACTGCTACAGAGACAAACTAATTGTAT
Organism: Conchocele bisecta; assembly: GCA_029237695.1. NCBI lineage: Eukaryota > Metazoa > Mollusca > Bivalvia > Lucinida > Thyasiridae > Conchocele > Conchocele bisecta. Next base: position 100,548,425 of record CM055265.1, read on the forward strand.
TTCTATCAAGTAAATAATGATAATAGCAACTGGTCACAAATATTAGGAGGTAAATGGAACAGCCGTTACCTGGCAATTTCACAGCTGATCGGGTTAATGACCGGATGGGTGTCAGAGGTTCCGTCAACTGGAGGTTTCGTCAACTGAGAGGTTTCGTCAACTCGGCGTCCGGTTCGTCAATTAGGCACTTAAGAGTAAAACTCGATAATGACCGGCACGTGCCATACAATTGATTACATAATTGATGGTCATTAAGTGGACATTGAAGACAGATATGTGTTGCTATTTTAAAGTACATTGTAGGTTTAGTTGTATATTGTCATTTAATGGCAAATATTTGTTGATATATTTTAATAACATTTTAAAGTATATTTAGGTGTATATTTTGTGTATTTGTGTATTTGTATAATCACCCGCTTCTGCAGCTTTTGTTAGCCATCATTTGTCAGCCGTCACCAGATACACAATATGTTGAATAGAAGACATACTTTAGCATATTTTCGTCAGCAAAAACAATGTGTGTATTGAGGCATGTTGGGCCTGGAATTGGAAATAAAACTATATGAACTATGTAAAGTAATGTATTTTAATAACTTTCTCGAACATAAATACAGATATTACATATTTTACATACATGTTTACCACATACATATCTGAGAAAAGGTATCTTACAACATTTGCAATAATTGAATGTATAATTCCTGATCTAGGGTTACACTGGTCATCTGTCGAAATGTACGTTTTCTCAACCGGGGGACCATACAAATATTACATGTAGTACATACATGTATTAAATACACATACATACCACTATTGGGCCGCCATCTGGCGAGACACATATGCACAGTCACAGTGGATATACAACACGCATAAATACAACAATTATATACAACAGTAGTACATATCCGTTCGCGTTGTTCTTCAATCTTCTTCGTCGTGGATGGCGTCTCCAGAGTGTCGATTGGTCCCAGACCGGCGATGTTGCTGACTTCCCTCAGTAGCTGCGTTATTGATTGATTGATTATTGGATGATTGATGTCACGAATTAACTGATCGGTCATTTTACGGTAATAATTACTAAACGATCAAAGGTCAACTACTTGATGAAAGTGCGAAAGTCAATTAGCCGAGGTGTTAAACCATTAAACTATAATCGCCTAATTGACGAACCGGTAAACAGTTGACGGAACCACTCGACTTTTCACTCTATTTTGCCTAATTGACGAAACCTCCAGTTGACGGAATCTCCTGAATCTGACCGGATACAGTGGCTTGTTTGATTTCAAGTCTGAATTGACTGGTGATGTGTGCAGTGCTTTTCTCTCATTTTTTGGCTGTGACGGGAGAAATGGGGCTTATGGTAGTTGCGACCAGTGTAGCTGCTGATCAAATTACACATCCATTTAGCATGAGAACATTCTATTTTGCTTGTTATTATCATGCTGGGTGCTTCATTGATGGAATGGTGAGCTGTAAATATCCGAATTGTCGTGATCGCTATGCCATATACTGGTCGAAAATGTACTACACACGGTAACATACATTTTGCCAGCAGACAGTCCATACCGGTCAGTATTAGCCTCTCCTGTAGGATATTGTCCACGGGGAGCACACATCAGTGAATGCCTTTACATAACACTGTATCTGTTTCCAGTCTCACGCAACGGGAGACAAAATTATGCGAAATTTATTGTGTTAATCGAGCAGACCTTCGTTTTGCGGATGTTGCGAAACCACAGGGATGCACTCGACCGGCAGTCAAATGTTGAGACCTAAGTATATACATGAGGTTTGACTTCCGGTCGGCATGGAAGACGCCAGGTATGTTACATTTCAAGTTATTATTCTTACTATGTCAACTTAATTCTCTATTTCGTGCCTCTATCTACTCTTTAATATGTTAATGAAGCCTCGACAATTCGCATGATGTTGATATATTGGCTAATGTTTGCAAAAACGACATGTTTTTGTGTCACTTCGACCAGAACTTGAAAACGAAGCGAGGTTGGCTTCTTACGATGTCATTTTCTCCCGATATATTGATACATGTACGCGGATTTTGGTCTGTAATGCAAGGGTCTACCACTTACTTCGATGTGATCAAGTCACAGTTCCCTAAAAGGTATCTGTTTTATATACGTTTTTCGAAAGGCATAAAAATCACTCGGACCCGGTTGAGTCATTTTCTACATTTGTTTCAAATTCACTGGCCCCGGTTGAGACCTCGTCAAAAAGTGTCCAGTTGGGTCACATTTACAGTAAAAAGTGCACGGTTGAGTCGCAAGATAAGAATGCCATTGAACTGCAATTTAAGTATAGCTAAGTTAACTCTACGTCATTTCTACGTCATTTCTATGTCAATGACGTAGCATGTGACGTTGCAAAACGTGCTTTCTGACGAAATGTACACAGTAATTGTACTAGTGCTCGATCTAGAACGTATATGGCAAGTTATTTAATGATTATGTACAGTATATATTGTCATTTGGGTTTGATTTGGTTTGAAAAAGTAATCCTAGATGATACATGTAGAATATCTCACTATAAACCATTTGTTTTATTTCAGAGAACACATAGAGGCATTGGAAACATCATTCCACTCAATGGAGGAGGCACCCAGACAGTTACTGTGTGACGACTGTGTGAAGGTGTTTCGCACCGACAGTGGCTTACGGCGCCACCGGATGAGGCACACGGCCACAGAGAAGTATGCCTGTGAAACATGTAACAAACATGTAACAAACGGTTTGTGGAAAAAGCCCACTATGCAAACCACATGACGAAGCATGACATTGGTAAGAAGGACGTGTGTCACACGTGTGGTAGAGCGTTTGCGTACAAGAGCACGTTGGCGCGACACAAGTGTCCCGAGCAGAAAGTCAGTATCTCTAAATATGTCTGTGGAGATTGCCAATCCATATTCACACGAAAGGATTCACAGGAAAGGTTTTTGAATTTCCATTTTGTGTACCATAACATCAGATAATTCACCTATGGCATATTTCCTATCCAATCCAAGACACCCGTATATGGGAATTGTGAAACCATGCATATGGTAGTAAACACTACATAGACTGATAGTCCAAATACTTATCATATGATCATTGTGTGTTGGTCATGTGCTGTTATTATCGCTTCATAATACATATACATGTAATGTGATATTACAAGTGTCGACATAGTGCTATTAACAACTAAACGTGTAAGCATTCAAAATATAGATGTAACTCTTACAAAATAAGTTTTCAATACCAATATCGTGTCATTTTGTGTTATGCTTGTATTGCTACATATATATGTAACACTATGTACAACCTCATTTAAATAGAGCAGTGTTGATGTTTTTCCAAAGATTAACACATTAAAGTAGTAATGCAATAGTTGTAAAATTGACTGATTGATAGATAAAACAGAATTTAACATTTGAAACCAAAGGCCGAAACTGTATTGTCATGGCAAATGCCGTTTTCTACAGTAATTCAGCGAGTACTAATAATGTCCAATATTTAACCAGAATAGCATAATAATATTGCAGTTATACTTTAAGATACATGCATTATTATAAATGTGAATTGTACATAGGAGTCCATACATGGGCTAAGAAAGTGATGATTGACAAGAATGTCGATTTCGTTTTAGTTTTGTTTCCAGTTATATGACGATTCTGAACGATAATTACAACCTATATGATTGCACAAAATTGTTTTATTTTTGTACTGATGTCATGCGCATAATGTGATACATGTACTGTGATTGTTTATTTTCCTTTCATAAGATGACTTTATGAAATTTCTTACATTTCAAGCTGCTGTGATAAAGTTTTTGGTGTCACTAAACCGCAAATGGTAAACAGTGTCTTGTATTTACGAGACGTTGGACACATATACTGTAGCGATCACATCTCCAAGAACTATATCGAAACAAGTCTTTTGCGGTTTAGTGATATCATGATACACATATGTGTGACATTACACTATAATGTTGATGTCTCGTATGTGCAATGTAGTGATCTGTACTTGAATCATTGTGACAATAAAAGCCAATCATTCTGACTAATAAATGTTTTACGGCCATAGTAACGTTGATTTTTATCTCATATCCTGGAGCATTATAAACATGAATATAAATTAGACCGTTTACAAATTCAAAGACTCAAAGTACAAGCACCTGAATTTGAACAAATTGAATCCATAATGCATGTACATTTATACTGATCAAACTAAAAACTTTAACCGGCCCAGTATAACTATTTATTCAGTGCACAAGTCTGCAACGACATGTTATTTCAATCTCATTACCATACATAGTTTGTAACATTGAACTAAATTTTCCCGGCAGTACTTTAGGGATATCTAAGTGGTAATATTAATACAAAAGTCATGTTTTTTTGCATATCAAAGTTGTGCACTAAATAAATGTTGTATAAATATTACGAACACATTGACCAGACCGGAAATTTGTATGGCATATTCTCATCAACAGATGGTTTAGCAGTTATATAGCTATATGTCCTTCATATTTGAAGAGTATCACATGATAAACAAACAAGCATATACGTATATACAGATACAGGCAAATGCTCAGTATAGACTATCATCTATAGTTGATCCAACACCAGACCGCGTCTAACATGTGGCAGAATTTTACCCTCGTGTGCCCTATGGAACTCTCTGACGGGTAGTGGTCGTCGAGCCGGTTCATTTGGTTTTGACACCGTGCCTCGTTTCCTTTTTTGTTTACCTCTCGTTCGTTCTGATAGGTCGAACGTGTGATCTCTGTAATTACAGGAATATTTTATCTTTATGATTAGTCACTCACGATTACATTGAGCATCCATTAAATTTTGGGTACATCTGACCTGTCCATTTTGAAAATAATTACCCATGGTCTGTCCAACTTTTCATTAATTTAAAATACAATACAATACCTGATAAAACAAATCAAACCATTGAAGTAAGGGAAATATAAGCCATTCATTTAGTAATAAAACTCAAATTTTGTCTCAACCGGACACTTTTCCGACTAGTTTAATCTTCTCACCCGAACATTATTGACGAGGTCTCAACCGGGGCCAGTGAATTTGAAACAAATATAGAAAATGACTCAACCGGGTCCGAGTGATTTTTATGCCTTTCCAAAAACGTATATAAAACAACTTTCTAGACCTTTTAGGGAACTGTGACTTGATCACATCGAAGTAAGTGGTAGTTAGACCCTTGCATTACAGACCAAAATCCGCGTACATGTATCAAATATATCGGGAGAAAATGACATCGTAAGAAGCCAACCTCGCTTCGTTTTCAAGTTCTGGTCGAAGTGACACAAAAACATGTCGTTTTTGCAAACATTAGCCAATATATCAACATCATGCGAATTGTCGAGGCTTCATTAACATATTAAAGAGTAGATAGAGGCACGAAATAGAGAATTAAGTTGACATAGTAAGAATAATAACTTGAAATGTAACATACCTGGCGTCTTCCATGCCGACCGGAAGTCAAACCTCATGTATATACTTAGGTCTCAACATTTTACTGCCGGTCGAGTGCATCCCTGTGGAAACCACTTGCAAAAATTCTGTCTGCAACTCATGGTATGATTTAACATAATTTATTTTAGAAACATAAAAGAAAAATACCGCCACTGCAGTACTCGCCAGTAGAACGTACCTATCTGGCAATAAAAATGGCACCAAGTCGTGATTTTCCCTGACCATTTTGAATCAGACTTTCGGTATATTATTTTTATACCCTAGCCATAAGTCGAGGGCAGATATTATCGTTAATTTTGGGGCTGATTGGCTAGCAATATACGGTACATTAACTCTATGTTTTCAAAAGCATGCATATCTATTAGAGGGGTAGAGGCATCAACATGCTGAGCCACCTCGTCGAGACGGTTTAAACGAGCATTAACAACGTATACTTTCAAGAAACAAGAGGGCCATGACGGCCCTAATTTGCTCACCTGACTCCATGAACACCAGAGGAGAATGTGACATTGAGTTCATGTGTTTTAAAAAAATTGTGCTATTTTTAGATGGTGGTCATCTTGGATTAAGCGATGACTCATTTTACAAAATCTGAAAATGTTTCACCCAAGGATCTTAACTTCCTATGAAGTTTGGCCAGCATCGGCCATGTGGTTCCTGAGAAAAAGACGTTCAAAATCTTGAATAAATGGACCTTTTGGTGGTCATCATGGATGACATAATCATCCGATTCCGACAAATATTGCACCAGAGCAATCGCTTCATCGATACCTTCAATTTGATATATGGTATGAGCATATTCGGTCAAAAATAAAATTTGACCCAAATTTGACCCCACAGGCCATGCCCATTTTTGACCCCGGGGTCACAACTTTGAAAGAGCATTGTAAATCGATCATTCCTACCAAGTTTAGTCGAAATCCGGCCAGCGGTTCATGATAAGAAGAATTTATGCTATTTTTAGACGGCGGCCATCTTGGATTAGCGATGACCTCCATTTTAACAAATCTGAAAAGGCTTCACCCATGGACCATAACTTTTAAGTTTGGCTACCATGGGCCAAGCGGTTCATGTGAAGAAGAATTTTGAAATCTCTAATAAAAGAACGACCTTTTGACATTTCGGCGGCCATCTTGGATGACATAACAATCCGATTTCGACAAAAAAATGTACCAGAATGATCGCCTCAATTGATATCTTCGATTTGATATATAACATGACCATATTCGGTCAAAAATAAAATTTGACCCCACAGGCCACGCCCATTTTTGACCCCGGGGTCACCATTTTAACAACTTTGAAAGAGCATTGTACATCGATCATTCCTACCAAGTTTCGTCGAAATCCAGCTAGTGGTTCATGAGAAGAAGATTTTTTAAGAATTTATGCTATTTTTAGACGGCAGCCATCTTGGATTAGCGATGACCTCCATTTTAACAAATCTGAAAAGGCTTCACCCATGGACCATAACTTTTAAGTTTGGCTACCATGGGCCAAGCGGTTCATGTGAAGAAGAATTTTGAAATCTCTAATAAAATAACGACCTTTTGACCTTCCGGCGGCCATCTTGGATGACATAACAATCCGATTTCGACAAAAAATGCACCAGAGTGATCGCCTCATTGATACCTTCAATTTGATATATGACATGACCATATTCAGTCAAAAATAAAATTTGACCCCAATTTGACCCCACGGGCCACGCCCATTTTTGACCCCGGGGTCACCATTTTAACAACTTTGAAAGAGCAATTTACATTGATCATTCATACCAAGTTTCGTCGAAATCCGGCTAGCGGTTCATGAGAAGAAGATTTTTTGAGAATTTATGCTATTTTTAGACGGCGGCCATCTTGGATTAGCGATGACCTCCATTTTAACAAATCTGAAAAGGCTTCACCCATGGACCATAACTTTTAAGTTTGGCTACCATGGGCCAAGCGGTTCATGGGAAGAAGAATTTTGAAATCTCTAATAAAAGAACGACCTTTTGACATTTCGGCGGCCATCTTGGATGACATAACAATCCCATTTCGACAAAAAATGCACCAGAGTGATCGCCTCATTGATACCTTCAATTTGATATATGACATGACCATATTCAGTCAAAAAATAAAATTTGACCCCAATTTGACCCAACGGGCCACGCCCATTTTTGACCCCGGGGTCACCATTTTAACAACTTTGAAAGAGCAATGTACATCGATCATTCCTACCAAGTTTTGTCGAAATCCGGTTGGCGGTTCTTGAGAAGAAGATTTTTGAAGAATTTGTGCTATTTTTAGACGGCGGCCATCTTGGATTATGTAATGACGTCATTTTAACAATTTTGTAATCCCCCTACCTAAGGACCATGACCATGAAGTTTGGTGACTATAGACCCAATGGTTACCGAGGAGAAGACGTTTGAAAATGTTCATGGACGACGGACGACGACGGACGACGGACACATTGCGGTGACAATAGCTCACATGAGCTTCGCTCACGTGAGCTAATAAAAAGACACATTGGGGGGTGGGGGGGGGGAGAGGGCTGGGAAGCAAATGTAGTAGATAGTAGAATTTGAAAATAGATCGTAGAATTTGAAGAAAAAAAAATTCTTTATTTCATCTCAAAAGTATATTTTGTTACCACCCATTTGAACCTCTTTAACTGTGTACATAAATATCGTTTATGAACTTGGATGTGCATACATTCTGTATACATGTATTTACTTAATACCAAACTTAATTATCATAAAAATCGGGTTACGTTAACATCGATTGGAAAAAGTTTAAAAAGGACGAAACTACATAGGTACGAAATTGCCGAAATTGTCCGTGATATTTACAGACTTTTTCATGTTTTCTGACAATAGAGTTAAGTCATATTTGGTTGAAATAAACAGTTAGTAATGTAATAAACAATACTTGTTTTCGGCATAAAAGGATTGCATTAGAATATATCGATTTTGTATTTAATTCTTTCACACTTTTCGGCGAAAAAGAAAGTTGCAATCATGGGCGGAAGCATCCGCTGTGTAGGCCACGACTCGGTTCGTCAGGTGGCGTTTTCAGTGGGTATACCCACAATCGTAGCTAGCGATTGGATGCTATTTTTATTTCGGAAATGGTATCCCACATAAGCTGACAAAAATGTGTGTAGACAACTACGAAATTTGTTCGCCACCGGGCGACCCAGCTTATAATGTGACTAGCCCGACCCAGAAATGACTCGCATCCGGCGCCTGTTAAAACACGTGTTTGCATGTGTTTGTTTGTCTGGTTTAGTGTATTCGGAGGGAGTTAACTCTACCTCGTTCATGATCAATCGCTGATAGCTCTATTGCCGGCGTCTTCCACAACAGTAACCTGTCAATCATGCCACTAAGGGCTGCCTTTACTTACCAGCGATTGGCTGTACTGTATAAATAACTTCGCCACGAGAATAACATGTGTTTTGAACTGACAATTATAGTAACCAGAAGCAATGTTTGGCTAGGGGATTAATGAAACTATCGACCCATGACTTTTATTGTCACAGCGGGTAGGCATGATTTTAATGATTCGCATAATGATGTGATAAAAATTTGGTCAAACAATCGGGTGTCGTAAAACAAATGGTATTGTGAACAGTTCGACTGACCTGCAATTAGGGAGATTTAGGTCACTGGGTGGGAAATGAACTCAGGTAACAGTACGGTTTACACACTTTACACACGGAATTTGCTGTAAAACTTCCAGATGTGTTGGACGTCCGAGATTACTCACTACATGTATTAGTCATCTAATTGTGGCGTGTTTATTACAAATATTGACTTCTGTCATATTAAAAATTATGTTTTGAATGATTTTGAATAATTTTACACAATTATTTTAACACAAGATGGCGACCGAGAATATGGAGTAAATATCGCAATACGCGAAAACCGTACCGCGATACGTATCGTCAGGATGACATATCGCAATATACCGGTAAATCGTTGCACCACTATTCAAAACCATAACACTCGTGTATTTTTTTTATACTTTATGTTTCTTTTCACATAACTGCTTCATATTTCACACATGCATTCCTCTTAAAGCTAGAGTCCCACATGCCAGGTTATAATATAGAGGCATATCTTTTCGTCTATTCTTTAGATACGACATTGTTCGGGCAAAATAAACATTCATTCATCATTAACCGACATATTAATTGGCAATAGTATACGTTTCATATCAAAATATGTAAATTTCCACACTGATATCAGTGGCGATAACTGTTTCCTTACAATGTTAACGGAAAGTACTATTTATTCTCTCTATTTTTTGATGTGCAATGATCATACTTGATAATCTGTCGGTAAAAATTTTTTTGTCAGGTGACGGATTTAATTGGTATAAATAATTTAAATATGCCTTGCAAAATAGCCCGATACCACCGTGAGTCACTATCAGTAAAATAAAGATTACTAAATGATTATATCTATATAGCGGGCACTCGTAATTTTTTAAAACTGGTGGAATAGTTACACAACGAACAGTTAAGACGCCGGTAACATTGTATGCCACCCATCCCCCCTTCACCATTCAGTGGCATGGGTGTTGACAGGATTTATCTCACACCTTCCTGAAATATACCCATATTACAAGTACTGGCCCGTATTGTATACCTTATTAGATCGCAGAGGACTGGTCCGCAGTCCGTAGACCCCAGAGGTGTAGTCTGTATTTTATACCTAACCCAGATACAGGATACTTTTTATACAGCATTGCTTACCCATTGCAGACCATGATAGCATCAAAGGTGGCAGTTTCCACGTGCTCAGGCTCTGTTACCAGCGAGTAGGAGACGGTCCATTCAACACTTTCCTCTCTCTGCACAGGTTCAATTTTGTTCACGGATGTGGTCAACTGCATTGTATAAAATGTTCCACCAATTAAAAACACATCGGACGAATGTGTTTCCTTCCACATTAAGGATCATATATACATGTACACCTCAATCTGTGCCAACGAAAGCATATGGATGAGTGCTCTCGCTCTTGTTTTTAACCCTTACACAGCTATCTTAATTTTTTGTTGTCTGCTGTATATTTTCTATTTTCGATTTTTATCAACAAAAACATGCTTTGACAGTACATTAGAATAATTTACAACATGCTTTGACAGCAATTTAGAATCATTTCCATTGGAAATGATAAGTGCTGTCAAACAAATCTTTTTATTGAGAAATAAGGCAAGATATAAAAGCAACAGCAGACGACAATTGTTGTGTGTAGCAGTCTAAGGATTAATTGTAGTCAAATAAATAAAGTTTAAATGTGACTTGAGAAATGGGACTTATAGGTTTGGCGACCAGTGTAGATAAAGCTAGTATCTCACTGGGCTGCGACTGTTGGCGACAAATTGCGGACGGCATTCGTGAGGTCGTTTCCAAAATGTCTCGAAACGTTCGCAGAGGTTCTCAATTTCCTTGCGTGAATCTCAGGGCCTCGCTCTCGTGTCGCTGGAATTTTGAACATGTTCAACAAATTTGACAGACAAATTTTATCTCGAAATAGTCATAGAGTCGTCGTGGGTGTCTCGAACCCGTCTCGAACCCGTCTTGAACCCGTCTCGAACCCGTTCTCAATTTAGTTTCCGTGAGTCAGAAAGTGCGAGAAATGTGCGAATAAGCATCGCACATTTCGGGCGCGAGACAGGCCCGAGACAGACGCGAACTGCCCTGGGACCGATGGGAGCGTGACAAAATTGGGAATAAATTGGGAATAAATTGCGATTTCTCAATTGTCACGCATACCTGTTGACCAACTGTCGCGCGACATTCGCACAAATGTCACTCGCAAGTGCAGAAAAATCGCAATTATGCGAATGTCACGCAATATTTGACCGACATGTATGCGAACTCCCGGCACATTTTGGCCCAAATGTCGTCGGGAGTGAGTTCGAGCGACACCAATGTGTGATTCCAAGTGAAAATTGTCGCCAATTCGCATATTATCTCGCAATTTTGTGTCTCCAACTAGTCGCGAGCTGTCGCAGCCCAGTGAGATACTAACTTAAAGATCAGCATCAGCATTCACAGCCTCATCAGGATCTGCACTGTTCGTGATTCCATCAATGAAACTCCCGTCGTGCTTCTATCAGGATGTGTGCTATTTGATGACTGGTCACAAAGCCAAATTTCTCCAGTCACAGTCACAAATATTGAGTTATTATCATTTATTTTGTACCGTTGAATCATCATCGGCCCACCATTTGCTATGTGCTATGAAGTTGTGCAAGATTGGTGGGTCTAGGTGGTATAGCAGGTGAGAAAAACATTTAAACGCGAAAACTTAACATTGAAAAGGGCTAAATTAATTACGCTGAGAAAAAAAATCAATGTAAACTAGAAATGTGGCCTGTCGGCACACAAATGCCCCGGCTGGCAGCCAAAGAAAACGAGGCATATTTGATTATAAGCCATTTACCCGAGTGTTAAGGTTTTGAACGCACCAAGTCTGTGACCTTGACCCTGGGCTTAGTGGGGGCGGGACGAATGTGGATTTGTCACAGGGCGGTAGAGGACCATTGTAGCAATGCGTGTGTGAAATGTGAAGCAGATCCGAGCAAGGAAACACAAATTATAAGCCATTTAACTGAATGTTAAGGTTTCAAACGCACCAAGTCTGTGACCTTGACCCTGTGCTTAGCGGGGGCAGGACCAATGTGGATTTGTCACAGGGCGGTAGAGGACCATTGGAGCAATGCGTTTGTGAAATGTGAAGCAGATCCGAGCAAAGACACAGAAATTATAAGCCATTTACCCAGCGTTAAGGTTTCGAACGCACCAAGTCTGTGACCTTGACCCTGGGCTTAGCAGGGGCGGGACGAATGTGGATTTGTCACAGGGCGGTAGAGGACCATTCGAGCAATGCGTGTGTGAAATGTGAAGCACATCTGAGCAAGGAAACAGAAATTATAAGCCATTTACCCAGCGTTAAGGTTTCGAACGCACAAGTCTGTGACCTTGACCCTGCTTAGCAGGGCGGACGAATGTGGATTTGTCACAGGGCCGGTCGAGACCATTGGAGCAATGCGTGTGTGAAATGTAAGCACATCTGAGCAAGGAAACAGAAATTATAAGCCATTTACCCAGCGTAAGGTCGAACGCACCAAGTCTGTGACCTTGACCCTGGGCTTAGCAGGGGCGGGACGAATGTGGATTTGTCACAGGGCGGTCGAGGACCATTCGAGCAATGCGTGTGTGAAATGTGAAGCACATCTGAGCAAGGAAACAGAAATTATAAGCCATTTACCCAGCGTTAAGGTTTCGAACGCACCAAGTCTGTGACCTTGACCCTGGGCTTAGCAGGGGCGGGACGAATGTGGATTTGTCACAGGGCGGTCGAGGACCATTGGAGCAATGCGTGTGTGAAATTTGAAGCAGATCCGAGCAAGGAAACAGAAATTATAAGCCATTTACCCAGCGTTAAGGTTTCGAAAGCACCAAGTCTGTGACCTTGACCCTGGGCTTAGCGGGGGCGGGACGAATGTGGATTTGTCACAGGGCGGTAGAGGACCATTGGAGCAATGCGTGTGTGAAATGTGAAGCAGATCCGAGCAAGGAAACAGAAACTAGATTTGTCAGTAAGCGGGGGCTTACGGAATACGCCCCCGCGTCAGCCCTGACCTAGAATGAATTCCAGCTCGCATACTATAATTTTCAGATAAAAGACTATGTCAGCACATATGGAGAGTGAGATGGTGGTTCCAGTTGAAACTAGATTGGTCAGTAAGCGAGGCTTACGGAATACCCCCCGCGTGGGCCCAGGTACCCCTAAAATATGTAAAAATTTCCAAGTGTGTGGGCTTGTGACCTTGACTCTGGGATTAGCGCGAGCGGCATGAACGTGAATTTGTCACAGGGTGGTAGACGTCCATTGGAGCAATGAGTGTGTGAAATGTGAAGCAGATCCGAGCAAGGAAATAGAAGTTATAACCGATTTCTCTGATGTTAAGTTTTGTAAAGAGACTACCGTATAACCTCGAATTAACGCCCCCGGAGGCGTTACATTTTACAAAAGGGGGGGGGGCGTTTATTAGCCAGTAAAGAAAAAAAAAAAAAAAAAAAAAAAAAAAAAAAAAATTACCAAAGACCGCCAATTTCAAACACAAATAAGGATTTAAGGATTATTTGTGTTTGAAATTGGCGGTCAATGGTAAAAAAAAAATTATTTTTTTTATTTGGGGGGAGGGGGGCGTTTATTAGGAGGGGGGCGTTAATTGGAGGTATACGGTATGTATGTGACATTGACCTCGAGATCAGCGGGGATTTGTCACAGCATATGAAATATTAAGAATTTTCAATAAAAGAAATAGAAGTTATAACATATTTCTCTGATGTTTAGTTTTGTAAAGAGACTAAGTATGTGACCTTGACCTTGGGATCAGCGGGGGTTGGACAGTCGTAGATTTGTCACAGCATGATAGTACAACCTTAGAGGAATGCACAAGTGAAATAATAAGAATTTTCAATGAAGGAAATAGAAGTTATAACTTATTTCTCTGATGTTAAGTTTTGTAAAGAGACTAAGTATTTGACCTTGACCTTGGGATCAGCGGGGGTTGGACGGTCGTGGATTTGGCACAGCATGGTAGTAGAGCCTTACAGGAATGCATGTGTGAAATATTAAGCATTTTAGATGAAGGAAATAGAAGTTAGAACAATATTTCTCTGATGTTAAGTTTTGTAAAGAGACTAAGTATTTGACCTTGGGATCTGCGGGGGTTGGACGGTCGTGGATTTGGCACAGCATGGTAGTAGAGCCTTACAGGAATGCATGTGTGAAATATTAAGCATTTTAGATGAAGGAAATAGAAGTTATAACAATATTTCTCTGATGTTAAGTTTACGGACTAAGTATTTGACCTTGACCTTGGGATCTGCGAGGGTTGGACGGTCGTGGATTTGGCACAGCATGGTAGTAGAGCCTTACAGGAATGCATGTGTGAAATATCAAGCATTTTAGATATTTCTCTGATGTTAAGTTTACGCGGACGGACGGACGGACGTTCTTACAGTACTATACTTATGTGGCTTATCACATGTTAAATATTAGCCACATAAAACGATTTTTAGCCACATAAAAGGATTTTTTAGGTGGCTAATTGTAACCAACCCTATCCTTTACCAAGTCCATAACCCTGTGGGGCTAGCCACATAAGTATCCTAATGTGTGCCCGGACGGACGCACGGATGGACGGACGGACGGACAACCTGACTCCAGTATACCCCCCACAACTCATTGCGGGGGGTATAAAAAGCAAACTAGACATTCTAAGTTCGTGACCTTGAGCCCTGGCATAAATGGGGGTCGTAGGTTTGTTGCAGAATGATGTATGAGTGTCAGAGAAGGGGTGGGTAAAATATGAAAGATTTTCGCAAAGGGAAAGAGAAGTTACTAGAAATGTGGCCTGTCGGCACATGAATGCCCCCGCTGGCAGCCAAAGAAAACGAGGCATATTTGATTATAAGCCATTTACCCGAGTCTTAAGGTTTTGAACGCACCAAGTCTGTGACCTTGACCCTGGGCTTAGCGGGGGCGGGACGAATGTGGTTTGTCACAAGGCGGTGGAGGACCATTGGAGCAATGCGTGTGTGAAATGTGAAGCAGATCCGAACCAGGAAACACAAATTATAAGCCATTTACCCGAGTGTTAAGGTTTCGAATGCACCAAGTCTGTGACCTTGACCCTGGGCTTAGTGCGGGCGGGACAAATGTGGATTTGTCACAAGGTGACAGAGGAACATTGGAGCAATGCGTGTGTGAAATGTGAAGCAGATCCAAGCAAGGAAACACAAATTACAAGACATTTACCCGAGCGTTAAGGTTTCAAACGCACCAAGTCTGTGACCTTGACCGGAGGCTTAGTGGGGGCGGGACGAATGTGGATTTGTCACAGGGCGGTAGAGGACCATTGGAGCAATGCGTGTGTGAAATGTGAAGCAGATCCGAGTAAGGAAACAGAAATTATAAGCCATTTACCCGAGCGTTAAGGTTTCGAACGCACCAAGTCTGTGACCTTGACCCTGGGCTTAGCGGGGGCGTGACGAATGTGGATTTGTCACAGGGCGGTGGAGGACCATTGGAGCAATGCGTGTGTGAAATGTGAAGCAGATCCGAGCAAGGAAACAGAAATTATAAGCCATTTACCCAGCGTTAAGGTTTCGGGACGTACGCCAGTAACATTATATGCCCCCCTCACCATTCGGTGGCGAGGGCATAAAAATGGTTCAGTCGATTACGCGGAAAAAATAGGTCAAGGTATTAAAAGGTGTTACTAATGTACGTATGCATTAACGTACACACGTACGTACATGGATGACCACTATATCCCATCTTGCAAATCTGCCAGGGGATAATAATACAAGAGTTGTCAGAAGACAACGAAGCACACCTGGTGATGCTTGACTGTAGGATGATAGAGGACAGAGAGCAAGACATGTGTGAACTAGAGAAGTGAGCAGGCGCTCACAGATAACCCCGGCTGCCGCCTGGACAGACAAATAAAAACTTTAATGTCGATTGGACGGACGGCCATTGGGAAAACTATATACCGCTCGACATACTTCGTATGCCAGGGGTATAAATATCAAGAAGCGGTGTGAAAGGAAACAGAAATAGAAACAAATTTTCCCCACACAGAAAAAAATGTGACCTTGACCTTGGGGTAAGTGGGGGTATAAGGGTCGTAGCTTTGCCAGAGAATGATAGAAAAACATTAGAAGAAGGCATGTTTCAAATATCGAGAAGTGTGGTGAAAGAAACAGAAATTGTAACAAATTTTCCGCAACGTTAAATGTATGAATGCACTAAGATTGAGACCTTGACTTTGAGTGTATGATGATTACAGATTTGTCACATCATGATAGGTATGTATGAAATATCTAGACGTTTGGTGAAAGGAAACAAAAATTATAACAAATTTCCCTCAACGTTAAGTTAAAGAACACACCAAGATTGTGACCTTGGGGTTAGTGGGGGTATGACGGTCGTCGAGTTATCACAGCATGATAGAGAATCATTAGATATAGGCTTGTGTAAAATATCAAGAAGTGGGGCGAAAAGAAACAGAAATTAATATTGTACCTTGACCTTGGGTTAGTAGTGGTATGACGATCGTGAATTTGTCACAGCATGATAGTGAATCATTAAAGAAAGGCATGTGTGAAATATCAAAACGTTTGATGAAAGGAAACAGAAATTATAACAAATTTTACCTAAGGTTAAGTGTATGAATGCACTAAGATTGTGACCTTGACCTTGGGGTTAACGGGTATGACGAACAGCAATTGTAACAAATTTTCCCGTAGGTTAAGTTTTCGAATTTTTGAAGACGGAGAGAGACGCTGACTACGATGCCGAGGGTATATATACCATAAGCACTCCTTCATCAGAATGTGCGCTACAAATACAAGAAATCTGCCACGGAAGTGGAGTCGCGCCTGCCGAGGCGTTTAACCGTAATATGATCATGGGCACGGAAGAGGTCAAGGTCATATTAATGGCAGCATGACTGTGTTGTTCCAAATGCTTACATGTATCAAGTGTCCAAATGTTGAAGCAATCCATCAAGTAATATTAAAGTTACATCATGATGAAGAAATTTGTACAAACTTTATGACTAAAACAAGAATTTCTTATTAGCGTATGTCATGATGGGCGAGTACACCCCGGTGTAAATCTAACGTTTTGTTAAAATTATGAGGCAATCAGAAACCAGCGCTTCATGGTACATGTATTTGTGCTTTCGTGGTTGTTTTGCCTGCCGAGGCATTTGACCGTAACATGATCATGTGCTAAGGAAAGTATCACAAAAACAGTCAAAGAAGTGCATGCTTAAAACATGAGCATTTAGTGTTATACAAAGAAACTTGTACAAACTTTTGACGCAAAAAGTGGCTAAGCATATGCGCAAAAATGTGAAGGTACAAAAGGTCAAGGTCATGTTAATGGGGGCATGAGTGTATTCCAAATGTTCACATGTATCCGTCATGTAATATTAGTTATATCATGATGAAGAAACTTGTACAAACATTTTGACGCAAGCAAATGACTAAGTGTTTCCGCAAACAAATGAAGAAAAAAAAGGTCAACGTCATGTTCATGGCTGCATGAGGGTGTTCCGAATGATCACATGTGTCTAAATATTGAAGCAATTCATTAAGTATTATTAAAGTTATATTATGATGAAGAAACTTGTACAAACATTTTGACACAAAAATATAACTAAGTGTTTCCACAACCATGTGAATGTTAATGGTCGGATAAAATATGTTCCAAATGCTCCCATGTAGCAAGTGTCCAAATATATTGAAGTAATCCATGAAGTAATATTAAAGTTATATCATGATGAGTGAGTGAGTGAGTGAGTGAATAGGGTTTAACGTCCGCTTTTCTGACATAGAGGTACAAGCCTCAGGGGTCGTGTCCCGTATCCACCTGTCTGAGTGGGGTAAATCCCAACTTCAGAACTCAATATTTACAATCAAAATATATATACAGTCCTGAAATTAGAACAACCTGATCTGGTGCCAGGCCCTCGCCACACCAGCATCATTTATCCTATCCCCTAAAAGTAATAGGATTAGCGCTAATCTTACTTTTATATATGGGGTATAGCCTGACTCAACTCTCACATACAAGAAAGCCAAAAATGTACATGAGGGCCAAATCCGGTATAGTGGGTTCCGGAAAGTATGAACCCAATCGTTAAGCCAGTTTAGTCGCCTTTTATGACAAGCAATGGCTACTGCAGCACTATTCTCAGGATCAGTTGATCCCGCCCCGGTGCCTGCACGGGGCTATATCATGATGAAGAAACTTGTACAAACGTTTTGACGCCAAAAAAATGGCTCAGTGTTTCCACAAAAACGTGAAGGTAAAAAAGCGCATGTTAATGGCAGTATGAGTGTGTTCCATATGCTCACATGTATCAGGTGTCCAAATATTGAAGCAATCAGTAAATATTAAAGTTATCATGATAAAGAAACTTGTACAAACTTTTTGACGCAAAAATATGGCTTAAGTGTTTCCGCAAAAGTGTGAAGTTAAAAAAGGTGAAGGCCACGTGAAAGGGAGCACGAGTGTGTTCCAAATGCTCACATGTATCAAGTGTCCAAATATTGAATCAATCTGTCACATAATATTAAGAGTTATCATGTTGAAGAAACTTGTACAAACATTTTGACGCGAAAGAATGGCTAAGTGTTTCCGCAAAAATGTGAAGGTAAAATAGGTCAAGTTAATGGCAGAATGTGTGTGTTCCAAATGCTCACATATATCAAGTGTTCAAATAGTGAAGCAATCCATCAAGTAATATTAAAGTTATACCATGATGAAGAAGCATGTACAAACATTTTGACGCAAGTGTGTCCGTAAAAATGTGAAGGTAAAAAGGTCAAGGTCATATTAATGGCGGCATGAGTGTTCCAAATACTAACATGTATCAAATATTGAAGCAATTTGTCAAGTAATATTAAAGTTATATCATGATGACTTGAGCTTGTACAAACTTTTTGACATTTCCGACGACAACGCGGACGACAATGGAAAAGCGGCAACTATAGTCACGCCTTCTGCTGAAGCAGGCGCGACAAAAATTGAAATTTGCTTTGCCCATCTGCACACCATAAGAAAGTCGCCATCTATTTACTTCTTACAAGAAAACATGACGGATGGACATATGAATGTACGGACAGACAGACACGCATGACGAAAGCAATATATATACCCATTTTGTTTCTTCAAAAAGTGGGTATAAATATTCAGCACTGAAAGACAGTATCCAGATCTGTTGCCCGGCACCTATACTACACTGGAACACATGGCCCCAGGTTTGAATCCCAGTTAGTCATTAGAGTATCAATCCTTAAGGGTGGATACAGCATTCAGATATGCATAATTTATATATGCATAATTTATATGCATACCCTCCTATATTTCTGAACAGTTAAATTACCTTGAGGTGCTGGTACAGTTTGTAGTGGTCTGCATAAGCCTCGAGATATTTATGAACAACGTCGTGACAAACAAATGATGGCAGGTCCTGTGGGAATGGGTAGCCAGGAAAGGCCATCACTTCCTTTGGAAGGTTTGTCCTGAATAACAGACAATATGAGATACATTACCACAATAAAAGGATTATGGGTGTGTTGACAAGTGAATCTCCTGTTCAAATAACATATAATACTCATGCAGTCGCATATGGAACTAAATTTATTTTGTTAGAGGCATCGAAAATGATTCTCCAAGTCAATAGCGAACAGTGGAGGTCCGGATCAGACTGTGTATTACACGGTAATCTATAACTACATTGGTTGTAAACTTGATAAGACATTTTTTGTCAAGCTAAGCGCATATTAATAACACTAGAGTCAAATACGTACTTCATGCATGCATGTAAGTACAAGTTCCTTCCTTTTCATATACCGGTAATGGTAACTGCATGCACATGTCCATGTATATGCACCGAGAGTTATGTAATTAGTTGGTACCTTGTGGCTGTGACTGGAGAAATGCATATTTTTACATATATACCGAGTGGGGAGGGTGGCGATGGTCATTGCTGGGTTTTGTTTTAAATAAAAATGTGAGGGGGGGGGCCTCATGCAATTCCTTTACTCTCTACATTTAGAGGATCAATAAATGTTCTTATTATCACCAGTGTTTTAACCCAGTGCTGTATGTAGATGCAATACATTTGTTTTTGAAAAACATAATGATTTCAGTTATTTCTAAAAAAAAACAACATGTTGTTACCACTCATCTGAAAATTATTAATGCTTGAATGGAGGGGATTAAACGTTTAATGAAAAGCAGTCAGCTTATAATGTTTAAAGTAAGGCAAACAGAAATTATAGGTGATTTGAGAAACTCTTACAAAAACTTTCAAAAAATAAATGGACTGACAGACGAACGGATGGACAGACAGACGGACAGACAGACAGACAGGGCAAAACCTATATGGCACCGCCGATTCTCAGCGGGGTCATAATTAACAATAATTAATGCTTAATTACCTTAAGTTTTTGTACATGCTGGATTGTATAAGACATCCATTTTCATCAGTGCCGATCTTGTCTGTGTAGACCCATGTGCCGCCAACACGTGCCATCTGTTCAAAACCAACCGCGTCAAACAGGGCTGGTCGCGATGTGAGGTGGCGAAGGGCACACAGCCCGGCCGCTCCTGCACCTATCACTGCCACTCGCAGTACCATTGTTACCCGTATCGGAAATAGCTGTAACAAAAATGTAACAGTGACTGGAGAAATGGGGCGTATGGCGCATAGTGTAGGTCGGCGAACTTCTTAATGTGAATTAAAAGTTCAAACTTGTGCAGGTCAAAAGGTAAATGTCATATTAAGGGCAGCATGGATGTGTGGCATATGTCCACAGGTATGATGTACTAAATATTGAAGTAATCTATCAAGGGATATAATGAGAGAATTGAGAAACTCCAGCGAACTTCTTAACGTACAGTCCAAACCAGGTCTTCTAAAACATTTCAGAATGCCAATCGGTCCAGACGTAATTGTCGGCCCGAAGGAGCCGGTACGATTAGTGCTACCAGAATCAACCCCCCACCCCCCACCCCCCCCCCCCCCCTCATGTTTTGTGCTTTCTGCAGTTTATCTGAAGCGAAGACACTTCGTTAATAACCGGACAATGTTTGATTTTGGGAGTCTGAATTGACTGGTAATTTGTGCAGTGTTTTTCTTATTTGTGGCTGTGACTGGAGAAATAGGGCTTATAGGAATTGTGACCAGTATAGCTCTTGGTTGTATACATGTATAACCAAACTAAACAGTGTGATTTTTACATAACACAGCATGTTATTTTGTTTCGCTTTGTGCCTTTTTAAATACGAATTATCGATGGCCATTGTCATAAATATTTGGCGACGCAAGACCCTAATTGACCCACACAATACGTCACAATGTGGCTAGAAAATCAATATCTGGTAACACGAGGCACGTGGCAGCTGTGTATTGCGCCGCTAATCGGGATATCCGTTATCATGGTTATCGAGGTGTGTAACTTCACACATCACACCAATAAACCAGTGGCATGTTGTGTATTATTTTGGGCATTCGGAGCGTGGATTGACAAATAGCAGCCGGATTTCATTATTTTCGGACCGAATTTTAAGGTTACCGTATTTACCGTATGTATTGGGACACCGGAAGTATTGGGACACCTCTATTTTTTACGAAAATAATTATTTTTGGGAGATTAAGATTTGGGACATACCTCAAATCAGCGTAAAATTCCATAATTTTTTCGTATTAAGTTTTGGGACAACCCTTTTTCATCATTGTGTGAATCCATTTGGAGTGTGTACACATATTTGGAAGAACATGCACTTTTGATATTCTGCATTCTTAAATCCTACAAACACGTTCAATCCTTCCCAAAATGGTGTACGTGACAAGTGCCATTGTTTCGCTACGTCACAATTCAGTGCATGAGATAATCAAGTTTCCAGTTAAAATTTCTCTGAAATTAATCACCTTAACTGATGGAAATTTTGATATATATTCACCAAAAATGGCAAGTTGGGAGTGCTTTAGAATCGTCAAAATGGACGAATGTTGTTTTTTTTTATGGACGCATAGCCTCCTTTTATCTCACCGATGTGAATGTGCAGCTGATCACGTTTGCACATTTCGTAAATCAATCCGAGCAAACTGGGAATAAGATCAATTATTGGTCTCAGTAACAAAGCAGTGCTATTTGTTATGTGCTCGATTTCATTTTTCCGGCATGCGTTCACGCTCACCATTGGTGGAATATTAATTAGGTGTAAAGGCTGACCAATCGGAGATGGCGTATCAGTCGCGCAGATTAACTCGACCCAGATTAACTAAATTGTTACAGCACTGCCCACGCCCCCGGCGCATGTACACAAATGTGTACGTGACAACTGGCCTTGTTTCGCTATGTCATAATTGAGCCATGAGATAATCAACTTTATTATATAACTGAGATTTTCGCCGAGAATGATTTGACTTTTTTCTGCAAATATATCGGAAAGTTGATAACATTTTCAGAGCAAATGCGTAATAATTACTAATTTAATATTCGTCAACATTCGATATCGTTTACAGAAAATGTACACTATTATCACTATTATCAGATTTATCTTCGTCGAAAATCTCGCGTGATAAGCCTGATTACCTCATGAACTGGCGCAATATTATAACTCGTCGGGCAAAACATGTCTATACGGGTCTGTACTCAAACCCACAGGTGGAATAGTCGGACGTGTGACACAAAGAAAATGACCATTTCAAAAATATCCATTACCCCACCCACTTGATCTCGTTCTATTATTAACGTCATGTACAGTACGATACCAGGTGGGTGGGATAATGGGATTTTTTTAATAGGCATTTATTTTTTATTTTGGTGTCATATGTCCGAGTCTTCCACCTGTGGTCACCATAAGAGTAAACACAGATTGCAACGCATGAGCTTGTCCGTGGCGTTGCAGCTGATGGAACAGGATATCGGTCATTGGGTCATTGCGTCATCATTACTACACTTTTTTCTACACGCGTTTACAATAATGGATTGCACGGACCTGCGTAGATCTACATTCTACATGAACATGATGAATAAATAAAACATGACGTTAACAATTCTTGGATTCAATATATGTATTACATGCGAAGATAACAGTGAAAACTTATGGCATATTATAGGCATTGGCGACGTCGTTCATTCATAGTCACAGTGAGAATCGATAATTAGGGATTATTTAACACAAACACAAACTTTAATTTAAATTTTAATAATGACAATGCAAACATGAAATGAACAAATATTCCCGAATTTACCATAAATATTGGGACAGAAAAAAAAATTATTATTTTTTTTATATTATATTTTGGGACACTAATTTTTTTAATTATTTTTTACTGTCCCAATATATACGGTAAATACGGTAGTTTACAAATCTCATTCGGTCTGAGATTTCAAAATTCGGTCCAGAACCGACAAACTGAAAATTTTAGAAGCCCTCCAAACACTATATGCCTCCGGCTCTATCGATTTACCGGTATTGCAAATTGTTTTTATGATATTTGCATATAACTAGCGTTCCAACCATTACTCTAGTTGTTTTATATTGATGGTTAAATTTCCTTTAAATTAATTATACTAGAGTCTAGAATGGAAACATCAGACTGTCCAGTTAGCTCAATCTGTAATGGGCACTCATCAACCAATGAATAATTACCGTAATATGATTCACAACCGGCATAATATGGTGATAGTCCGATTGGACAAGGGTGTCCACCAAGTACTCCGGTTTCCTCCCACATCAATGACCGTCCATACACTTTGAATAGTGGTCCCATGACACAGTGGTATCATGTCCCCCTAGAAGGCCTATAAATCTGAAGGCCCTGGCTTCGAGATCCAGGCACATTGATATTGTATTTGATTCAATTTTCATACACAGGTAACGCTAAAGGTCATACTCACGAACAATAAAACGGCTCCATGTGGAACTATAACCACAGGCAATACTGAATATTACCCGACCCACTTGATCCGGTTTACAGTCAAAACGGCCCCTGGTCAAAACGACCCTAATTTGGTCAAAAGCGGCCGTTGGTCAAAACTTCTTAAAACTAGAAATGGACGCTTGTCGACAAGCGCATGTGTATCCCCCTCCCCAGATACACAAGTAGTTTGAAAAAAGGGTGATCGAGTTATGCTCCGGAGACAAAATCGGTGACGGACAAAGGGAGATAACTAAACAATTAGTGATGCAAGAGTTGTCAATCTTGCGTGACACACCTTTAGGGTCTATGCATGTGTGAAGCTACTGGAGTGCAGAATTATTTGTTAATAGTCCTATATTTATGTACATATATCTGCACAGGTGCACATGCCACAATATTTTCAACACAGTTGACGGAAATGTAATATAGAATGTAAATAAAAAAAATAATGCTCGCTACTGGAGCCGAGAATTTTTTTTAATAGTCCTATATTTATCTACATATATCTGCACAGGTCCACATACTGCCACAATATTGTCAACACAGTTTAGGTAAATGTAATAATTTAGCTGTATAAATTACCTGTAATAAGTTAGTGGTCAGTTAAATTTTTTAAAAAGAATGTAAAAAAAAAAATTTGAAAAAAAAAGTTGAAAAATAAAAAATAATAATACTTGCTACTATACTGGAGCCCAGAATTTTTTTTTAATAGTCCTATATTTATCTACATATATCTGCACAGGTCCACATAATGCCACAATATTTTCAACACAGTTTACGGAAATGTAATATACAATTTTTTTTTTTTAAATAATGCTCGCTACTGGAGCCCAGAATTTTTGTTAATAGTCCTATATTTATCTGCACATACTGCCACAATATTGTCAACACAGTTTACGGAAATGTAATAATGTACCTGTATAAATTACCTGTAATAAGTTAGTGGTCAGTTAAAAAAATTAAAAAATTGAAAAAGAAGTAAAAAAAAAAGTAAAAAAAAAAATGGAAAAAAAAATTAAATTAAAAAAAAGAAAAAGAATAATGCTCCCTACTGGAGCCCAGAATGTTTTTTAATAGTCCTATATTTATCTACATATCATATATACACAGGTCCACATATTCCCACAATATTTTCAACACAGTTTACGGAAATGTAATATAATCATTTACCTGTATAAATTACCTGTAAGTTGTCAGTGGTCAGTTGCACATGCTAGCACATGCACAGGTGAATAGTCTGTATATAGCACTTACCACCTTATGCTACTAGACAAAAATTGAAAAATAATTTGAAAAAAAAAAATGAAAAAAAAAAAAAATGGAAAAAAAAAAGTTTAAAAATAATAATGCTTGCTACTGGAGCACAGAATTTTTTTTTAATAGTCCTATATTTATCTACATATATCTGCACAGGTCCACATAATGCCACAATATTTTCAACACAGTTTACGGAAATGTAATATAATCATTTACCTGTATAAATTACCTGTAAGTGGTCAGTGGTCAGTTGCACATGCTAGCACATGCACAGGTGAATAGTCTGTATAAAGCACTTACGACCTTATGCTACTAGACAAAAATTGAAAAATAATTTGAAAAAAAAAATGAAAAAAATGAAGAAAAAAAAAGAAAAAAAAAAGAAAAAAAAAAAGAAAAAATGAAAAAAAAAAAGAAAAACAAAATGAAAAAAAAAAAAAAAAAAAAAAAAAGGAAAAAAAAAAGTTTAAAAATAATAATGCTTGCTATTGGAGACCAGATTTTTTTTTAATAGTCCTATATTTATCTACAAAAATCTGCACAGGTCCACATAATGCCACAATATTTTCAACACAGTACCCAATGTAGTGATTTACCTGTATAAATTACCTGGTCAGCAGTGGTCAAGCACTGGACATCTGCACATGCTAGCCCATGCTAGCACATGGTTCTCCCAGTTTCTTTTGTTACGTATGGTGTACAGAGCACACAAGAAAAGGTGTACAGAGCAGACGAGAAAACAGGTCTTCATGCATTATTGTCCAGTTTGTAGAGTGCGCAAAACAAAAAAGGGAGATAACTCAAAAATTAGCTACGCAAGAGTTGTCATTCTTGTGTGCGACACACCTCCGGTTCGTGGTCTATGCATGTGTGAAGTTTCATGAAAATATTCCAAAGGGTGGTCGAGTTATGCTCCGGACAGGAAATCAGTGAGCGAAAACAAAAACGGGAGATAACTCAAAAATTAGCTATGCAAGAGTTGTCATTCTTGTGCACGACACACCTTCGGTTCGTGGTCTAATTGAATGTGTTAAGTTTCATAAAAATATTCCAAAGGGTGGTCGAGTTATGGTCAATCAGTGCGCAAAACAAAAAAGGGAGATAACTAAAAAATTAGCTATGCAAGAGTTGTCATTCTTGTGCGCGACACACCTTCGGGTCGTGGTCTATGCATGTGTAAAGTTTCATGAAAATATTCCAAAGGGTGGTGGAGTTATGCTCAGGACACGAAATCAGTGCGAGAAACAAAAAAGGGAGATAACTCAAAAATTAGCTATGCAAGAGTTGTCATTCTTGCGCGCGACACACCTTCGGGTCGTGGTCTATGCATGTGTGAAGTTTCATGAAAATATTCCAAAGGGTGTTCGAGTTATGCTCCGGACAAGAAGTGTCTGCGGCGGACGCGGACGCGGACGCGGACGCGGACGCGGCGCGCTGTCAAATCCATAGTATCCCCCGACGGAGTCCGGGGGATACAATAAGTGAAAACATAGATACCTGATACTGTAATTACATGTATAGCACAGGGGCCGTATGAGTCGGCTACAGCATGAATATATGGATCATGACTAACTAGGAATGTGGCCTGTCGGCACACGAATGCCCCCATTGGCAGCCAAAGAAAACAAGGCATATTTGATAATAAGCCATTTACCCAAGCGTTAAGGTTTCGAACGCACCAAGTCTGTGACCTTGACCCTGGGCTTAGCGGGGGAGGGGCGAATGTGGATTTGTCACAGGGCAGTAGAGGACCATTGGAGCAATGCGTGTGTGCGAAATTTGAAGCAGATCCGAGCAAGGAAACAGAAATTATAAGCCATTTAAATTAAATTTCGTGTCCCATAACCTACGGCAATTTATTAAATAGTCTGGGCTTCGGCCACTCGGATCATTTAATAGAGTATGTTGTAAATGGTCATTTTTCGTTGTAATACCGGGTGAAACTCGAGCAGGAGCTTTAGTAACCCGCCACACGCACAGGTGGAAGACTCGGACCTAGGACCCAATACTTAGCTCATTTTGAAAATGTTACCCCACCCACCCATTTCCATACACTATACCTTACAGCCTTTTCCAAGGTAAGAAACAGCTTCGCCAAAATGCCATGTTTTCGGGCTCGCTCAAACACCACACATTTGGATTTTTCTAATGACTTATGTCTCTGGTAATCGATAAATGTCTTAGGTTTTCAGATATATTCACTTCAAGAATCTGTTGTTAGCATTTCGTTAGTTACGGGCAAATTAGCTACCACAGACATGGCAATAATAGTATGTCCGAATAAATGTCAAACGTTTTTGTGGGCTGTGGAAGCATAAATTACGTGTTAAATCGGGCCGAAATCCCATTACAGTTTCAACATACATGTATGGACATGGATCACTGCAATAAACATCACTAACTCAAATGCTACAATTTGTGACTAATAAGTATCATCCACTAACCTTGAATTATCTAAAACGTCATTTTCTTTTGATATTTCGACATTGCCTTCTGTGAACTTCACTTTCGGATTCCTTTGATATATTCGCAGAATGATCAATAATGACGTCACGGGAAACGCCGAACTGGAGTATCATAAATACTGCTATATTGTTCAACCAATCAGGTGGTGATGCATGAAGTGGGTTGTGTGAGATTGTTACGGACAGAGAAATTCCTCTGTAACGTTGGTAGCTGAAATGCGTGTAACTAACAATATACTAAACACAGATGTTTAACCCTTCCTACGCTGTTGACGGAAATTGTCATCTGATGTTTTTCATTTTTGCTTTAATTCTTAACAAAAACCTGGTTTTGACAGTACATGAGAATCATCTACACTGGAGACAATTCTCATGTGCTGTCAAAACCAGGTTTTTGTCGAGAAATATTGAAAATAAAACATTTCCAGCAGACGACATTTAATTCAGCGTAGTAAGGGTTAAAGTGAATATATTTGGGGGCATAATGCATTAATCTATTGCCAGAGACGTAAATCAGCAGAAAAAAATCGAAACTTGCTGTGTTTGAGCGAGCCCGAAATTAACCATGTCTAGGGAATTTCACAAACTCTTGTCTACCTTGGAAATGGATGGGTGGGTTAACGTTTTCCAAATGGGCGAAGTATTGGGTCCTAGGTCCGAGTCTTGATTCGAGTTACTCGAGTAAGGTTCAAAGGTCAAATTATTTAACTCGAGTTGGAACTCTGCTTGTTCCAGTGATACTCGCGTTATTCGAGTTGCTACCCGGGAGTTACAATTCTCATGGATTTGTGCATTCTCTTTGATTCATGCCCCTAGTAAAACAAGAGAATAAGCATATTCTAAGAAGAGTGTTAATTTAAAATTATTTTAATAGGTATTTCAAGTAGTTTCCCACGGTTTTCTAAGTTACAGTTATAGTTGGGGGGCAATTGGTCAGAATCTGGCACCTCATGTCAATTTTTCTTTCATAGTGGTTTTGTATTCATCTGGGATCCAACTTTCCGAAAACTTCTAGTATTTATGCCATAAAACCAAGGAATTTATCCATTTGAAGCATCAATCTCTTCGGTAATATGCATAACAATAATTACAAATCAATTGTAATCAAGAAATAAACAAGAGTTGTCAGAAGACAACGAAGCTCGCATGTTGGCAGCCTTCACTCAAACTTGTTGGATAACAAAAACATGAATATTATATATAATTGAACTTGGGTTAAGGGGCGTGCGGTGGACCTTGACATTGGATTTGCTATAGCACAATACAGGATCATCAGATGAATGCATGTATGAAATATCAAAGCGTTCCCTGTACCGAAACAGAAGTTACACAACATTTACCCCAACGTTAAGTTTATGAACAAGCTACGTTTGTGACCTTGACCTTGGGGTAAGGGTTGGGTGGTGGGTTGTGGATTTGCTACAGCATGATAGAGGGTCATCTGAGGAATGCATGTATGAAATATCAAAGCATTCCATGAAAGGAAACAGATGTTATAAGACATTTACCCCAACGTTAAGTTTATGAATGTACTATGTTTATGACATTGGGGAAAGGGGTGGGGGGTGGGTCATGGATTTGCTATAGCACGATAGAGTATCATCATGGAGGATCATCAGATGAATGCATGTATGAAATATCAAAACGTTCCCTGTAAAGAAACAGCAGTTACACAACATTTACCCCAACGTTAAGTTTATGAACCTGCTAAGTTTGTGACCTTGACCTTGGAGCAAGGGTTGGGTGGTGGGTTGTGGATTTGCTACAGCATGACAGAGGGTCATCTAATGAACGCATGTATGAAATATCAAGGCGTTCCATGAAAGGAAACAGATGTTATAAGAGATTTACCCCAACGTTAAGTTTATGAATGTGCTCAGTTTGTGACCTTGACCTTGGGGTAAGGGGTGGGGGTAGGTCATGGATTTGCTATAGCACAATACAGGATCATCAGATGAATGCATGTATGAAATATCAAAGCGTTCCCTGTACCAAAACAGAAGTTACACAACATTTACACACAACATTAAGTTTATGAATATGCTACGTTTGTGACCTTGACCTTGGGGTAAGGGTTAGGTGGTGGGTTGTGGATTTGCTACAGCATGATAGAGGGTCATCTGAGGAATGCATGTATGAACTAGAAATGTGGCCTGTCGGCACACGAATACCCCCGCTGGCAGCCAAAGAAAACGAGGCATATTTGATTATAAGCCATTATAACACGCCGGTAACACTGTATGCCCCCCTCACCATTCGGTGGCGGGGGCATAAATATCAAAGCGTTCCATGAAAGGAAACAGATGTTATAAGACATTTACCCCAACATTAAGTTTATGAATGTGCTATGTTTATGACCTTGACATTGGGGAAAGGGGTGGGGGGTGGGGTTGGGTCATGGATTTGCTATAGCATGATAGAGTATCATCAGATGAATGCACGTATGAAATATCAAGGTGTTCCCTGTAAAGAAACAGAAGTTATAAAAAGACATTTACTCCAACGTTAAGTTTATGATGTTGGGGGGTGGGGTGGTGGTGGTGGGTCATGAATTTGCTGTAGCACAATGGAGGATCATCAGATGAATGCATGTATGAACTAGAAATGTGGCCTGTCGGCACACGAATGCCCCTGCTGGCAGCCAAAGAAAACGAGGTATATTTGATTACAAGCCATTTACCTGAGTACGGACGGACGCCGGTAACACTATATGCCCCACTCACCATTCGGTTGCGGGGGCATAAAAAGGTGAAGGTCAAAGATCAAGGTCGAAGTACTGGGTGGTGGAGTGTGTAGGGCATGTTCATATGTACATGTATCATGTGTATAAATATTTAAGCGATTGGCAAAAGTATTGAGAAGTTATTGTAGGATTGAGAAATGTGCACGTAGATTTGTCCCAAAGTGCTAAGTAAAGATTTAAAGTAGAAAAGGTGAAGGTCAAAGGTCAAGGTCGAAGTACTGGGTGGTGGAGTGTGTAGGGCATGTTCATATGTATCATGTGTATAAATATTTAAGGGATTGGCAAAAGTATTGAGAAGTTATTGTAGGATTGAGAAACGTGCACGTAGATTTGTCCCAAAGTGGTAAGTAAAGATTGAAAGTAGAAAAGGTGAAGGTCAAAGGTCAATGTCGAAGTACTGGGTGGTGGAGTGTGTAGGGCATGTTCATATGTATCATGTGTATAAATATTTAAGGGATTGGCAAAAGTATTGAGAAGTTATTGTAGGATTGAGAAACGTGCACGTAGATTTGTCCCAAAGTGGTAAGTAAAGATTTAAAGTAGAAAAGGTGAAGGTCAAAGGTGAAGGTCGAAGTACTGGGAGGTGGAGTGTGTAGGGCATGTTCATATGTATCATGTGTATAAAAATATTTAAGGGATTGGCAAAAGTATTGAGAAGTTATTGTAGGATTGAGAAACGTGCACGTATATTTGTCCCAAAGTGGTAAGTAAAGATTTAAAGTAGAAAAGGTGAAGGTCAAAGGTCAAGGTCGAAGTACTGGGTGGTGGAGTGTGTAGGGCATGTTCATATGTATCATGTGTATAAATATTTAAGCGATTGGCAAAAGTATTGAGAAGTTATTGTAGGATTGAGAAATGTGCACGTAGATTTGTCCCAAAGTGGTAAGTAAAGATTTAAAGTAGAAAAGGTGAAGGTCAAATGGTGAAGGTCGATGTACTGGGAGGTGGAGTGTGTAGGGCATGTTCATATGTATCATGTGTATAAATATTTAAGCGATTGGCAAAAGTATTGAGAAGTTGTTGTAGGATTGAGAAACGTGCACGTAGATTTGTCCCAAAGTGGTAAGTAAAGATTTAAAGTAGAAAATTTGAAGGTCAAAGGTCAAGGTCGAAGTACTGGGTGGTGGAGTGTGTAGGGCATGTTCATATGTATCATGTGTATAAATATTTAAGCGATTGGCAAAAGTATTGAGAAGTTGTTGTAGGTTGATTGAAACGTGCACGTAGATTTGTCCCAAAGTGGTAAGTAAAGATTTAAAGTAGAAAATTTGAAGGTCAAAGGTCAAGGTCGAAGTACTGGGTGGTGGAGTGTGTAGGGCATGTTCATATGTATCATGTGCATAAATATCTAAGGGATTTGCAAAAATATTGAGAAGTTGTAGGATTCAGAAACGTGCACGTAGATTTGTCCCAAAGTGCTACATGTAAGCAAAGATTTAAAGTAGAAAAGGTGAAGGTCAAAGGTCAAGGTCGAAGTACTGGGTGGTGGAGTGTGTAGGGCATGTTCATGTGTATCATGTGCATAAATATCTAAGGGATTTGCAAAAATATTGAGAAGTTGTTGTAGGATTCAGAAACGTGCACGTAGATTTGTCCCAAAGTGCTAAGTAAAGATAGTAAAGATTTAAAGTAGAAAAGGTGAAGGTCAAAGGTCAAGGTCGAAGTACTGGGTAGTGGAGTGTGTAGGGCATGTTCATATGTATCATGTGTATAAATATTTAAGCGATTGGCAAAAGTATTGAGAAGTTGTTGTAGGATTGAGAAACGTGCACGTAGATTTGTCCCAAAGTGGTAAGTAAAGATTTAAAGTAGAAAAGGTGAAGGTCAAAGGTGAAGGTCGAAGTACTGGGTGGTGGAGTGTGTAGGGCATGTTCATATGTATCATGTGTATAAATATTTAAGCGATTGGCAAAAGTATTGAGAAGTTATTGTAGGATTGAGAAACATGCACGTAGATTTGTCCCAAAGTGGTAAGTAAAGATTTAAAGTAGAAAATGTGAAGGTCAAAGGTGAAGGTCGAAGTACTGGGTGGTGGAGTGTGTAGGGCATGTTCAGATGTATCATGGTATTTATTAATTTAAGAGGTGTATACCCAAATATAAGGCGGTGTAATATATTATGCGTTGCTTAAAAGTATTGAGAAGTTAGTGTAGGATTGAGAAACGTGCATGTAGATTTGTCCCAAACTGCCAAGCAAACATTTAAAGTGGAAAAGGTCAAGGCCAAAGGTCAAGGTCGAAGTACTGGGGGGGGGGGTGGAGTGAGTAAGGGATGTTCATATGTATCACGTGTATAAATATTGACATAATATATGAAGCCATGTAGAAGTTACTAAAGAATATAATATCGGGACGTACGGACGGACGGACGGACGCCGGTAACACTATATGCCCCCGTGCCTTTCGGTAGCGGGGGCATAAATATCAAAACGTTCCCTGTAAAGAAACAGCAGTTACACAACATTTACCCCAACGTTAAGTTTATGAACATGCTTAAAGTTTGTGACCTTGTCCTTGGAGCAAGGGTTGGGTGGTGGGTTGTGGATTTGCTACAGCATGATAGAGGGTCATCTGAGGAATGCATGTATGAAATATCAAGGCGTTCCATGAAACGAAACAGATGTTATAAGAGATTTACCCCAACGTTAAGTTTATGAATGTGCTCAGTTTGTGACCTTGACCTTGGGGTAAGGGGTGGGTCATGGATTTGCTATAGCACAATAGAGTATCATCAGATGAATGCATGTATGAAATATTAAGGCGTTCCCTGTAAATAAATAGAAGTTACACAACATTTACCCCAACATTAAGTTTATGAATGTGCTAGGTTTGTGACCTTGACCTTGGGGTAAAGGTTGGGTGGTGAGTCGTGGATTTGCTACAGCATGATACAGAGTCATCTGATGAAAGCATGTATGAAATATCAAGGCATTCCATGAAAGAAAACAGATGTTATAAGACATTTACCCCAACGTTAAGTACATGAATGTGCTAAGTTTGTGACCTTGACCTTGGGGTAAAGGATGGGCGGTGGGTCATGGATTTGCAATATCGCGATAGAGTATCATCAGATGAATCAATGTATGAAATATGAAGGCGTTCCCTGTAAATAAACCAAAGTCACACAACATTCACCACAACATTAAGTTTATGAGCATGCTAAGTTTGTTACCTTGGGGTAAGGGTTGGGAGGTGGATCATGGATTTGCTACAGCATGATAGAGGGTCAGCAGATGAATGCATGTATGAAATATGAAGGCATTCCCTGCAAATAAACAAAAGTTACACAACATTTACCCCAACGTTAAGTTTATGAACATGCTAAGTTTGTGACCTTGACCTTGGGGTAAGGGTTCGGTGGTGGGTCGTGGATGTGCTACAGCATGATAGAGGGTCATCTGAGGAATGCATGTAAGAAATATCAAGGTGTTCCATGAAAGGAAACCAATGTTATAAGACATTTACCCCAACGTTAAGTTTATGAATGTGCTAAGTTTGTGACCTTGACCTTGGGGTAAGGGTTGGGTAGTGGGTCATGGATTTGCTACAGCATGATAGAGGGTCATCTGAGGAATGCATGTATGAAATATCAAGGCGTTCCATGAAATGAAACAGATGTTATAAGACATTTACCCAATGTTAAGTTTATGAATGTGCTAAGTTTGTGACCTTGACCTTGGGGTAAGGGTTGGGTGGTGGGTCATGGATTTGCTGCAGCACAATGGAGGATCATCAGATGAATGCATGTATGAAATATCAAAACGTTCCCTGTAAAGAAACAGCAGTTACACAACAGTTACCCCAACGTTACGTTTATGAACATGCTAAGTTTGTGACCTTGACCTTGGAGCAAGGGTTGGGTGGTGGGTTGTGTATTTGCTACAGCATGATAGAGGCTCATCTGAGGAATGTATGTATGAAATATCAAGGCGTTCCATGAAAGGAAACAAATGTTATAAGAGATTTACCCCAACGTTAAGTTTATGAATGTGCTCAGTTTGTGACCTTGACCTTGGGGAAAGGGGTGGGTCATGGATTTGCTATAGCACAATAGAGTATCATCAGATGAATGCATGTATGAAATATCAAGGCGTTCCATGAAATGAAATAAATGATATAAGACATTTACCCCAACATTATTTTTAAGTTTATGAATATGCTAAGTTTGTGACCTTGACCTTGGAGAAAGGGGTGGGAGGTG
Organism: Conchocele bisecta; assembly: GCA_029237695.1. Lineage (NCBI taxonomy): Eukaryota > Metazoa > Mollusca > Bivalvia > Lucinida > Thyasiridae > Conchocele > Conchocele bisecta. The sequence continues at coordinate 100,583,105 of CM055265.1, forward strand.
GGTCATGGATTTGCTATATTGCAATAGAGTTTCATCAGATGAATGCATGTATGAACTATGAAGGTATTCCCTGTAAATAAACAGAAGTTACACAACATTTACCCCAACGTTAAGTTTATGAATGTGCTAGGTTTGTGACCTTGGCCTTGGGGTAAGGGCTGGGTGGTGAGTCATGTATTTACTACAGCCTGATAGAGGGTCATCTGAGGAATGCATGTATGAAATATCAAGGTGTTCCATGTAAGGAAACAGAAGTTATAAGACATTTACCCATCGTTAAGTTTATGAATGTGTTAAGTTTGTGAACTTGACCTTGGGGTAAGGGTTGGGTGGTGGGTCATGGATTTGCTATAGCACAATGGAGGATCATCAGATGAATGCATGTATGAAATATCAAAACGTTCCCTGTAAAGAAACAACAGTTACACAACATTTACCCAACGTTAAGTTTATGAATGTGCGTGCGGTGGACCTTGACATTGGATTTGCTATAGCACAATACAGGATCATCAGATGAATGCATGTATGAAATATCAAAGCGTTCCCTGTACCGAAACAGAAGTTACACAACATTTACCCCAACGTTAAGTTTATGAACAAGCTACGTTTGTGACCTTGACCTTGGGGTAAGGGTTGGGTGGTGCATCATGGATTTGCTACAGCATGATAGAGGGTCATCTGAGGAATGCATGTATGAAATATCAAGGTGTTCCATGAAAGGAAACAGAAGTTATAAGACATTTACCCAACGTTAAGTGTGTGGACGCCGACGACGCCGGGGGTATGCCATAAGCACTTATGCACTTCATGCAGGCGAGCTAAAAAATAATAATCAAGGTCCAGGTCACAAAACTATATTTTCAAGGTCAACATGTGCAAACGGGCATGAATTCATCTTTGTAACATTGTTTCTTCACTATGGCATACATATATCACTGCTTATTACCATAGTAAATATATCTTTCACAGATATGTGGCATACTGTTCATTAATTCACCAGTCGTTTCTTATTACTTATTAGTGTATGTCATGATGGCGAGTACACCCCGGTGTAAATCTAACGTTTTGTTAAAATTATGAGGCAATCAGTATTTGTGCTTTTGTGGTTGGTTTATAAAGGTTTAGCTTTCAGAACAAGAGCTGTATGAGAACAGCATAGCTCGACTACGAGGGTTGTCGATGTACACATAGCTTGACAAACAAGGTGGCCGCGGCCTGCATAAAAACCTTAACCAAGGTTGACTAAAAACCTTAACCAAGGGGAAATAACTAAGTAATCCAAGGATAAAAGTAGGTGAAGGTCAAATACCGTATTCTTGCGATTATAAGACGCATTTTTTTTACTCAGATTTGTATCCCAGAAAGCCCCTGCGTCTTATAAATACATGTAGATACATGAGCATTTTTTTTCACCCGAAATATTGACATAAACGACCAAAAATAAAAAAAATAAAATGCGTTCCTATATTTGTTGTTGTTGTTAGTCTTTGGGGTAAAATCCGGTATTGGAATATTGATTTCGTATTCTAAACAGTTCGCGCCTTTACTCGCGCCTTACTCGTTCCGGCCATGTGTCACATTCGGTACACATTTTCTATACCGAAGGCGAACAGTGTATACCAAGATCAGATCCGGTCGACATTTTCTCTGCCGAATCACAATCTTGCCTCTATCATTTTAATTATCTTTTGAAAACATTTACCGGTCCCATATCGGTCGGTGTCATTTTGCCGTGAAAAAATATTGCATGACGCCATTAACGGTAAATCCCAATATGCATAATGCAATTCCACGAAAGTTATAAAACTCCATCATTAGTTTCGAAACTGTGTGTTTACAAGATGCTGATGAAAGTGGCAAGCCTAAGTCAGCTGGCCGACATCAAACACACCGCGTGTCAAGATTTACAACACAAAGCCATATCAAATATCAACACACGCGGTTGCTGACGTCCGTTTCGTATTCGTCACTAAACTGGTACCCTGTCTAATGCGTTCCAGTGAAACAATACTACCGAGAACCAGACTCTATTTATGACACGGCAAACGTGTTTATGTGAATTGGGTCTTTATCTCTGACAAATCCCGGCTTATTGCATTAGCGGCCAGATCAGGCGGTGGATTCGCGTATTCTGCACATGGTTTACAATGTTCGCCAATCTCTATTTAAACAATTATAATTATGTCAGCGGACAATGCAAATTCGTCATAGCTATAGGCTGCTTTCAGCGTCATTTACGGAAGATACAACTGATTTTGAAATATTACATACTGTAGGCGAAAGTTGTGTGTTGCTTTGTGGAAACAAATCGATAACACCCAACCGTGTCAACAGGTGCTATTATCTTATGTCATCATTCAGCACGAGCTGTAAACTGTGTGACCTTTAGGCTATGTTTTGAAATTGCACTGATTGGTCAACACGCTTTTTGATGCGTGCCGCAGATGTGGCGAACGTGCGGCTTTCATCCTTGCATAATGGGGGCAATCAGTAACCCATTTCATGCTGAGGATACGCTTATGTTTGCAGAAAATCCTAAATATTTTCCTTCTATGCAATCAGAAGTATATGCCGCGACCACCATTTAAACCGTTTCGTCGAGACGGTTCAAATGAGTGGTTACAACATATACTTTCAGTGAGAAATAACAAAAATAAAAATAAAATATTTAATAAATTTCATATCCGTAAATGTGTATTCAGAAAGAAACGGGTTAAAAAAACACTCTGGATTATACGCAGATATTGATTTCGAAAATAGTTTCCGTAAATGGTGTTGAAAAGTGAAAATACATACCGCAATCAATAATTAACAATATAATACCACTTTCGGCAGCAATATGATTGCAAATATATTAACGCGATTTATGACAATAGTCTGTTACACATAATAACACGATTTTGATATACAAATAGGCAAAAAAATCGGGAGCCAATACACAACCGTGTACTAACCGAGCACGTGTTATAGTGAAGCGTGTACTACCGCGTTCACAGTGTAATTGAAGATACTAGAACATGGTGAAATACGGACCGGGGAATCACGGACATAGAGTCGGCAAATTACGGACATAGCAAACTATGATAGGGAAAATACAGACAAAAACGTCCAAGGTACGAATAAAAAAACAGTGTGGGGGGATAAATAACAACAACTTGGCGAGTTTTTTTTTCAGTTTTTTTTGTTTCATTTTGTTAGGAAAATTGGGTGCGTCTTATAATCTCATGTAGACATTTTCCCCCAGATTTTGGACTGAAAATAGGGGTGCGTCTTATGCACTCTTGCGACCTATAATCGCAAGAATACGGTATAGGTCAGGGATTATTGATGTACATGTACATCACTAGGAGATGAAGTTGTCCAAGTATGGTTGCTGTAGGCCCAGGAGTATTTCATATACAGGCTTGACTATAAACATTAACCGAGTTTGAGTACAAACCTTAACCAAGTGGAAATAAGTAAGTAATTCAAGGTTAAATGTAGGTGAAGGTAAAATATAAGTCAGTGGTTATTGATGTACATCCCTATGAGAAAAAATTATCCAAGTATGGTGTCTGTATGCACAATAGTATTCCATGTACAAGCTTGACTAAAATAAAAACCTTAACCAAGGTTGACTAAAAACCTTAACCAAGGGGAATTAACTAAGTAATGCAAGGTTAAATGTAGGTCAAGGTCAAATATAGGTCAGGGCTTGTTGATGTACATCACTAGGAGATGAAGTTGTCCAAGTATGGTTGGTGTAAGGCCAGGATTATTCCATATACAAGCTTGACTAAAAACCTTAACCAAGGGGAATTAACTAAGTAATTCAAGAGGAAATGTAGGTCAAGGTCAAATATAGATCAGGGGTTATTGATGTACATCCCTATGAGAAAAGGTTGTCCAAGTATGGTGTATGTATACACACTAGTATTCCATGTACAAGCTTGACTAAAAACCTTAACCAAGGTTGACTAAAAACCGTAACCAAGGTGAATTAACTAAGTAATTCAAGGTTAAATGTAGGTCAAGGTCAAATATAGGTCAGGGGTTGTTGATGTACATCACTAGGAGATGAAGTTGTCCAATTATGGTGGGTGTAGGGCCAGGAGTATTCCTTATACAAGTTGACTAAAAACCTTAACCAAGGGGAATTAACTAAGTAATTCAAGAGGAAATGTAGGTCAAGGTAATATATAGATCAGGGGTTATTGATGTACATCCCTATGAGAAAAGGTTGTCCAAGTATGGTGTATGTATGCACAATAGTATTCCATCTACAAGCTTGACTAAAAACCTTAACCAAGGTTGACTAAAAACCTTAACCAATGGGGAATTAACTAAGTAATTCAAGAGGAAATGTAGGTCAAGGTCAAATATAGATCAGGGGTTATTGATGTACATCACTAGGAGATGAAGTTGTCCAAGTATGGTGGGTGTAGGGTAGGGCCAGTAGTATTGCATATACAAGCTTGACTAAAAACCTTAACCAATGCGTGACGGTGACGCCGACGCCGGGGTGACAACATAAGCTCTAACTATTCTTCGAATAGTCGAGCTAAAAATGTGGGTGTCATTGTTTCCAAATATGTTCAATGTCATTTCAAGGTCATTGAACATCAATATAATGTTGATGCAATATATGTACGCAATGTACTTTAAAACATTAATTCATACAATTGCCAATAGTATTCATTATTATTGAACATATTGATATTGTTAAATTTATTTATGGAATAGAACATCAGTCGCCACACTTCAAGGTCACAGAAAGGTAACAAATGTTGATACGTTTAAACTCAACCATTAACAATGCATACTTGTGAAAATTCCGCACATATTTCTATGACAAAATATGTTCACAAATACAGTTATCAAATGTATTTGTATTTATTTTTATATTTGTCAAGTTGAATGCCAGCTCAAAGACATTGGCAATTAAGAATAATGCAGTATTTTATTATCTAATGCAAAATAAAACGACAAATAACATATTTGGAATACCGAAAGAGCCAATTGTAATACAGTACCATGTTCAACTATGACAGTATTCAACTATGTCATGCTGTTGCTATTGTGTATTGCTTTAGAGTTATGTTTACATGGGTTCATCAGCCTCCTCAATGTCTGTCATTTTCTATTGTTGATAAGGTCTCAGTCTATTCAATATCGTCGAAAACATAAACATTATGGCTGTGCACACCAAAGTGCCGACCGAATTCCTAATTTTAAACTACGAATATTTAAAATGATAACCTATAATTGTTAAACATATGTATAAAATTGAAACACACGGTTCAAAAGAAAAGCAAATAAGACGATAAATTCAACGTCAGTTGTAATACAGAGAGTATTAAATCATTACTTGCAGTACAAATAACAAGAGCTGTAGGAGAACAGCATAAACGAGGGTTGTCGATGTACACATAGCTTGAAAAAGAACGTGGCCACGGCCCGCATAAAAACCTTAACCAAGGTTGATTAAAAACCTTAACCAAGGGAAATGAACTAAGTAATTCAAGGTTAAATGTAGGTCAATGTCAGATATAGGTCAGGGGTTATTGATGTAAGTATGGTTGCTGTAGGCCCAGGAGTATTCCATATATACAAGGGTGACTAAAAACCTTAACCAAGGGGAAATAACTAAGTAATCCAAGGGTAAAAGTAGGTCATGGTCAAATATAGGTCAGAGATTATTGATGTACATCACTAGGAGATGAAGTTTTCCAACTATGGTTGCTGTAGGCCCAGGAGTATTCCATATACAAGCTTTACTAAAAACCTTAACCAAGGGGAAATAACTAAGTAATCCAAGGCTAAAAGTAGGTCAAGGTCAAATATAGGTCAGGGATTATTGATGTACATCACTAGGAGATGAAGTTGTCCAAGTATGCTTGCTGTAGGCCCAGGAATATTCCATATACAAGCTTGACTATAAACCTTAACCAAGTTTGAGTACAAACCTTAACCTAAATGTAGGTCAAGGTAAAATATAGGTCAGGGCTTATTGATATACATCCCTATGAGAAAAAGTTATCCAAGTATGGTGTATGTATGCACAATAGTATTCCATCTAGAAGCGTGACTAAAAACCTTAACCAAGGTTGACTAAAAACCTTAACCAAGGGGAATTAACTAAGTAATTCAAGGTTAAATGTAGGTCACGGTCAAATATAGGTCAGGGGTTGTTGATGTACATCACTAGGAGATGAAGTTGTCCAAGTATGGTTGGTGTAGGGCCAGGACTATTCCATATACAAGCTTGACTAAAAACCTTAATCGGTGACGCCGACGCTGGGGATCAAAACTAAGTTCTTAACATACTTTTGTTTTAATGAAAAGGCAGTTTGGTGGCCATTTTGAAATTTAAAAATGATAGTGTATGGGAAACGGTATCAAAATACTTCTTACTATACACCATGAGGTGAAATGATATGCATATACATAAATTTACGATTCTACTTGTCAAATAGACTAGCCTATCAGAAAACGTATCTTTCTGGCGGCCATCTTGAAAATATGACCGCCATGCATGGACAAAACTAACATTTTTTCTACTAGCAGCATGTATAAATAGCTATTACTTCGATCTTCTCAGCAATTTATACCATTACCGGGTCAATGGGAACTTCAGATTATCCTATACATATCACTTTTTGGACACCAAACATACATGAAGTTCAATGACCTTGAAATGACCTTGAACATGATTTGAAAAAATGGCACCTGGATTTTTTGGAAACCTTATACATTCAAGTTCATAAAAACATTGGGTGCCAAAAATTAACATGAGGTGCCGGATTCGGATTCTTATACATATATGTACATTTGTCCCCGGACTATTACATACAATTGTGATTTACCACCTATTTTGTGATTTTTCTACATATATCCTTAATCTGAAGGGGGTCTGTTTGCAAATTATGCATAAAATGAGATATATGTCTAGGTGAATCTGGACTTCACCATATTTAAATTTGATGCATCTAGGCAGAAACACTTCTTCATTGTATGAATGATCAAGGAATGTCACTCAAATGTGAAGAGTTGTATAGGGCACGAACCTGATGAGAAGTTTCAAGATCAATTAGGTGACTTGGGTGGGTTATTTCTAGGGACACTGAGACTTGATATAAACAACAATTCTGGTGAATTCCTTATGTGCACTCATAGTCAAGTGTTTGAACTTTATGTTGACGTTATGATGACTTTATGTCATTAGGGGCACAAATCCATGAGAACTGTGACTATATATGTAAATACTGGTCATGAGAAGAATTTCAACAATTCTGCAAAAACCAGGAACTCACTTTTCCGACGCTTCGGCACAAGGCCTTGATCAAGGAATTAGTTTCTACTGAACGCTAAGTGGCATCCATTTTCGATTTCACAATGTTTATGTTGACTCATAAATGTTTATTAATTTTTCTAAAATGGATGCCACTTAGCGTTCAGTAGAAACTAATTCCTTGATAAAGGCCTTGTGACGAAACGTTGGAAAAGTATGTTCCTGGTTTTTGCAGAATTGTTGAACATATTAATTGTATTATTGCGGAAAGATTACATGAGAAGAAGGATTGTATCTACTGAAATTCCGATCAGTGCTGCATTAGATCAGCCTGCAAATTCAGACCAATGAAAGCCGAAACACGCGGGTCAGACGAAACACCCAAATACACCCAAATACAGTCTAAATACAGATATATATGCTACAAATACACCAGTTAGTGTCAGATAGTAGTGTAAATCATATATTGACACAAAACACATCATATAATTGACATATGTAGTCAAATAAATAGTTAAATTTGCCATATTTTCGATTAATGCAAATTGTGTCATTGTTATATCCTGTAAAAACTCATCAACGCATATGGGAAATGCATACAAATATAGCTTAGAACATACAAAAATGTCACAAATACACCCCCAAACATTTCAGTGTTTGCATCTCATTATGTTATCAGACTTTGTATAACATATTTCATGTATCAGTGAAGACCCTGATCTATATTATTTTCCACCCTTTTTGGGATACTTGTATATTATACTGAAATGCCCTACAAAGATGCAACAAATACACGATCAAACGTAGATTAATAGTCTCCTTTGGAGATGTATACATATATGCTACATGTTGTATATGTCAGGGTTGGCCGGGAAATACCGGGGGCGGGAATTCCCGGCGGGAAATACTGGCCCAAAGTGGGAAATACCAGGAAATACCGGGAAATATGAATTTTTATGTTATTATTTGATAATTAAAGTTATTTAAATTAATTTTTAAGCTCAGTAATAGTTAATTAAACAATCAACAACTTAATAATTAGATATAGGGGTTAATTACAATGTATAGATCTGTTTCATTCCCAACTAGGGGTACTCATCAGGTGGAATATTTGGCAACCATGACATTTATATTTTGGTTGTATTATTTTTTTGTAAATTACTTCTTCATTTTTTAGGAAGCATCTGAGTGTCTGCTAGATAAAATTCACAAGGATAACGTCATCATGATCAGACTATGTTTAGATACAGTACCTAAAATCGTTAAAATTAGCCAAAAGCCTACTTATTTGCATGTACATTGATGAGACTTTAATATACTTTAATAAACCATCAGACTATGACAACAGGCTGTTAATTCAGCCTTCTCTCACACCTTTTGTGTCATACTGTATAATAAGAACCCAGGTGGTCTGTATATATGGTCATGTCAAGTTGTAAAACAATTACACTTACACTGTACATGGATTATCCCTGTTATCAACAGGGATTTTCTCAAAATTCCAAAAGCAGCTTTTATTAGTGGCAGGTTACTATAGTAATGAGGGGTGTTCTCATATACAATAAAATAGACAGTTGGCAAATACTTAACATAGACTTGTAAATAGGGAAGAAAATTGTCTAGAAAATAACGATGTTTTTTTTCTCTAAATAAACTTATTATTTCTTTTTTTATTGCAGAATGTTTTACCTGTAGGCTTATCAGTCTACACAGATATAAACCACAGTAGATATAGTGGAATATAGAGACTCATCTTGACATTTTGGAATGAAAAAGACCACCAAGATTCATATTTCCCGGTATTTCCCAGTATTTCCCGGGAAATTTCCGTCGTCCTGGGAAATACTCTTATTTCCCGGGAAATTGCCAACCCTGGTATATGTACACGACTAGTATTCAAGTCAAGTTCATTTCGGATTGATTATTGCTGCCAATGTTATGTACAGCGACCATAATGAAATTGAGGATGGTGACCAAAAACTATACTGGTTAGAACTGTCATTTTCTCATATAGTATACAAGTTTCCCAGGTTAAATTCACATACATTCTCCGTCGTTTGCTTACATCGGTTCAATATTCGGACACAATCAGGGGAAATTATGTGTTTAGGCCGGTATCATAAACCTGTCAGTGTCACGTGAAGAAAACAAAATACTTGTATTGGAACGACCAAACTGTCAATGTACATCTGTACAGGTTGATCAAGGGTCCACACTGTGTGTGAGCCAAACATCATTAATGACACACATCTGTAAATTTCCGTTTCCAAATCCATGTTGCATTAATGAACGGTGCAAGCATAATCAGAATATACAGTGTGTGCCAATATCGGCGCAATCTGATCAGACAGAGCTGCCTATACTCTGGTAATGAGTCTGATGAAAATGGCCAGAGAAAATTGTACACATACTGTTAAAATACTGGTAATGTATCACTGTATATAGCAAGACAGAGTCAATCGTTAATGCTGATCAGATTTATGTTTCTGACTGTCACTGTTTCGGACCATGGACGTGTCGGCCCATGGACGTTTCTGTCCGTATCAGTGCGATTAATTTCGGCCCACGGCCACGTCCAGAACAAGACATATTTATTTTTTGCTCATCTCGCAGGAAATATCGACCAACAATCAAACACGATATATTTCACCCATATTATACAAGATGGGTTTGAGATACTTTGAATATGTCGTCTCCATAACCGTATAAATTCTGATCGCCGTGTCCGTGCAAATAGCTACTGCTGATGAGGAGTTTACTGTGACACCGGAAAAAGTTGAATTCCGCTTCCGCTTTTGAAAGTGAAAGAAGCAGTTATGTTGTTTTTTTCCCCCGATTTTCAAGGAAGTTATCTTCGAAATACTAGAAAGAAAAGAAATCTAGTTGGTCAATTAGCTCCGATTTTGTTTGAAATTAGTACTGGTCATTTATTAGAGGCACTAATTTCGTGAAAATCAGCCAAAAAGTTGGTCATTTTCTACGTAAAAAGTGGGGGGTGGGCGTCTATTAGAGCATGGGCGTCTATTAGAATCTTTACGGTATATATAAGTTGATCAAGACGTACATAATTTGAAATTTATTCTGTGAATATATATACCTGTTTGATACTGTACATGATTGCTATCAGGATATACACTGTTCGCCATTCCATCGATGATACACAAGTCAAGCAATATAGATCGTTATCAGGCTACAGGAGTCTGCTGTTTGGTCAGGAGCTACACTCGTCACAAATCGCATTAGCCCCATTTCTCCAGTCACAGCTACATACAGGCTATGCACAGAGTACATATGTGTATAAGGTCGTTATGGTCATGTCTAACTTTAGCTTATCAAAGTACATAATTACACATGTAATAAGGACAGTTGAAATTCAGATAAAGGATTAGTGTGGTAGGAGAGAACATGGAGAAAATGTACAACTTTAAATCTGCGACCAGCGTAAGCATGTCAATCTACGCTACAGTACATACAATAATTGGATGGTTACACAGTGTATTCTCTCCTTAGTTACGGTGTCAAGGAAATGAGGACCACACTGTTCATTATATATAGCCAATTGTAAATGTATTTCTCCTATTTGTCCACAAAAATAATATGCACAATTTAAGTAATTTATCCCAGAAATCAATACGATCATGTGATGTTTTTGTCAGTTCAGGTCGAACTGTTATATATTAGATTAATTTTGCTCGAAAATAAATGTACACAATCATGTTAATGGAATATTGTGGAACTAATTACATGCATAATCTGATAAATAAAGCATTGCACAGAAGAAACATGTCTCGGATAACCACTGACGTCACATTTCTTTTTTCAAGGACAAAAATGAAAATAAGTAATTACCGATACACGTTTATTTATGATGCTGATTTATTACACACTTGCGAGTTATTTGCATGGGTTTCGCTGTGAGAGAAAACCCGTAATCAACTCCTTACAAATAACACACCGTGAAGAAAACACCCGTAATTGAGCGCCTGTTTTCTTGGAAACCACGAGCTACCATGCAAAATGTTTACTTTTTATTACAGTATAAATAAAGTTATTTGAAAACTTGGAAAGGGTTTCGACTAATCTAGAATGTTAATGTGATTGAACACATTCCAACCATGCAGTCAAATATATCTGGTTCATAGAAACAGCTACGTAATTTGGATTTCAAAAAGTTTACATGACGTCACATTTGACGTCACACAAAGAAACGTCAAAATGTGAGAAAACACGTCATTGTGTAACTATTCATGCGCAATTCATTTATCACAATTCATTTATTTTAATCTCAACAAGAGTTGTCAGAAGACAACGAAGCTCGCCTGTTGGCAGCCTTCATTCAAACTTGTCACATTTGTATAAAAAACATGAATATTATATAACTTGACCGTGGGATAAGGGGTCACAGTGTGGTGGACCTTGACATTGAGGTCAGTGGTGGAAGGTGGGTCGTGGATTTGATGTAGCATGATATACCATATTAAGATGAATGCATGTATGAAATATCAATGCACTCCCTGAAAAGAGAAGGACAAGAAACGAGGCAAAGCCACGAAGGCCAGGTTTTTTCCAAGCATAGACACTTGGATAACATAATTATACCCACTTTTTGTAGACTAGATGGCCGTGGCCTGCATGGCCTTGGGGCGAGGCATGGACACTAAAAAAATAGATATAGTAGATGGAAAAACTTTAACGAAAAAACTTTAACCGGACACACGGACGAACGGACGGACGTATGCCAAAATGCCAACGATATCGCGCTTTCTGCAAGCAGGTGTGACAATGATGATAAACACCCATGTGAAGTATCAAGGTATTGGGTGAAGCAGTTGCAGAGATATAGTACACGAAAAAACTTTAACAAAAAAATTCAAAGTAATTTGAACTTGACATAGGGCACAGGATCGCGCTTTCCGCAAGCAGGTGCGACAATGATGATACCCATGTGAAGTATCAAGGTATTGGGTGAAGCAGTTGCAGAGATATAGTACACGAAAAATATTTAACAAAAAAAATCAAAGTAATTTGACCTTGACATTGGGCACAGGATCGCGCTTTCCGCAAGCAGGTGCAACAATGATGATAAACACCCATGTGAAGTATCAAGGTATTGGGTGAAGCAGTTGCAGAGATATAGTACACGAAAAAACATTAACAAAAAAATTCAAAGTAATTTGACCTTGACATTGGGGACAGGATCGCACTTTCCGCAAGCAGGTGCGACAATGATGATAAACACCCATGTGAAGTATCAAGGTATTGGGTGAAGCAGTTGCAGAGATATAGTACACGAAAAAAACTTTAACAAAAAAATTCAAAGTAATTTGACCTTGACATTGGGCACAGGATCGCGCTTACCGCAAGCAGGTGCGACAATGATGATAAACACCCATGTGAAGTATCAAGGTATTGGGTGAAGCAGTTGCAGAGATATAGTACACGAAAAAACTTTAACAAAAAAATTCAAAGTAATTTGACCTTGACATTGGGCACAGGATCGCGCTTTCCGCAAGCAGGTGCAACAATGATGATAAACACCCATGTGAAGTATCAAGGTATTGGGTGAAGCAGTTGCAGAGATATAGTACACGAAAAAACTTTAACAAAAAAATTCAAAGTAATTTGACCTTGACATTGGGCACAGGGGCCGCACGGTTGGGGGTTAGAATGAAAATATGGATGATGATAAACACCCATGTGAAGTTTCAAGGTAATGGGCGAAGCAGTTGCAGAGATATAGTATAACAAAAAAGTTTTAACCAAAAAACTCTAACCAGACGTACGTTAAAAAGTTAACGTTGAAAATGGCTAAGTCAATTACGTAGAAATAATAGGTGAAGGTAAAAAAATGGTCACATGTTGGATAGTTGTATGTGGTAGGCACCCCTTGGTTATGAAGCTGTGAAAGTTTGGTGGTCGTAGGTGGTACAGTACCAAAGAAATGGACTTAAACACGAAAACTTAACATTGTAAACGCGAAAACTTAACATTGCAAATGGCTAAGTCGACTGCGCGGAAAAAATGGGTGAAGTTAAAAAAAAAGTAACATGTTGGATAGTGATATGTGATGGGTACCCCTTGATTATGAAGCTGTGAAAGTTTGGTGGTCCTAGGTGGTACAGTACCAAAGAAATGGACTTAAACACGAAAACTTAACATTGTAAACGCGAAAACTTAACATTGAAAATGATATGTGGTGGGCACCCCTTGATTATGAAGCTGTGAAAGTTTGGTGGTCCTAGGTGGTACAGTAACAAAGAAATGGACTCAAACACGAAAACTTAACATTGATTGTGGACGCCGCCCGCCGCCCGCCCGGCTTTCGCCAATCCAATAGCCTGGATTTTTTTTCAAAAAAACTGGCTAAAAACTAAATTTAACCCAGCGTTAAGTTTATGAACACACTAAGTTGGTGATTTTCTACAGCATGATAGCTATTCACATGAGGAATGCATGTATAAATGTGCTAAGTTTGTGACCTTGGCCTTGGCGAAAGGGGTGGGGGGGTGGGTCATGGATTTGCTGTAGCACAATAGAGTATCATCATATGAATGCATGTATGAAATATGAAGGTGTTCCCTGTAAAGAAACAGAAGTTATAAAAAGACATTTACTCCAACGTTAAGTTTATGATCTTGATCTTGGGGAAAGTGGTGGGGTGGGTCATGGATTTGCTGTAGCACAATAGAGGATCATCAGATGAATGCATGTATGAAATATCAAAGCGTTCAAAGAGTAAAGAAACAGATGTTACACAACAATTACCCCAATGTAAAGTTTATGAACATGCTAAGTTTGTGACCTTGACCTTGGGGTAAGCATTGGGTGGTGGGTTGTGGATTTGTTATAGCATGATAGAGGGTCATCTGAGGAATGTATGTATGAAATATCAAGGCGTTCCATCAAAGGAAACAGTTGTTATCAGACATTTACCACAACGTTAAGTATATGAATGTGTCAAGTTTGTGACCTTGACCTTGGGGTAAGTGGTGGGTCATGGATTTGCTATAGCATGATAGAGTATCATCAGATGAATGAGTGTATGAAATATCAAGGCGTTCCATGAAAGGAAACAGATGTTATAAGACATTAACCCCAACGTTAAGTTTATGAATGTGCTAAGTTTGTGACCATGACCTTGTGGAAAGGGGTGAGGGTTGGTCATGGATTTGCTATAGCATGATAGAGCATCATCAGATGAATGCATGTATGAAATATCAAGGTTTTCAAAGTGTAAAGAAACAGAAGTTACACAACATTTACCCCAACGTCAAGTTTATGAACATGCTAAGTTTGTGACCTTGACTTTTGGGTAAGGGTTGGGTGGTGGGTGGTGGGTTGTGGATTTGCTACAGCATGATAGAGGGTCATCTGAAGAATGTATGAAATAGCAAGGCGTTCCATGAAAGGAAACAGATGTTATAAGACATTTACCCCAACGTTAAGTTCATGAATGTGCTAAGTTTGTGACCTTGATCTTGGGGTAAGGGCTAGGTGGTGGGTCATGGATTTGCTACATCATGATAGAGGGTCATCTGAGGAATGCATGTATGAAATAACAAGGTGTTCCATGAAAGGAAACAGAAGTTATAAGACATTTACCCAACGTTAAATTTATGAATGTGCCAAGTTTGTGACCTTGACCTTGGGGTAAGGGCTAGGTGGTGGGATGGTGGTGAGGTAAGGGATGGCCGCTGTGTCATGGATTTGCTATAGCACGATAGAGTATCATCAGATGAATGCATGTATGAAATATCAAGGCGTTCCATGAAAGGAAACAGATGTTATAAAACATTTACCACAACGTTAAGTTTATGAATGTGCTAAGTTTGTGACCTTGACCTTAGGGTAAGGGCTGGGTGCTGGGTCATGGATTTGCTACAGCATGATACAGGGTCATCTGAGGAATGCATGTATGAAATAACAAGGTGTTCCATGAAAGGAAACAGAAGTTATAAGACATTTACCCAACGTTAAGTTTATGAATGTGCCAAGTTTGTGACCTTGACCTTGGGGTAAGGGCTAGGTGGTGGGTCATGGATTTTCTATAGCATGATAGAGGGTCATCTGAGGAATGCATGTATGAAATAACAAGGTGTACCATGAAAGCAAACAGAAGTTATAAGACATTTACCCAACGTTAAGTTTATGAATGTGCCAAGTTTGTGACCTTGACCTTGGGGTAAGGGCTGGGTGGTTGGTCATGGATTTGCTGGCATGATAGAGGGTCATCTGAGGAATGCATGTATGAAATAACAAGGTGTTCCATGAAAGGAAACAGAGGTTATAAGACATTTACCCAACGTTAAGTTTATGAATGTGCCAAGTTTGTGACCTTGACCTTGGGGTAAGGGCTAGGTGGTGGGTCATGGATTTGCTACAGCATGATAGAGGGTCATCTAAGGAATGCATGTATGAAATAACAAGGTGTTCCATGAAAGGAAACAGAAGTTATAAGACATTTACCCAACATTAAGTTTGTGGACGACGCCGACGACGCCGACGACGCCGGGGGTATGACATAAGCTCTTCTGCACTTCGTGCAGGTGAGCTAAAAATGGACTAAATGTGCACATGTATCAGCCGTGGAAGTGTAATAAATAGGATAGTCCATCGTACATGTTTGAATAGCGGAAATAATACTCTCGTGTCCGTCGGTGTCCGTGCAAGCAACTCGTTCACTTCGCTCACTCATTAAGTTACGTTGATCAGGTAGAATTTGTTATACCGTAACCAATATTAGTGAATTGTCCTGTTGCAATTGTATTTTACTGGACACGGTTCCTTTTAACTGACAAATACAAATTGAAATTGTCACAAAAATAATGTGACCTTAGCAATTATCAGAGACTTGATTATTTCTGTGGATATTGACAAGATTATACATGTAATTAGTTCCCTAATATTCCATATACAGGTTTATTTTCTGGGAAATTAAGGAAATATGTACAAGAGCGAACAATATTTCACATTGTATTGTTTTCGGGGATAAATGCATTAAATTGCACACATTATTTGCGTGGATCAATACTAAGAGAGTTTGTTTGTTTGTTTGTTGGGGCTATCAACAGTTAAGGTCATTTAAGGGTTTAGTACTAAATCCCATATATTACCTGTACAAGTACATGTTCAAGTACATGTACAAATGGGGGGAAAATCCCAAAATCAGAACTGAATATTTACAATAACAAAACTATATATTCAGCCCGGAAATCAGAATAATCCTGATCTGATGCCAGGTCCTCGCCACACCAGAATCACTTGGCCCCTCCCAAAAGCAGTAGGATTAGTAATAATCTTACTACTTTTATAATGGGTAATAACCCAATTCAACTCCCAGGTAACACATAATACTAGGAGAGATACAACGATCAAATATAATTGGTTACATAATTGTCGTTCTCATTTTCCTGTACACTTTTGACTGAAATCAACAATCTGTCGCTGATCAGAGTATACACTGTGTAAACATCTAATTATTGCTTGTACCGTTGATTGACCCATTTATGCTGGTCGCTGGTTTACAATAATTAAATTTCTCATGCAACCCCTAATCTGAATTTCAACTGCCATATTTACTTGTTACTTGTAATTGTGTAATGCAATAAAGGCCAAGCTAGACACATGACAAAAACGAACTGATACACTAATGCATGAACAGGATAGTAGGCATGATCATTGTGTCAGCCAGTACAGTAAATTGTATATTGCTACACAAAACGGGGACAATTTGGTTTTTTATAAATGCAGATCCTGATCAGCTAACGATGATACACAACTCAATGAACAGTGTATGCCATTATCTGACTGTGCAGATATTTCATTACGTCACATTTCGGCATTAATCTGGTTGGTTACGTGACCACTGAAGCTCCTGATTAAGTGTCAAATTTGAGAGGGTACAAACATATCATCGAAAACAATTATATGCATTTATCAATTATTTTTATATTCACAAATAAATGAGGATCGGTGTATATACTAATCAACTAAAACAATCGTATACATGTACATGTATAGACCCACAATATCGATATCATGAGCATCTACAACGATATTACATGTATGTACATGTATCAATCACATTGATATACACAGTACAAATGACGATCAATATATACATGTATCTTGATCATCTTAAATAATTAATTACATGTAAAGCGCATGCATAGATGGTGATTATATTAATATATCTAGTAAGATATATTAAAATACGTTGTCATTAGATTTGTGGCTCACATGCAGTATGGGCTTTGGTCAACCCATACAGACGCTGGTCACAGATTGAAAGATGTATATTCTCTCTGCCACCCTAATATGCATAAATCATAGTTAAAGGCCCTGAACGGCTCAGTATTACAATTTTCCGATTTTTTCAAACACAAAAACATGTTTGCCAACTGATTTAGTACACAAAACTAACATATACTGCCTAATAGATACATCTCAAGTCTTGAGATTTACATCTTAATCGCAATGTGAACATAACAAAAACTTGTTTTGTGTACCACTCAGTGCAAAATGTCAATATTGACAATTTCATTTCCGTAACCCAACGGCTTCGGCTCGGAAGCGAGTCGATAAACTCCGGCTATCGGAATTCATCGGCCACGAATCGGGGAGTTGAGGAGTTGACCCGAGCGTCTATCGGAAAATCGATCGGGCTTTGAAACACGCACCTGCAGGGCTCAACACTAAGGCACGTCCAACCGACCGAGTCTAGTAAAAATTTGGTCCGGTCGTGTCAATTTTCCCGGAATACCATTGTCGGTAGCCCGACTGGTCGTGTTCCAATTTGACCAAAGTCTCTACCAAAAATAAAACAGTATTAGTTCACCTTTTATTTTTCTGGTATTAATAACAAACAAAACTTCAAAGAAAGATCGCTGATTGGCAGTTCGAAAATAGTTGATTTACTACTCCAGGCGGACTTGTTTGCCTAGGCTTCGGGTATGATATTTGTAGTAGGTCTCTGTATTTCGTACCCAAACTAAAACGTACCCATTTTAAACAGTGGGATCAATGCTACCATCGAATATGATAATTTAATGAGGGAATTTAAAATATTGTGTGCACTGATGTACGTCTCTAGTTCGTTCAGTTTTTTTGGCTGGACAGTTTACATATATTATCAATGTTCAATGCAAAGCTCAATACCAACCATTATTATATTCTGATGTAATTTTGACCGGATCCCGATAAAAGAACCAAAATAAATCATAACAAACAAGTCCGGAGTAAAGCTAATTTACATAAGAAGTAGAACGATCTACGATTGGTTGATGGTGCTTCATTCACCAAATAGCAATTTTTGATTGGAAGCTGTCAGAAATATACGCAAACAGAGCGTACCATACGTATTGATCATACAATTATCTTAAACAAAAAAGTGAATTCTCATTGCGCCGATCATGTAATCGGCCAGTGACTCAGCAATTACACACAGTGGATCAAATGTGCTGCTGAACACGTGCTTTTACTAACATCCACATCGCTAATAAATCTTGTGCCCTGATATGAGCATATTGAAAATGAGTTCAACTGATATGGAATATTCGATCTAAGTCACTTAAAGTTGTTGTTTTGTTGGGCTGGGAGGCAGAATCATTGGACATTATAATTTGCCATTTAATGAATCATTATTCATTGATCTGACACCTTGGATAAGATGAATTTAATCGTCACCAATTGAGAAAAAAAACACGAAATGTTCAAACCGGAAGTGCCTGCTGACGTTTTTTGGCTTGTTTTCAGTAATGATGTGAATATTAGCTGCATTCCAGACACTTCCATGATTAATTTGTGTAGTTATAAGTTTATTATTACTCTTTCAGAAGTAAACAACTGGTTCCTTGAACGTTAAACCTTCCAATGATGCAACTAGTAAATTACATTGTTGCATAACCAGTAGTTGGACACACTAATTACATTCAAACACATACCTGTATCATCACGATCACTATGTTAGCCGATTTGAACAGGACTTAGTACTGTGTTTCGTGAAACTGTGATGGTTAGTTCCATTAATTATATTTTCTCTTGTCATTTACAAGTTGATAATAACTATACATGTATAATTTAATAAAAACTTTGATAAATTAATGCATGTTACGCTTCACTAGGTCATGGCTAGTACAAATTAGGTCAGGGCTAGTAGTTTCAAAAAGTACTAGCCCGACTGGTCTAGTGGAAAAAAAAGGTAACGTTGAGCCCTGACCTGCTGCTTGTTTATCAACAAATATTGATATTTTCATCGACTACAAACTCATTTTTGTACCAAAATGAATGCAAACAGTTTAAAAGTGTGTGTAAATAGAAACCTGTTGGATTTATGTGTGAGAAAACCCAATAGGAGGCCAAATTCGGCAACTTGAGCCGTATAGGGGCTTTAAATTTGCGGACTAAATGAGAACAATCATTATTATATTCAGACCTACTGATACCATCATTTTCCTGCATAGATTTCCGGGCTAAATGGCAAACATTATATTTCCTGATTTACTATATATAATAATCATGTATCAACACTGTATTCGCAGACTACAATGCACACTATGTATGTCCTGATCAACTTATACATGTGTGTTTAATTTCTCAGTCTATCTGTACCTTTATCAGTAGACGCATTAGTACCAATGCAGTGACGAACCACCGGTGTATATAGGCTCTGGTCAGATTGCGCGGATATTCATGTACCAAATGGCACACAATGTGTGTCATTAATGATTTGTGGCTCACAGTGTGGAAAATGGTAAAACTGTACACATGTACATTGACAATTTGGTAATTGTAATACAACTATACTTTTCTTCATGTGGCAATCAATTCCACTACAGGTTTATGGCACCTGTCTAATAATACATGATCTCCCATGATTGTGTCTGTATATTTCATTCAAGTTATATGCTGGTAAAAGTGTAAACTGGTAAAACGAGTGAAATGAACCAGGGAAACTTGTATACCTGAGAAAATGTCAACAGACAGTTGCAACCAGCGTAGGTTCTGATCACAGTCTTCAGTTTTATAAATAATGTAAACCTGTATGTACGGCAAGTACTTATGCGACATGACACATGCATACGTCTCCAAATGGGCAGGAGGGAACATGGATCAGGGTCTACACCTATACATCCGGATAGAAAACATTTTATGAGGTAAGCCGATTTACACACTGGTAGTCTACATTTGAGGGTGTATTTGTGGCAATTTGTGGGGCATTTTAGTAAAATATACAAGTATGCCAAAAACGGCGGAACCTAATAATGACCAGGGTCTACACCGATACGTAAAACAGGTTATACGCATTCTGATAACCTGGTGATTCAAATCAATGTGCATTAATTGAAAATACGGCCAATTTAACTGATTTTCTTCACCACATAGAAGACTAAATATGTCAATTAATTATATGATGTGTTTTGTGTCAATATATGCTTTACACTACTATCTGACACTATCTAGGGTGTATTTGTGGTATATTTCTATGTATTTAGACTATATTTGGGTGTATTTGGGTGTTTCGTGTAACCAGAAAAGCGCCGAATGCCTGTGCCTTTAACATCTAACTGCACATAATCCGCTTTATAGGCAACAGGTTGTCCTATTCGCTACACCGCGTTGCATAGTAAAAATGTGCGTAATACTATTACTAATAGCATTTACAATTCGCACACTAAAATATAGAAAAAAACCTGCAGGGCATTGACATTCATACTTCGCTATATTGTTATTGATAGACTATACTCCAATATGACACGAACATATTATCACAAACTCGCCTAATAAAGTGATTATTAGCAAAATTCCAAGGTCACTCCCACACGAAGCAGAAAGTAAACAGAGCATCTTCGATCAATATGGCGGGAGATGGATCACACATGACTAGCACGTGACATCTATTTATAATTATCGGGTCACAGTTTTGAGGCCCGTGACGGCTCGCGTGTAACGTGATATGGACTTTTTGTATAGAGATGGCATCGTCAAATCACAGGTGTGCGTCAAATGAGAAACGCCATGGGATTTTGTACTTCGGACATCTGGGTAATTTCAATAAATACATTTAGAAAATTTAGATCTAGATCTACAATAGTTTAGTAAAGTAAAATGACAATTTTTTCAACTTCTGTCGTCATTCGGGCGCACGATTCACCCAAATCCTCCCCAAATCCTCATGTAATGAATAAGTTATCCAATTAATATGTCTCAAAACCTTTTAATATCGTTCTTAAGAAGTTATTGAACCTGATTTGAATACGTTTTTATGGTAAAAAGAGTCTTATTTCGATGTTTTAATTTAACTTATTCTAGCAGCCAAGGGAGATCATCCAAAATAAATTATGAGATAAATGCAAGGGAGATAAATGTTGTTTGACCCATTTTGGTCAATTGAAACATGCAAGTTATTTACCATTCCAAATGTTTATTCATCTGTTTTTTTTATCTCTATCAATCAATCAAATTCAGCACATATAGCTTGAAAATATGACCATGTCCGTAAATGTCAAGTGTCTATGCAGTACGGGCCCGATATGCAGCAAATCATCCCCAAATTGATTGATTGATTGAGATAACAAGAGCTGTAGGAGAACAGCATAGCTCGACTACGAGGGTTGTCGATGTACACATAGCTTGACACAAAGAAGGTGGCTGCGGCCTGCATAAAAACCTTAACCAAGGTTGACTAAAAAACTTAACCAAGGGAAATTAATTCAAGGTTAAAAATAGGTCAATGACAGATATA
Source organism: Conchocele bisecta (assembly GCA_029237695.1). Taxonomy (NCBI): domain Eukaryota; kingdom Metazoa; phylum Mollusca; class Bivalvia; order Lucinida; family Thyasiridae; genus Conchocele; species Conchocele bisecta. Next base: position 100,605,118 of record CM055265.1, read on the forward strand.
GGTCAGGGGTTATTGATGTACATCACTAGGAGATGAAGTTTTCCAAGTATGGTTGCTGTAGGCCCAGGAGTATTTCATATACAAGCTTGACTAAAAACCTTAACCAAGGGGAAATAACTAAGTAATCCAAGGATAAAAGTAGGTCAAGGTCAAATATAGGTCAGGATTATTGAATGTACATCCATGGAGATGAAGTTGTCCAAGTATGGTGATGTAGGCCCAGGAGTATTCCATACAAGCTTGACTATAAAAACATTAACCAAGTAATTCAAGGTTAAATGAAGGTGAAGGTAAAATATAGGTCAGGGGTTATTGATGTACATCCCTATGAGAAAAAGTTATCCAAGCATGGTGTCTGTATGCACAATAGTATTCCATATACAAGCTTGACTAAAAACCTTAACCAAGGTTGACTAAAAACCTTAACCAAGGGGGATTAACTAATTAATTCAAGGTTAAATGTAGGTCAAGGTGAAATATAGGTCAGGGGTTGTTGATGTACATCACTAGGAGATGAAGTTGTCCAAGTATGGTTGGTGTAGGGCCAGGAGTATTCAATCTACAAGGTTGACTAAAAACCTTAACCAAGGGGAATTAACAAAGTAATTCAAGTGGAAATGTAGGTCAAGGTCAAATATAGATCAGGGGTTACTGATGTACATCCGTAGGAGATGAAGTTGTCCAAGTATGGTGGGTGTAGGGCCAGGAGTATTTCATATACAAGCTTGACTAAAAACCTTAACCAAGGGGAATTAACTAAGTAATTCAAGAGGAAATGTAGGTCAAGGTCAAATATAGACCAGGGGTTATTGATGTACATCCCTATGAGAAAAGGTTGTCCAAGTATGGTGTCTGTATGCACAATAGTATTCCATGTACAAGCTTGACTAAAAACCTTAACCAAGGTTGACTAAAAACCGTAACCAAGGGGAATTAACTAGGTAATTCAAGGTTAAATGTAGGTCAAGGTGAAATATAGGTCAGGGGTTGTTGATGTACATCACTAGGAGATAAAGTTGTCCAAGTATGGTTGATGTAGGGCCAGGAGTATTCTATCTACAAGGTTGACTAAAAACCTTAACCCAGGGGAATTAACTAAGTAATTCAAGAGGAAATGTAGGTCAAGGTCAAATATAGATCAGGGGTTACTGATGTACATCCGTAGGAGATGAAGTTGTCCAAGTATGGTGGGTGTAGGGCCAGGAGTATTCCATATACAAGCTTGACTAAAAGCCTTAACCAAGGGGAGTTAACTAAGTAATTGAAGAGGAAATGTAGGTCAAGGTCAAATATAGACCAGGGGTTATTGATGAACATCCCTATGAGAAAAGGTTGTCCAAGTATGGTGTCTGTATGCACAATAGTATTCCATGTACAAGCTTGACTAAAAACCTTAACAAAGGTTGACTAAAAACCTTAACCAAGGGGAATTAACTAAGTAATTCAAGAGGAAATGTAGGTCAAGGTCAAATATAGATCAGGGGTTATTGATATACATCACTAGGAGATGAAGTTGTCCAAGTATGGTGGGTGTAGGACCAGTAGTATTCCATATACAAGCTTGACTAAAAACCTTAACCAAGGGGGATTAACTAATTAATTCAAGGTTAAATGTAGGTCAAGGTGAAATATAGGTCAGGGGTTGTTGATGTACATCACTAGGAGATGAAGTTGTCCAAGTATGGTTGGTGTAGGGCCAGGAGTATTCAATCTACAAGGTTGACTAAAAACCTTAACCAAGGGGAATTAACTAAGTAATTCAAGAGGAAATGTAGGTCAAGGTCAAATATAGGTCAGGGATTACTGATGTACATCCGTAGGAGATGAAGTTGTCCAAGTATGGTGGGTGTAGGGCCAGGAGTATTCCATATACAAGCTTGACTAAAAACCTTAACCAACGGTAATTAACTAAGTAATTGAAGAGGAAATGTAGGTCAAGGTCAAATATAGACCAGGGGTTATTGATGTACATCCCTATGAGAAAAGGTTGTCCAAGTATGGTGTCTGTATGCACAATAGTATTCCATGTACAAGCTTGACTAAAAACCTTAACCAAGGTTGACTAAAAACCTTAACCAAGGGGAATTAACTAGGTAATTCAAGGTTAAATGTAGGTCAAGGTGAAATATAGGTCAGGGGTTGTTGATGTACATCACTAGGAGATGAAGTTGTCCAAGTATGGTGGATGTAGGGCCAGTAGTATTCCATATACAAGCTTGACTAAAAACCTTAACCAAGGCGTGACGGTGACGCCGACGCCGACGCCGGGGTGACAACATAAGCTCTACTTATTCTTTGAATAGTCGAGCTAAAAAACAAATGAATAGTATTATACACATTTGGAATGGTAAATAACTTGCATGTTTCAATTGACCAAAATGGGTCAAACAACATTTATCTTCCTTGCATTTATCTCATAATTTATTTTGGATGATCTCCCTTGGCTGCTAGAATGCCTAAGTTAAATTAAAACATCGAAATAAGACTCTTTTTACCATAAAAACGTATTCAAATCGGGTTCAATACCTTCTTAAGAACGATATTAAAAGGTTTTGAGACATATTAATTGGATAACTTATTCATTACATGATGATTTGGGGAGGATTTGGGGGGAAAATGAGGATTTGGGGAGGATTTGGGTGAATCGTGCGGCCCTCGTCATTTACGGAAAATAATTATATTACATTTTCTGTAAATATATTTCAATATATTTCATGAAATTACGCAGATGTCCGAAGGTAAAAAGTCACATGTTATGTTTGATATGTGACTGTGACTAGAGAAATGGGACTTATGTGATTTGTGAACAGTGTAGATCCTGATCATAAAGCACATAACTAGCATGATAATGATAGTGCGTGTTCTGTAATATTTAATACTAGTAAAAAAGGGGAAACAAAGAGACCACAAGCACAGGAGTTAACATTTCTGAAGCGCTTAGCTATATAGACGCTAGCCACGTTCAACGTAAAAATGATTTTATATGTACGCCTTTTTTTATAAAAGTTTCACAAATTTATAGATTGAAAAAATCATTGTCGCAAGCAGAAATCGAGCTGAAAAAAATATATAGAAAAGAAACAATGTAGAGCTAGTACATCAGTAAGCATAGATGTAGCGAAGAAGAGGACGGCCACGTCACCTCCGCCCTCGGTTGCAGCAAAAAGGGGAAGAGTTTGTACTGCAGAGTATACTGTTACGAGGGTAAATTATTGAAACTGCCTTTACAACATGTGTGACAAGTAGACAGAGAATACTAGTGTAGTGTATTTTGATATCAAGTTTATCAGACAAGGCTCAGGGGCGGATCTGGAGGGGGTTGTCCGGGGTTGCAACCCCCCCCCCCCCCAGTTTACCTCCATTTGGAGTCTGAATTTAAATGCCGTAAAACACAGGACACGTTCTTCGCCGCCAACAACTTCCTTAAACCTCTTTCTTGCTAAACCTTTAGACTACAGAATGGAAGTTTGTATTTTATTTTAACAATGTCAAAAACTTTGTTTACATCCATTGTTGTTGTTTCTGCTGATTTTGATGTGTGTAATGATTGCACGGGCAATTCTTCAAATTATAATGCGTTGATGAGTGCTATATTCGGTGTAAAACTACATTAATTCATGTATTATTCTACTTTAAAATAAAATAATTAAAGTTATATATATAAATTTTAAACACTAAATTTAATAACATTACAAGTATCAGGCATGGGAGTGGAACACTATCCCCAATCCTGAAAATTTATTTGAGCAGCAGATTGTGCTGCGATTTGCTAGGGGGGTCTGGGGGCATGCCCCCCCCCCCCCATAATTTTTTTTCAATTCTAGATGCTCTGTGCTTCATTCTGAGGTATATTTATAATTAGCATTAAATAGATCACATTTTCCCCTGAAAAAATATGCTATAATTAGGAAAAATTGGCAACATAATCCATTTCAATTAAAAATAATACTTGCAACAAGAAGTCAGTACATGTATAACAGGTATTCCGCTGGGGAAAATAAAAGAATCGCCACTTAAAAAAAAGAAAAAAAAATCAAATCTTTTTATTTTTTTGGAAAATTGTAATTTTCTATTGCCATTCTCAACTGATTTACAAGATTCACAAAAGTGGTCCCTGGGACCTCAAATCCGCATTTCCGGATTAATCCGGAAATTTCCCATGCCTGAAGTATGTAATTAGGATTTAAAATGCATTGAAAATATAAGTGGTTCTTTTTTATTTTCAATTTCATTACGACATACCGAGGCCTCAATCAGTAATTTATAGTCTTTTAACGATTCGGACCCTAGCAAGCTCGGACCAAAACCTTTTCGGGACAACGTTGCTATTGTTTACTATACGTAATCAATATATACGTGTATATCATTAAGCTTAAACTTGGGACAAAACAATCAAACATAAATAACGAATCTGTTACGGTCCGAAACGCTCTTGAAGTTATATATAGATCACCAGGAAGGAAACTATACTGGCACCGGGCAATGTAAGAAGAGGGGGGGGGGGAGGGGGGGGATGAATGAGCGAGTGAGTGAGTATTGGTGTTTAACGGCCTATCAACAGCTAAGGTCATTTAAGGCCGGGCCAACGGGTTGTACTATCCCGCATTAAACGGGTCCACGATGAGGAAAATTCCCAAAATCAGAACTCAATATTTCCATGCCACACCAGTCACTTTAGTAGCTCGGCCCCAAACCCCAAAGTAATATGATTTGCCATAAGCTTATTACTTCTTAATGGAGCATAACAGGTTAACGTTGTCACTTGTTTATCCCTTGTTTATCGATTTAAATGGTTTAAATCGACTCGAAGCTTACGTTCAACGGCCGCACAAACTCGATTGAACTGCACGTCTTCCAATGATTTAAATATGCAGCGCGTTTAAATAGTCAATTACGTTTTTTTAATGTGCGCACTGGTCATTTAAAAAGGGGCCCATCCGTGATTTTTTGCGCGATGTCGGGCACAAGACAATCAATAATTTGCGGCATTGACAATAATTAAGGGGGATTGCCGCAATCGCGCCTGCTGGATGCATCCCTGCCATCCCTGCATGATACGTAAACAAATCAAAGTTCACTATGAAGGGCAATTCTTCGTTTTGATTGGTGGAAAATTTTGTGAATATTAACTAGCGTCAAATGACGCGCATACGCGATCCAATTGGATAAACCCGAGATGCTGGGGTTGCTAGTCGGAGGAGATTTTGAGCAGAGGTCGATTATAAATTAGCCGAATAAACACATTTTACGCGATTATACGTGGCTGAAACTTGTTCTGTTTAATAAATAAAAGCTTTAAATTAGCCCAATAATCGGCGTATGTTGGCGTATATGGCCATTAGAGCCAACTATGGACTTCAACAACAACAACTTCCGGGTTCAATCTCTTCCGGCGTTCAGCTCATTACGTATTCAAAATTGTGTTATTTGGCTATATTTAAAGTTTTAAACGGAGATAATTGCCAAAAATGCAAACTTTATCGGTTGATGCAATTTGGAAGTGATACAGCAAAATTCGCGTTCGTAGATTACCGAATAGCGGAGAAAAGGGTTGCTACAAACTTTTTTAGAATTCGATGGATGACCAATATATTAGCCGATCTATAAATAGATCGGCTAATAATAAACGAAAAAAGTCAGATAATGACAAATATAAGTTAAACATGATATAGAGACATGGCATGTTAGTCTACCAGTCTCAGAGTCTGGGACATCAGTGTCTAGACTAACATGCCATGTCTCTATATCATGTTTAACTTCTATTTTTCATTATCTGACTTTTTTCATTTATTATTTTCTTTGTAACGGTAGTGAAAGCCATAGTGCTATGTCTAATCAGTGTCATCAGCCTGGGACATCAGTCAAACATACAAATTATTTCGGCATATTATCGGCATATCAGCATGGAAATGTATAAAGTTTGGACGTTTGGAATGAATTTATTAAAACAAATATGAATGTCATAACTCCTAACATGTAAAATAATTAGAACAAACTTTTGACAGGTCACTTCCACTTGACTTTCGTTGCAGCCGCTGTTGTTGTTGTTGTTGTTGTTTACAAGTTGTAAATTTCAGCCGCTTACTTCTTTTCTCAGAGACATATACATCATACATCAAACACTAAATCCTTGCTTTTCTACTTAATCACCAGGCCCGTAGCCAGGGGGGCTCGGAGCGGTCGGACGACCCCCCACCCAGCCTCGATGTCCACTTTTTTAGCCTCGATGTCCCCTTTTTTATACCCCCCTAGATACCTCAGTCCCTTCGAAACGACCCCCCTTCAAACAGGTCTGGCTACGGGCATGATCACTACAGTGAAAAAGACTGTCACGATATTGATACGACCCCGATTTGCATGCATTTATCTGGTCAGAAAATGCCACAAAAAGGCATTGTGATTTTCTATGCATCCTAAAATGTCACATGGCGAGAAAAATGCTCACTTAACACGGTATTTGAGCCTAGGACATGTAGTTTACCGTGTCAATGGTCTACCAACAGTTTTCTGAGCTGTTGCCTTTTGTCAATGTATGCTGGTAAGTTATCACCTGGAACCATATACTGCTAAGATTACAGAAGCAAGGGGTTAGTGAAACATGAGATAGGCTAAGAGAACAGAAGATCAAAAAAGATAGATGAAAGAAAAGAGAGGACAATATTATATAGAGAGAAATGTGCTATCTAGAGTACTGCATCTTCTATGCCCTTGTCTTGAAAGAGTCCGACATATCAGGCATATATGAGAAGGGACATTCTTAGTTATATAGTTAGGTATCACGGGACAGTGCGCGGCTAGCTTTAACAATTGGATAGACGATTTTCTAAATACTTCACTACCGACCCTGCAAGTTACACCAGTGTGTCTAGAAAAATAGGTTTATGAATATTTATTTTTTGTCTTTGGGAGGCTTGACTATATAGGTGTATTTTTTAGAGTATTTCATAATTCTACGAAACTGAATGTTAGCTCCGGTCGATTTTGACATCTTGGAAAATGGCGCATGCTAGCAACTGTGCTTCATATTTTCATGAAAACAATTCCAAAAACATTCAGTCGTGTTGAATTTTCTGGCCAAAAATAGGTGGGTAGGGTAACTTTGTAAAAAAATAAATATACACATCTGGTACAGTTGCTGCATTTTTATTGTGGCGCGTGATTTGTATTTCATTTGCTAGTATTTTTCAATATTTGTCGCAATAGCCTCCTTAACTGATTGTGAGAGGATGTAATGTTTATAAGTCACCCGCCGCCCTCAGAAAAGCAATGAATTTTATCTATTTTCAACCGTCCCGTGATGCCTTAGTTAGTTATCTTATATTTAAGGGTAGGAAAAGCCCACAGACCTTCCAAACATAGGCATATGAACCCAACAAATGTATCAAGCCAATGGCCGTTGGCCGGTTTTTCATTCAGAATTTAGTATTGGTTGCAATGCAGTCGAACTGTGCGCTTTACATTAAGGATGAGACGGTTAATGCAACCTAGATAGTTCATTCTCATACCGCACTGTTCTAGTATGTCATACCGTGTTAAGGGATGAGCATGAGTGCATATTATCTAGGGATATTTTTGGGCCGATATGGCTTTATATCACCATACAGTGATACACATCCGAACGGAGCATCAGAACGTCATGCTTGGATGCGTTTCTCTGAGGCAGTTATATTCCGGCATGAAGATATTATGATATAGTTTTCAGATGTTACATTGTAGCAGTATCTGAGTGGACTCGTGTGTGTGTGTGTGTGTGTGTGCGTGCGTACGTGCGTGCGTGCGTGCGCGCGCGCGTGCGTGCTGTGCGTGCGTGTGTGTGATTATTATTACTATTATTAATGTCCCGTGTTCATGTTCATTTTTATTACAGCATTTGCACTGGTTCTAGTACGATCTCTGTCCAGATCAGACAAAGCGGACTTCACAACGTGGTGTATTCTTAAATATTATAACAAAATTCTCCCCAAATCGGCAGATTTTTATTGCAAAAACATAACCACCGAAACTGCTATATTTAATATTTTTCGTAACAGGAGAGTATTTAAAATTAATACTCAGAGATATATAATTAGACAAGAAACAAGAAAATGTGGCTTGTCGGAACACGAACTCCTCCGGTGGCAAATTGAAGAAACTGTGGCAAAGTTAATAATACATTTTAATGTGAGAAAAAGTTAAAAGTTGTGAAGGTCAAAATTTCAAGGTCATATTAATGGCAGCATGGATGTGTGGCATTTGTCAACAGGTGTGCTGTGTTGCAATATTTAAGCATTCCTTCAAGGGATATAGAAGTTATGACATAATTGAAAAACTCCGGCGAACTTCTTAATGAGCCGGACACACGGACGGACGGACGGATGGACATACTCACGGACAGACGGACACATAGACTAACATGCAATGTCTCTATATCATGTTTAACTTATATTGTTCATTATCTGTCTCTTATCATTTATTACTTACTTTGCTATGTAGATAGTAAAGCCATTTATATAGTGCTATGTCTAACGGACATATACACCGGGGGCATAACAATACGAATTATTTTCACGGATATCCGGAATAACAATATAATATAGCGTTATCGTTCTCTTGTAGTATCGCCACCGTGGCATCGTAGTAGTGCCATCGTAGTACTGTACTTTCGTAGTACTTATCGTCATCGTGTTATCGTACTATCACCATCGTGCGACCGTACTATAGAATAATAAATACAATACATGGTAACGATATTTAATTCATGCATTCACTGGTGTAATCAGTTCTACATTAACCACTACATGTGCTGTATTCATTATTATACTTAAACATTATTGAAACTAATACACCAACAACCTAATCATATACAGTGTCACCATGACTGTCGATCAGTTTCAAGATGACCATCAACATGGTCGCTTTTGCAATTAGGAGATGTGATATTTACGGATGTACATGTACACTTTTAATACAGCTTAAATTTCTAAAAATAGTTGATAATACACTTAGCCCGAGGAGGTCCCGCATCTTGCGATGACACCAAACTCAGCCAGCACATGACATATACTCGAATATATGTCTCTGGTTGCTATAGTAATGGAATATCATTGTCCATCAGCGGTGTAATAAATTTGAAAGACAACCATAGGGATTGTTATGCAAATTCAATGCCACATATGGGTATATGGAGGCAAAGACACGTGCCTATTATCTACAAACTACGTGTGGTATGTATGTGCTAAACAGGTACAATGTAAATATAATTCTGCATTCAGTAAATAAATGTACACATGGTACATGCTTATATAGTTGTTATCATTAGAATGACATTACCTGTTGTCAAATAGAGAAATATATATTCCGACGACACCCAAGAGCCAGCAATATACTCAACTGTGGAACAATGCGGCAGAAAACACCTTCCACAAACCTGATCCTTACCTCTTGCGTAAATAGTTAGAATGCCATGTAGACAATAATTCAATTGCATAGTAAAATCCAAAATTTAATGTGTCTCGATAGAGGCTATGTGATATTGTTTAGTTGAACATTTTGATACATTGCATAATATGTCATGGAGATACGTTATCATATATGGGGATTTAAACGTATATGGATGGTCCTATGATTGTGTGTGGCTACACGTGGTAGATGTGCATACTTCTTAAACTGGACTAGATTGATGTTTGAATACACCGGAATGGCTTTTTCAGACTACACAGATACTAATATTGGCTTGTATATATAGTTATATAATTACATACATGAGCCTGGAGGACATTTGTCAACTATTTATTTCGGCACAGTATGAAATGCAAAAACTACATTTAAGCGATGTACATGTATACATTAAATATGTAATGATGCTGTTATCCGAATGTTATGCAGGTATATGTCATTCGGAACTATGACAAGTTGATTACAAACCTACATCCTGTTTGGTTTTTGGTAATTTGACACAACATAATAACACGTGTGCTATAATTAAGAACACCGAATGTTGAAGCATATTGGACAAAATAGTTTATGTATGGGTACATAACAGCTATATGAACATAGTGGATATATTTGAAGAGCATATACATGCTTTTAGAAAGATCATGCACCTTCAATGTCTTTGTTCATATGAAAATTATAAAATGATATAAAAACCTTACAGGTTATCAAATGTCATTATTATGAAATCATGGTTAAATATTTACTTACAATGCATCACTTACAAAATGCAATATCGTCATGGATGCCTTTGAAATAAGAATAATGGAGCAATATACCTGCATGTATTAGGCAATGACCATTATGCATGCACTGGTATGCACTTACACTGGTAATGGATGACCGTCATACACATTGAAACACACATGTTCTCTTATGACACATAGTGTATTTCAGTAGTCATACAATATATACATTTTTACTATATACATGATTGTATAAGTACAGGTGCAAACTACACTTTTAAATCCTGTTCCTGCTGATGACTCGGAATAGGTTGAGGGAATATTATTGGAATGCACGATAAATAGTGTGTACATTATGTGGAACCGGATATATCTCAGTTTCATCGATTCCACTACCTAATTTTATTTTTATGTCACACAAAAAACTCATTTACTTGCTGGCTGTCATAAAGTGTATACCAATATATTTGTCCTGTTTTACTCCAGCTTAGCTTGCTCGTATTATTTACATATTAATGACAACTCTACAGACAGGTTCGACTGTATTTTTGTTTCCTTTCCAGTATTGGGTGGTTGGTTGGGAACAGCGAAGGGTAATTTAACGATCGGGGTTCATCCTTTACGGAATGCCGACTTACATGGTTTGGCCCTCATTTACATGCCCCCTGTACTTGAGAGCTAAATCATGTTATGCTCCATTAAGAAGTAATAAGATTATAGCTAATCATATTACTTTGGGGCAGAGCTAAGTGACTCTGGTGTGGCATGGACCTGGCACCAGGTAAGGATATTCTGATTTCAGGACTGAATATATAGTTCTGTAAATATTGAGTGCTGATTTTGGGAATTTACCTCATGGACAGGTTGAGTGCAGGATAGTCCAACCCGTTGGCCCGGCCTTAAATGACATTAGCTGTTGATAGGCCGTTAAACACCAATACTCAATACCCACTCCTTCTTTCCGGAATGCCGACTTACATGGTTTGGCCCTCATTTACATGTTTGACCTGAGAGCTAAATCCTGTTATGCCCATTAAAAAGTAATAACATTATAGCTAATCATATTACTTTTTGGCTTGACGCATGGTATAGCATCGACCTGGCACCATATCAGGATATTTTTCAGGGCTGGATATATATATTTTGGTAAATATTGAGTTCTGAGTTTGGGAATTTCCTCATTATGTGCTGGTAGAATACGGAATAGTCCAACCTTAGCTGTTAATAAGTCGTTAAACATGGGCAAAGAAAATTTCTGCCGCACTTATTATTGGGGAGAATGCATTATTTTTTAATTTAATTAAACTTTCCTAAAAATATATAAGATATCTTATATAGTTTAGTTGATATCTTATTTACATTATTAATGTAGATATCTACTAAACTATATAAGATATCTTATATACTATATAAGATATCTACTAAAAAATATAAGATATCTACTAAACTTTAGTATATATCTTATATATTTTAGTAGATATCTTATATAAAATTGTATGTGAGATATCTTATAAACTTTAGTAGATATCTTATATATTATATAAGATATCTACTAATGTTTATGAGATATCTTATAAATCTTTAGTAGATATCTGATATGAAATTTTATGTAAGATATCTACTAAAGTATATATGATATCTTATAAACTTTATGATATATCTCATATAGTTTATAAGATATCTACTATAGTTTATAAGATATCTACTAAAGTTTAGTAGATATCTTATATAAGTGCTTTTTAATTAAGATATCTTATTTATTTAGTAGATATCTTATATAATATATTAGATATCTACTAAAGTTTATGAGATATCTTGTTTTTGGGAATAAATAGTAAAACGGCGTGCCATAGAATTAGCAGATATTATTTAATTGAACAGTATTCCATTGCATAGTTATGAACACATCAGAAAACATACAACTGACAAAACTGAGTAGTTTCTAATGATAAAAAACAGTCGATTTTCAATGAAAAATGTGATTTTTCACAATTGCGAAAAGTCCGAGGGTGGTATACTTCAAAATGGTACCAAACATTCATCCAGCGGGTTACAGAGCGCAGACATACGGCATAGCACTCTTAATTGAATGTAGTTTCAGAAAAAAATATGTCTGCAAAAATCCCACAGGTGGGGTTCCATTTATGGCTGACGGCCTACTAGTTTAATTTTAGATTTCTATCGTATTTCTGAACCAACTTGTACATATAATTCACCTGTAAAAAATGAGAATTGATTAAAATGATGTTTGTAATACTGAACATCTGAGCCCTGTGCGTACCAACACAAAATAGGTTGTTAGTACCATCTCTGCGCACCAAAGATTTTTGTTACTAAAGTGATCAGACACATATACTCTATATAGCCCTGCATGATAGACCTTCAGAAGTAGTAGCTTAAGCCTAGTAATTTGCATAAACAAGATGGCCGCCAATGAAAACGTGCTTTACTAACATGTATGGGCATATCGTATTGAGAAAGCATTTTTCAAAGGACAGATACCGATATATTTCAGGCATTTAATACATCATGGCCGACTAAATGTGTATCCATTCATCATGTTCATTATAATATAATAGACGTGTACAAATCCAATATGGCATTTTACAAGAATTATATCATATAGTTAAAGAAACAGACACGCACATGCAATTAAGTGTTGCCACTACCCATTGATATGAAACTAAAATAGTCCCAAGTTGTTGTTTAACATATTGGTAATAATAATAATATGCAAAAAAAACCATAACATTTGTGGTACATTTATTATATTGATTATACAATATGGCCGACCTTATGAAACGCATGTCCAGTTTCCGGGATATTTATATGCAACGTCTATTTTCAGCAGTCACATAATGGTTAATGGAAATACAATTCTGATATGTGAGAACTGACATGCTATACAATGCTTATAGCCCAATTTTAGAATAAAAAGAAAAGTGTGTAAATCCAAAATGGCCGCCATATTATACGAATTTCGTAAATTATTTATATAACTTTCTTATCAATGTAAGCACCACGCACCCGTTCAAAACTCCATGGTCACATTGTATAAACATTCGGTGATCTACATCTTACTAAAAGCATAAATAGGATCATACGCGTATTAATTTGCATATTTAGCATATCTATCATTGTAAAATTGGAACAGCAATTTCTGGAATTCACAAAACATATTAGACGAGAGCATACAGATCAGTTTCAACGATTTAATCATTGGCATCCCGCAGAAAGCTTTTCAATACTCGTTTGATGCAAATATTATTTGCATAATATTCAAGATGGCCGCCATTTCGTACAACACTTGTTGTAATTCAACTAAATCACCATAAACATTATGTCAGTACCGGCGGAATAAAAATAATAATTGTAATTGTACCCTATTGTATCTTTAATATACAGTGTACCTTGTCATACGATTTGGGGACTATACATGTGTTGTCTGATGAGTAAATGTGCAATGTCCTCTACCAATCAGTAATACTGTATCTGTTTTAATATTGGAGTATAATGTATCACTTGCTATTTCATTTTGTATTTTGTCACATGCATTACCATACACGGCATACTGCGCAAGAAGAAACGTTTACCTGAGTAATAACGTGAACAAAACGCATATTACAAATGCCCAGTTTAAGCTAAATGATGATGTAATATAGCCAATTAATATAATATAACATACACGGTGCATGTACGTTCAGCGATAATTTAATATATACGCGATGTTACCGCCACATGAGACTAAACGAAAGTTAAAAATGTCGACATGTTTTTACCACTTTGTATACGTAAACGTGCACTATAAATGACAGTAAATGCAACCAACTTATGATACGAATGTCATAATTATATGAGTTTGACATACCCGTTTGAACATGTAGTGAACACTATATATTACTTAATTTATTTAATAGTTTCTCCTTACTCATTGTTTGCTTTATGTTGAGTCCTGACATCAGGGAAATATGACAGCAAAGCAAGCAAGAGGATTATTATTTGTGTTTTCATCTTTAACATTACAGACAATGCCAACATATACGTCGCCGAACACACTTACCAAACAACTTATACTACGCGTTTCGCGTTTTATTTCTAGCTGATTGCCTGCGTGTGTCTTTTAGGGACTGTGTAGCGCTAATCATGCAGTCCATCTTAGTGCCTTATTCAAAACTCGACCTGCACATCTACTTCCTGGTATATGATACATTTTCCTTATTATCCCAGGCCAGGCAATGGTCTATCGGATGCATTGTTTCCTATTTTCAATGCACATGTATGCTTAAACGAATGATTTAATTGTATCCATCTCTGTCTATGTGTTAGTGCGTATTAGCTATTAATAAATATAACAAAATATGTGGTGCATATTCCGTTCGTTCATGTAGCATGCACATTTACATAACCTATTTGCATACAAAGGCGAGTTTTTTTTTATTATTTAACACCCATATATGTTTATTGTTCGATTTACATGCCGTGAAGAGTGATAAAAGCAAATTCCAAACAAATGCAATAAAATATCCATTCCATTGCAACTACACAAAAAAAAGTTATGTTATGGTAAACGTTGTCCATATGCATGAATGTCATTGTCAGCAGAGAATGGTTCATAAATGTATAAGCGTTAATATACCAATGTGACAATATTAAATAAGTAAATTAATACTCGTCGTGAACTGCATGTATGTGACACGTTGTAAGCTCCTCGACCATGTCATGTGGATAGCCTGATGTATTCTGTTAGTGTCTTCTTTACATGTGTCTCCTTTGGGTATATTGTTATCTATTTCCATAACATACCACGCACGCAGATAATGAGTTATAACAGCAACGAAACATTTATTAAACGGCCACTGAACGAATTTCTTCACATGGGTTGTTTGTCATATATCAAAAGATAATACATATAACTAGGAATATAAACATCGAGCATGAAATATGAAGACGAATAAACAAATTAATAATGATGCTGGATAAACTACTCTGTTGACGTACATGTGAAGCCTAATTACTAGTGACACAGTATGGTGGATACTGACGTGTTGTAGATAGAATGGGTCACCATGCTTTGGTTTATCAACACATAGCTTGTCATACAGTGCACCTCGGTGCCTGTTGTTTTTGTTATTACCACTGTACGCTGATCTATTATATGTCTCATTTCGTGATATTATCCATATTCGGAATAGTACAGGGGCTAACTTTGGACAGGCAGAACGTAGAAGTATTACAATTTCAGCTTTAGGTTCGATGATCCAACCAGTATGCAGCAAGTACTGATAATGTACATTACTACTACTAATTATACGAACACAGTGGTATGGTAGTGCTATTGTTTATCATAAATGCCAACAAAAATATTTTGATTACCATATAACATCCGCCCAGCATATGCAGCATGCGAAGGGTTAAAACATTTGAATTTTAGTTATTTTGTTAATTTTCGTACTTCCGCCGATAACATAAACGTGATAACCTTTTATATTTTGTAAATTTGTTGTATTTTCTGTTACCCTTGACATCATGTTTACATAGTTGCGATACATGCTTTCATTCCATAGCTATCCCAAGGCCAATGGTCAAATTCAAAAGACGTCTGCGCTAAAGCTTCTGGCAAAATTTGTGTTAATAATCTTATCCGTCTATCCAAGTGGCGGGCGGGTTGTCCATTGATGTCAGAATATTAGTTTTCTATTCGTGAAAGTGTGCAACTCATATTTGCAAAGTACATGCCAAATATATGCAACGCATACACTATGTTGATTTCTGCTGCATTCCTATTACGACCGCATGCTAATAATATTGGCTGAACGAGCAATATTCATTAAACTAGGATGGCTGGTATACTTCTGATAGGAGTATACATATTAGTAATTTATCTACTGAGAATATTGACGTTGGTAAATATATGCAGAGTATTAACACTATTACATAATATATAGCACGTTAAATAACCGGATAATTGTGCATGCACTCATAGCAGATACTAATAAGGTTATTTGTGCTAAATATTCTTTTCGGAAAAATATTAATATCCGAATTTGTGGGTCGGTCTCATGCAAACCCCATAGTCTGCAAATATTTAGGTACATAACGTACTGGCGAAAACACATCGGCTGTACACACATCTTAAATATTAAACAATACACTATATAATACGTAGGTAGCAGACATATATCCCAACACAAACATTAGATGTGTCCGACAGATCAACTCCATTAACGAATTATGTATGCAAGATATGACCTTTCTTGATGTACACAAGTTATAATTATTGACTAACAGAATATATATTTATTTTCTATTTTAAAGACGGGCGGACAGTAATGTAATATATATCCAACTAATAATTTCAGCGTATATAATTAGGACATACCAATCTAAACAACATTGTAATGTTTCATTTTGGACTGGACCATTAGGCACTCATTGATATAATGAGACAAACATACTTGACAAAATGTCTGCAAAATGTCGGCCATCTTTGTTTTAATCAAAATATGTATTCCTTTAAAATGAGAAGTATACATTTCCAATGTGTCGGCTCGTACGTGCCATAAATTGGTATCATTGTCCTTCCAGTATTACTGGTACAAAATGATGCAGTTGATGTTAGTAGATTAAGACTGAACGCCATCATTTCTCATATACATGTATATTCAAACGTTAATTATCTTCTTTCTGACATATATGCCATTGTTAGCACGATTGTGTCTACTAAACATCGTGTCAGGTCGACTATGTTGTTTGGTACCGAAAATGATCATGACAGGCAGTATGCCAATTGATTCGCATAAGCAACACAATTTGTATCAAATGGCGGCCATCTTGGATTTATTGAACATGTAGATATCACAATATTGCCTGATAAACAGTTTTTCCATTATATTTATTAAATATCCGAAGTTGGTTGGCAAATTCCCTTCGTGTATACATGGACGATATTTCTAGAGAGAAGCATTCTATAAATTATATGTAATTTTCAACAATTACCGCCATCTTGTTTGTGGAACTTGAAAAGTGTAGACGACAGACATGGTGCTTCTATCACATGTATTGTTCTCAATACATATATATGAACGACTTGTGGCCATATTACATCAGAACTAGCGTTTGGTACCCACTCTGATACCACGTCTTTGTCAATTTATTTACAGACTTTATAAAATTTCAATAAAATGGCGGCTATCTTGGATTTTCACAAGCTCGGTTCAGGCTTAAATCGAGTGTTATCTATTCGGTAAGGTGTTTACTATGAAATAAATTAAGATGCGTCAAATTGCCCCTTCTAATATTGGTTTCACAATGTAATGTATACCCTACGGTAGCCGATGTTTTTTTCACTGGCGGCCATCTGCAAATTAGTGGGCTTAAGCCACTACTTTGAAAAGTCTATCATGCAGAAATATATACAGTATATGTGTATAAACACATTGGCACCCGAAATCTTTGGTGCGTTCAGATGGTACCGACAACCCAATCGCACACAGGGCCTAACATGCAACAAGCGTTTGCAACACTGATTCTTGTTTAGTGTCACAAAAATGTTTTTCAATCGATGGATAAATTATTTTATTTAAGTACTGACTTTTGTTTCAAATGTGGTATAATCATACATGTGACTGGATATATATATATAGTATATCTGACCCTGTTCGTCTTAGAGTATAATATACAGAGCATTGAGTTGCCATCTCCGCCATTTTAGTTTGTACATGCTATCGGACAGCTTCACCACTTGGAGCGTTTGACACGTACAGCCAATACTATGGCAGCAAATATAATAACATTTGGTGCAATACGTCCCAGATATATAGGACGACAACGTCCTATAAATATTATTTCAGCAGACTACACAAAACGCAAGCTATCTGAGCCTTTCTACCATCACTCACAACATATACAGTGGACACTTTTTCCATGTGTTAAAATGTCAAACTGATGCACCGTCTATTATTAGAAGTACATATGACACAGGTAAAAGCCGTATTTACTCGCATAGCAGGCATGTAGACAGCAGTGAAAATACACTCAGATAACTGCTTACAAATCATTGGAATCGATACAGTATGTATGGTAATACAGGTATATATCTACAGCACTGTCTATTGTTCTTACTGTTCTTACTGAATTCTCAAACATTTTAACAAAGGGTCAACAAACCCTTCATATATCAGACTGTGTATATAAATTTGATGAAAACAAGCATAGCACGCTGTAGTCTGATGTATCCCCAGCATGTTGCACCAAATTGTACTCATGTGTTTGTCATATTATTACTGGTATGTGTCAAACGCAATGATAAAACTGGCAGATGTTTTGTACAAACCAAGATGGCCGACATGGTAACTCCATACACTGTGTGAATATAGCAAGAAGAAAATGTTCCCATATATGTTATGCATATATCCCTTCACATTTAGGAAGCAACTATGAATGAATCATTGGATTATCAGGGGCCCCACGGGTCCTTAAATTAATTACAGAAACATCTATAATAGTAATTTATTTCTAAAATTTGGTATAGTATCATCATTTCCCAACGAAAAATAAAAGAAATTCCACAATTTGTCCTTACTGGTGAGTGTATAACGAAACAATTATTGGATGACGACAAGTTATATAAAAAAAATACGTATAAAAAGTAAACAATATGAAAAAGCAAGCAAAACAAATATTTTATGATAGCTTAGAAAGAACAATGCAATATCTTAAAACGCTTCTAATCCACGAGAATACTGGAAAATATACTATGTCAAATGAATGATGTAGCCACTAATCAGATTTATTTATTTGCTGAATATAACTGAAATTAAAGTAAAAATTAAATTTTGCCAAACCCAGAAGCAGGATCTACCTAATGAAATATCTAATTCTTATGACACAGCAACAAGTGGTGTTTTCTCATGTGCTGTGTAAATATGTTTTACGACCAGCAGAAACATCACTGGGGCTAACCAGGGGACTACAATATCTTTGAAATTCAGATGGCAGTATATGACACTCTTTGATGTGAAATATGGTTCCCTGTCTCACTAAACCTGGCATATTGTCTCTGCCACCGGTATAGAGCTAGATCAGCTTGCAATGCCTGGTTTGGCCCTCAGGTACGTTTTTATCTTTGGCTGTTTAGCTACCTGGGAGTTGAATTGGGTTATTGTCCATTATACAAGTACATGTAGTAAGATTATTACTGATCCTACTGCTTTTGGGAGGGGCCAAGTGATTCTGGTGTGGCGAGGACCTGGCATCAGATCAGGATTATTCTGATTTCAGGGCTGAATATATAGTTTTGTTATTGTAAATATTCAGTTCTGATTTTGGGGTCCCCCCCCCCCATTTGTACATGTACTTGAACATGTACATGCACTTGTACAGGTAATATATGGGATTTAGTACTAAACCCATTGTCGCGGCCTTAAATGACCTTAGCTGTTAAACCCCAATAAACAAACAAACAATTTGCACATTCTGATCAGGATCTGGGTTGTTTATCTTTCCATCAATGAAACACATGTCCTGCTTCTAAGCGTTTGTGTAATAACTGATTTATGTCAGTCCAAAATGGTTGTATGAGGGTGCATTCCCAAACCATGTGCCTGTTTGAGTATATAGTTTGTGTTCCTTTTGTGAACTTTTTTTTTCAGATACATACATGTATATGGCCTCTTCCAAGCACATTACGCATGTTCTTGTAATTCACATATGCATACTATCTACTTTTTCTATTTTCCCCACAAAGCATAGTTTCAGTATTTTGATGTAACTGCAGACCATCGTTATTGGATGTGCATCACCATGTTGCCATTGTTGGCATACATAGCGTACACCAGCGTTGACACATCCCTATCTATAGTTGTGAATCTTCCCGCTTGTTGTACTCGGTGATCGTCAGCTTCCGTGGACCCCAGTGCTCATTCGGGCGCAATGTGACTTGCAATCTCTGCAATAAAATGCAGAAATGTGTTAAACCTGCACTCCCGCGGATTAGGCCAAACACGTTATTGTGGAAAATAAACAAATACATAATTCTTTAACTATTCCGCCCTTTTAAAATGTCCGTTATTTACATATTATAAATTCATTCCAATGTAAATATGCAAACGAGGCAAGGCATTTTTAAACTATTTAAATAAATTAGATGCGACACTTGAATATATATTGTTATCGACATAATATAAAGTATGACTATTGCACATCAAACAAATAATTATATAATAGACATTTGTTTTCATTATCCTTTTGAGGAAACATGGTTATCGCCCCTGATTTCAAGAGTGACAATTCAAGTTTTGAAAGAAAAACAAGTGATAAAGGAATGTATTTTTTGGGAAAAATATCATATCTAAAGAATGGACGAAACAAATAGGCCTCCCTATATTACAATCTGGGAAGTAAAGTTACCGTCTGATGTTTGTGTATGCATTTTTGTTCTCAACCAAAATATGTCGTATGCAATCCGCCAGGATCACCCATTGATGAAAAGGACCTTTGTGACGTTTGTGAACAGTTTGTGCCGTATTAGTCGGTATGCTTTTAGCAGAAGAGTTTTGCAATACGCGTACCTACACTATCATAGTTCAACATACACATGTAAGTATGGAAACTGATCGGTCAGCACGACTGTTCAGACTGAAGCCACAAACTACATATTCGCATGCAAATGAGATTTGTGACGTTCAACAAACGGTCGTTAGAAGTTATGCACCGAGTCTGGTTGGTTTGTAACAATGGTTACACCATTCTGTCGATAGACCAGTGGGATGCA
Organism: Conchocele bisecta; assembly: GCA_029237695.1. Taxonomy (NCBI): domain Eukaryota; kingdom Metazoa; phylum Mollusca; class Bivalvia; order Lucinida; family Thyasiridae; genus Conchocele; species Conchocele bisecta. Next base: position 100,626,046 of record CM055265.1, read on the forward strand.
TTAGTGAAGGTGCCAAAATCTCGTGAAAATATGACTTTATCTTAAATTATTTCATGAAATTCCATCAACTATTGATTTTATAGCGAGAAAACGATTTTCCTATGGGAATTTAACATGGGGGAAAAAGAGGAGGAAGCAGTGGGGGAGGAGTCAAAAAACGAAAAAATTTGGAAATTGACTCTGAAAACTGTCTAGATAGCTTGGAAATGATGTAACTCAGAAAACAAGTTAGATTTGGAAAATTATTTTTAGCCCCCATGTTAAATTCCCATAGGAAATTCATTGTTTGGCAATTAAATCAATATTTGATGGAATTTCATAAAATAAAAAAAATTAAATCAATATTTGATGGAATTTCATAAAATAAAAAAATTTGGTGAGGGTGACTTTTTTGTTATTGACGAAAAACTACTTATATTAATTTTAAATATATTTTAAATTTAATATGTTTAATAGCCAAATGTTTGTCGGCAAGAAAACGTGGAACAGACAGTAGGCCTAGTATTGATTATACGGTACTCTATTAGAAACTTAATTATGCTACATGAAACCTTTCTTATACAAATTATGTATCTTATTCATGCAATATGTGTCTTGACAATGTACTCGTTTGTTACCTCATGTATTCATCTATATTACGAACTGAGAAACTAAAGGAATATGCTTTTAAGGATGGTATAGTGTTTTCGTATACTAATAGTTCTCATCAAAACGTTGTTAAGTGTGTTACTGACCTCGATAAGGCTTCCCGGTGTGGTGCGTAGTTTGTAGACGATGTATACGGGTATTGGTACAAGAGAACAGATGGCCATCATCCAGCCGAGCCACACGGCCCAGCCAGGGTACACATACCCTTCATAGCTCGGCGGACGGTATGTCAGCATAGCGCACACTATTTCCACCTGACGAAATTATATTGAGTACATTATTGCCACAGGGTAAACTGGCATTGGCAAACTGTGTCACCAATATTAAATAATGTATAAATGAAAATTAATAAATAAAAATTGACGGTAACCGTGTATTCGTCAAAACGACATAATTATGAGACTACAAAAAACTGTACAATAAAAGACAAACAGTACAATAAAAGACAGGCAGTTCCGCATTTGGTGTGCTGTGTTTCGTGGAATATCCTTAGTCACACACCGGAGTATATCTGGAATACTTTTCTCGCATACCTACTAAGTCCACAATCATGTTTAGCCATAGTACGCCATCAACGAACCACCATAGTATAATACTAACTTTTTTTCTTTATATGCTATCTCCAATACAACCACTCAATCGCATTATCCGTATCAAAGTTTACACCAACAAATTAGAGTCTCCTACATTGGATCGAAACATTTAACACATAACGGCCCAATAAAAAATACGGTCTGAAGATGCCCATGACATGATGTGTAAACCCAATTACTACATACACAAAATAAATAGGACGCAGTACGAGACAAACTCATATAAATAGTGATAATAGACCATATATCCTCGATTCAAATTTGTACAATAATGTTTACAGAATCATTTTATGTTTTTATTTTGAGTATTTATTGCAATTCCTAGACGCTGTCTTCAATTACGCAAATATCAGTCCGCCGAAAGTTTCACTCCGACGGACATTTGTCATTTCAACACGTTGCCGTTTTCAAGAAATTCTTGCTCACTGGATTATTAAACAAATATTCCAATCACTATCAAATGTCACTATACATATGTTTGCGGAAGAATCAACAACATACGAGGTAAATATTTTGCTGTCAATTACATGTGGTGTTTTTAATAATAATCATGTATTCAGTATTTGGCCAAGTGATTTACAGACGCCCCTAACACAACTGGTCCCACAAATTTACGCAAATTTTATAAAACTGGATAAAACATGAAATGAAAAGTCATGCAGAGCATGATGTTATTAGCCGATCAAATCAGGGTAAAGTACATCGAACATATGTAGGTGTCTCTGGTAACATTGTCAATGGTAAACTATTTTCGACCACAGTTCTGTACCCAGCGTTGACATTTTTCTCGATTTTGTGCAGGTTTTGGAAACCCGTTCCCAAATCCATCCAATAGCAGCAATGCCATAGCATCAATGTTTTGTTGTCACCATTATGTTGCGAAATATTCCAGCGTAACACCTGTACTGTATGCTCTATTTATCTACAAATTACACTCCGCAATACACAAAGTTGTAGTCACTGTGTGTTTCCGAATTCTGTGGCAGCTCGCGAGTGGGCGGAGCTACCAGAGCTATATATATCTAGCGGTTACAGGTCATCTAAAAATAGACGCAAGCTCCTGCGTATTCAGGCACATGCCCAGATTGGCCTAATGTGCCCCATCCGTGATTTTTTGCGCGATGTCGGGCGCAAGACAATCAATAATTTGCGGCATTCACAATAATTAAGGGGGATTGCCGCAATCGCGCGTGCTGGATGCATCCCTGCCATCCCTGCATGATACGTAAACAAATCAAAGTTGGCTATGAAGGGCAATTCTTCGTTTTGATTGGTGGAAAATTTTGTGAATATTAACTAGCGTCAAATGACGCGCATACGCGATCCAATGGGATAAACCCGAGATGCTGGGATAAACCCGAAAATGCTGGGGTTGCTAGTAAGGAGATTTTGAGCAGAGGTCGATTATAAATTAGCCGAATAAACACATTTTACGCGATTATACGTGGCTGAAACTTGTTCTGTTTAATAAATAAAAGCTTCAAATTAGCCCAATAATCGGCGTATGTTGGCGTATATGGCCATTAGAGCCAACTATGGACTTCAACAACAATAACTTCCGGGTTAAATCTCTTCCGGCGTTCAGCTCATTACGTATTCAAAATTGTGTTATTTGGCTATAAGTAAAGTTTTAAACGGAGATAATTGCCAAACATGCAAACTTTATCGGTTGATGCAATTTGGAAGTGATACAGAAAAATTCGCATTCGTAGATTACCGAATAGCGGAGAAAAGGGTTGCTACAAACTTTTTCAGAATTCGATGGATAACCAATATATTAGCCGATCTATAAATAGATCGGCTAATAATAAATAACAGCCTACATAACAAATCTAGAGCGACGTTGTTGACATTGTTGTCTACTGACAGTACTGTGTAGAGAGCGTGTGTTTGTAAACAATGCAGACGACGTTTGGAAGGCAATACACAAAAAGTAGTTCCGGCAATGTGTGACGGGTCAGCCGTGTGAGATAGCCGTGTGAGACAGAAAAATCCCACATGGGCGTGGCTTCGGAAATAACATTGAAATGGACTCTGGGTATGCAGAAAACAAGATACCAGTACGAATTGGTCTATTCCCCAGTCCCAAAAAGATGCCTAAAAATTAGTTTATCATAACCCACCACATTGTAAATTCCAATGGTATTATCAGTTTTCCACATCTATATGGGACATCATAAATTATGGGCGGATGTCAGATCTGGGACAGGTGTCATTTTTAACGAGCAATTCACATTCTGATGTCGCCTTGCTTGTGCCCCATATTATACAATGTATTTATTTTAGCACTCGAGACAGTTATATGTTGAGCAAACATACTGTTTTGATCATATTAATATACAATTGGATTTTTTTACATGTCTTGATGCATCTAAGATGGCCGCGGAATAAAAATAATTTGCCATTGTATTTTCCTCTATATGATATATATAATCACGTTTACATTCAAACATTGCGGCCTGTACAAGCAGAGTTGCATATAATCCATTTTAAAACCTCTGTGATTTATTTCGTTGTTTCGGTATTTCGTTGTTTTTGTTTATAAGCAACTATATACATACGTGGTCTAAAAGTGTAGTCTATTCCCCAGTCCCAAATCAATCTCGTATATAGAACATTTACAATGGTATTTTCAGTTTGACACATCCATATGACAGAGGTGGATGTCTGGAACAGATGTAATTCCTTTAACGAGCATTTCAAAATAGCCACCAAATATCCTGAAGTTTGCCCTGTGCCCATATTATACAATGTATTTAATTTAGCACTCCAGAAACTGCAGTTTGTTTATATATGTGAGCCCCGATATGAGAAAATTGGCATTATGACTAATATACTGTTTCGGTCATCAACAAAACAGTTATATTCTAATGACGGAAGTCAACAAAACTTGTTGCACATATCGTAAGGTCTATTTTGTGAGTTGGTGGCACATATAGTATTTAACACATTAAACATTAGTTACTTGATGTTCAATCTTTAATTGATATTTCAGTGAGACTGAACATGATACATCATGCTATATAAGTTATATAGAGTATGGGCCAACACATACCAAATTACAATTATTGTAACCTGCCCGCTTGGTATAATTGGCTGTAAAAAGGTGCTTCAGCGACATTGTGAATAATGCAAATGACTTTTAAAACAGTTAATTTCATTTCATTCCACTGGTAGTGGTCAAAACTAAGTCACACAATTTACGTTTTTCTTATACGCCATCTGGACAGAATATTTTCTTCCGATGGTGGCGTATGGAGGCATGGTGTGAATGTTACTCTGTCCCATGGACAGGTCTACTTTTATGTCAATGCGATTGTTTCGTCATTTCAACATCGATGTCTGGGAGAAAATAACGCAAAACAAAAGCACAGCTGTGCACTTTGTTGGTAAAACAGACGATTAACTATAGACAATCATGTCCTGAACGTAGCAAATGTATGTGACGGAGAAAAGTAAGGTACAACATCAACATAGATAGTAATTCCTCATAGATATGTGAAACTGCACTTGTACACAGTGGGCCATCATTCAACACAATTTCCTGTACATGTGCATCTATTCCAAAAGACAATGGTGAATATTATGCATGGAAAGTTTGGTTCAACATGATACTAGAAAATGTTCAATTGTGTGACTGTTACTTCAAAACCATGCCAACGAAGTTCAATTGACACAAAGAAAATACAAAAGTACCATACTTTTATGGAGTTATTAAGGTAGATGTTTTGCCATTGAAATTCAGTGGGTGGGGTAAAACATGCAAACTTCTTCATCTGAATTATAAGATACTATTTAACAAATGGTGCCAAATATTCATCCAGCTGGTTACAGAGCGCAGATACATGTATACGGCATGACACTCGCTATTGAATGTAGTTTCACAAACAAAATATGTCGCACAGATGGGAGTGTTTCCATTTCTTGCTGACGGCCTAGTAATGTTGTCCCACCCATTTTAAATTACTTGTTACTTTACATAGTTTACAGTTTACATATTTGCACAGTTAAATGGTGATGATGTCTGTAAAATATAATACTTAACGTTAATATTGATTGAAAATAACACTTTACATGTCTTGCAAGTCGTCGCAATTTCAATCAAAGTACTGAAAGTACTGAGCTGCGAGCCCAACTGAAATGGGTGGTAAACATTGTTTTAGTATATGCTCCTTTAAATATTTCAAATAGAGTAATTGTAGTAAATGGTGTTATCGGAAACTGTATAACACTCGACATATTTTGTATGTGAAGAGGGGAAGGAGCTGTATAGAAACAGGAATAACCCAGTAAGGCTTAGCATTTGTTTTGTATGCATTACATACACATCCGCATGAGCTCTGAAATATTTATAAATTTTCGACATCATTTAAGGAAAATATGACAGTAGTAATGGGTGCCACTATGGGGTAGTTTTTTAACACATGTTTTTTCCATATACTTCTTTAAAGGTATTCCGAATGAGCTTTACACCGGAAGTTGATTATTTTACGGAAAATTGATTATTTAACGGAAAGTTGATTTATTTAACCGAAAGTTCATTAATTAACCGTAAGTCTGTGTACAAAACACAAGTTAAAAAACTACCCAATAGGTGGCGACCCCTTATTACTCCAATTATCGGGGGTGGAAAACTTCTTGTATCAAGCTATAGGGGCATGGAGGTTCGTGAGTTTATCCTATTGGATGTACTGTTACCCCTATATAATTTTCACATATTTTTGATAACTCCAATATTATCAAATACATATGAAAATGTCCTATTTCATTCACTTCTGACAATATTTGACATTCTTAAACCAGAAGTAGCATTATTCTTAAACCGGAAGTATGCGCTTGTGCATCCGGAAGTTAGTATTCAACCGGAAGTTGATTATGTTTTCCCAAAATGCATCAATCATACCGGAAGTTGATTATTTAACCTTTGTGGTTGGTTCATGAATTTATCCTAGTGGGTGTAATGTTCCCCTATATAATTTTCACATATTTTTGATAACTCCAATATTATCAAATACATATGAAAATGTCCTATTTCATCCATTTAATGACATAAGTTGATGAAAATAAATATTGATTGTAAATCAATATAATGGTATTTTTCAATTTATGGTAAAATTGAATACAAGATATGTAAAGTTTCAACAATATTTTATTGAACAACAACATATTTACAACATGTATGTTTAAGCTACAACATTCAAGAGGCATGATCTATTTTCATTGGTTCACATTCTCTAGGTCCATGAAGCTTGAGCAATGGGGGTCTTAGCCTAAACATTGTTTCAGTCTTTCCACTAATCCGTAAATTCGGTTTTCAGCGATTGAATAAGAAATTCACAATGTTGTCATTTTCAGCAACTTCATTTCTCCATTGTTCAAATGTTAATTGTCCTACTTTAATCCTTGAATCTTTGAAGAACCGCGTTGTTAATAATAGGGCTTCCTTGAACTCTTCAAACATCTCTATTTTCTCTAATTCATCCTTGATGATCCATGGTGTGAGATATTGTTCATTTGATACTTTGAAACTTGAAAGCAAGTATCAATGCTTTTCTGTATGCTATGTGATTCAATAGATCTGTCAAAGGATTCACTGTTTCTTCAAGTTTGTCTATTCATAGAATGGTTCAGTTATAGTCCGTTCCTACTTTTATAGTCGTCAGTATCAATCTACGTCCAGGATTGTTTAACCTGTGTAGCTACATCTTCCAACCATGATTCATTGGGTCTGAATCGAATTTTGTTTTTTATATGTTCCCAAAGTAAATACGCTTCCAATTTCTCTTGATCGTCCAATGCCATATCTTCGAGAATTGGATACCATTTTGACATAATTATATAGGGATCCAATTTCCTCACAGCTTTAGATATACAGAGATATGTCTGTTCATCTTGATCTGTGATTAGGCACAGTTGATGACGTACTTGACTGGTATGTTCAAGATGACAGGAATGCTCAATCTGACATCCTTCACAGTTGTCATTTACTTCTTTTTGAATTAACGATTGAAGTTCTTTAACCATACATATGTTGAATGTGTCATGTATTGTCTTTTTTCGTCGTGGTGTTTCTCTGGATTTCGTCACTTCACTAACATCAGTTTCCAACCACAGTGCATAGTTATATCCAATCATTGTCAATAGTCTGTGAACACTTTTCGTAGACTGTTTATTATAATCTGTTTTATCAAATTCTGTAAATACGATTACGTTGATGACCGTGTCGAGTACATCGATGAACTGAAGCTCAAGTCGTAGATTTCCGGTTCTTATATGATTTAGGTGTTCCTCTTCGCTGTCCTGGTCAAGTCATAACCCCACAAACAATATCCATTTACATATTCATCGTAATATCAAATGATTTGTTTCAACCTAGTGAAATCATAGCTTGATACAAAGACATGCATGATTTGAAACACAGTTTTTTAGTAAAATTCAGTTCAAGCTTACACAATTTATCTTAAACTTTTGATTCACATCAAAAAGATACACGTATTGTGTCGGTTACGTGTTTTCTACACATAGGACACTGGGGAAATCGTCGTGAACATCCTTCACAATAAACGTGACCACAAGGAACCAAAGCAGTGTTTTTATCGGCGTGCACGCATATTCCACATGTGTTCGTACTGTCGTCGTCACTAGGCCCAACTTGAATTGGCTGTTGAGCGGTGCTTAACCCCCGAACATCATTGTTCACTGTCGTTGGTTGATGTGCAACAGCACTTGTGTGTATACCGGTTGACGCCGTTACATGGCTTCTGATTTGATTCGCCAAGTCACTGAGACCGTGTTGGTTCAGTGCGAAAATGAAGAGTGCGTAACAAGTCGGACCGCGTTTCGGTAGTATATATGCGAGGGCCCGTGCCTTTGCTGTTGGTGTCTTTTCAGTCTCAATGTCTTCACGCATCGACATGGTGAGAATCTCGCTCGAAGTAAGGTCGTCGACCACTAAGGCTAAACCATAGGGATTCTCAGCTAGAGATCGAATCATTATAGTCAACGATTTTCTCATTGCAGTTCTGTGACATGCATGCATGGTAAATTTATAAATTAAACTACTTTAGAAGTGTTCGGTTATTATATAGTTTCTTTGTGTGTTAAAATGTTTTTCAACTATGGTAAATATTAATGTATGACATTGTTTATATAATTTTTCCGGAAGATTAATCGTTTTTGTATTCAACACTAGCAGTATGTAAGGTATTCATTTCGTGAGAAGGTGTATAGCCCTGAAAAGGACTGTTGTCTTTTAGCAAACTATGCAGTGCACATGTCACCCCACACAGAGTCGACGACTACATCACAGGCCTCACAAATGTCGAGGTCTTTATAATGTCCTCTTCTTCGAAAAAGCCTTCGTCGAGCTCTGTGCATTGATGTTCCTCCCCGCGAGTGTCCAACACTGTATAGCATTTTCTACACTGTATGTAACAGTGTTCACCGCACATAGAGCATTCATCGTTCTTATGCATTGTTATGTAGTTGGTTGAACAGCTTAATGACTAATGAGATATAGCTGTGTGTTTTTTTACTTTTTATACACATCAGAAGATTGACATACTTTTGGTAATTCAGCCAATTTTTTGATTTTCGACCAATCAGAAGCGCGTTGCAAACGCGTTTTGTGAACAAAGCTTGTTTACACAAGCTTGACTGTAAAAACGGATTGAAATTCATCCAATGAGAGGGACAGAATTCTTATCCAATCAAATCCTCTAAATTTCATCCAATGAAATCATGGATGAAATCATTTCTGGATCTACATGTTAAGCACACACAGTATCATTTATTACATGTCAGAATGCAAATCAAGAAATTCTTTCAACGTTTGAGAAAAATTGTATTCTCCAGGAAAAATGATGTTAATGAAGAAAAAGAGAGAAACAAAGAATTGTTGCAACAATTCTTTGCAAGACGTGGTTACCATTGGCCTTCAAAACAAAAGATTGTGTGGAAAGTTACAATGAATAACTTATATCCAGATATGTCTGAATTATATTAGACAGTTACCAAACGGTCCTTTTCAGGACCACAATATCTTCCCGAAAGAAACACTTTGCATTTTATATATCATATGAATTGAAGTTATAAAATAACAAACAAGAAAAACATTTCATACTTGGGATATCTTCAATAATTTAAGGAAATTGAACTTTTCTTGCATAATAGTATAGCTGTATTACTGTATTGTAACATCATATTACTTTTTTAGGGTACAATATTAAATAAATCTCGTGTACAATTTCAGTTTTTTCCACAGCCATGTTACATAAATGTCACAATGATTTTGAAATAACAAAGACATACGTTCTCCATTGTTTACATGTATTATGATATACTATCATGTGTATAGCAATTGTTTTATTTGAAAAGGAATTATGTTCGAATAGTTTGGAGGTGACCCTGAAAAGGGCCGTTTGGGGGTGAAGTTACGAGTACTGGTACGAAATGGTTTTGGGGTAAAGGTACGAGTACTGGTACAAAATGGTTTGGTGTTTTTTGTGTTTTTAAATAAAAAAAATAAAAAAAATAAAATATTTATTTTTATTTTAAAAAAATGATTAGTACTATTTTATTTTCATTGAATCAAATGATTATTCTTTCAATCTGTCAAAATGAACATTGATTTTACGTTAGATGTACTAGTGTTATAATACAGTAACACAACCAGCATTCAATTTTATTTTTACTTATTTGTTGACAATGTAAAAATTGTAAGGTTTATTTCATGAAACTTTGTAATATAGTGCTACATCAGACCTGAGAATAAGTATGTATGAATTAGATCGTTGTTAACTCGCATGTCGTATGTAACAATATATCACAAAGTTTCCGAAAGAAACACTTGCATTTTAGAAATCATATTAATTGACCATATACATTTTAAAATGGATTCACAAACACATCCATGTACATTCCTTGTATCTTCTGACTGCATTTATTAGCCTTATGTTCCGTTGATTGACAGATGTAACATTTGTTAGGTGATATTTCGTCCCGTCCATATTTCTCATTGATGCTGAATTTTGTAAACCTCTTCCCTGTAGAAATCAGGTACTCAGAATCGCCCGAATAGTTGTAACATGTAAACAATCCAACAAAGTTTCCAATATGTTTTATCGGATAGGTTTTCGGTATGTTGCTGAATTCAACTTCGTGAGTAAACGGATTTACATATAAATTAATTTCACATCCTTTGTGCCAATATTTCATACTTTCGAAATAGTCAGCAAAATGTTTCTCGTGTTTTTGTAGTTGAATGGAAGAACGTTCTGTCGCTTGAGAGTCCATGTCGCTTCAGAGTCCAATATACTAATGATGACCATCTGGAGTATGTGGCTTCTTTTATAGCCGTCACGGTGTAGCGATAGTATATAATCTGCTGCAAATTGCTTGATACTTTATTAGAACCTTCAACATGCCACTTGTACCATACTCGGACACTGAGAGTGAAACCGAAGAGTCACCAGATGTTAGAAGATTGTATGAGCTTATACAAGAAAAAAGTCAAAGATCAAGAAAATTCAAAACTGAATCATCAGTTTTTAAAACAGCATTCAAGAACTTTGATGCAGACAAACACCCTCAAAACTTCGTGGGGATATTATTTGATGATATCGTTCATCAAATCATCGAGCGAATTGATGGAGATCCACACGACAAAATTAGGGTGACATTAAATCACCCTGCATTACAGATGGGGATACCGATTCCATTACAAGAAATAGAAAAAGTTATACAATCGAATATGGATTTTAATTTGAACGATGGTGAGATGACAAACGAAACAACGTTTACCAAGATGCCAACAGGTTCTGGAAGAAAGAAGATTACCTCAGAAATTGATTCTCGAGTTTTCACAAAAATAAGAAAACTGTTGTGAACATCGAAAATTCAAAAGACAATATGTTTTTAGCCCGTGCTATTGTTGTTGGAAAATGTCATGCTGATCGAGAAGTTTCTTCAACATGGAATATGCGATGGAATGTAATCAGAGATTCCAGAAGATCGTTACAACGTATTGAAGCGGAGAAATTATTCAATGAAGTTGGAATTTCACCACAGAAAGCTTGTGGAATTGAAGAATACAAGAAAATAGAACAATATTATGTATCCAGAATATGTGATCAAGATTCATCAACAACATTTGAAAACAGAATTGCTGTTTAAATATCCATAAATTCAGTCACACAGCAAAGTGATACATGTATTCTATAATGAAGATCACTATGACTGTATTACAAATATTGTTGGGTTTCTTGGATGTCATTACTATTGTGAAATGTGTGATGTTGCTTACCAAAATCGCGAAACACATATATGCCCTACTTCGTGTAAGGCATGTCGTTCCAAAACAAAATGTTATATGACAGATATATCAAGTGTAAAGATTGTCTCAGGACATTTTATAGTGGAACGTGTTTTGCAAATCACAAGCAAATTGAAGGGCAACACAAGAAATCAATTTGTCAACTCATAAAATGTTATGGCAAATGTGGAGGACAGTTTCCCGATTCCAAGAAGAATCATACATGCAAAGGAAAGAAGAAATGTAAATTTTGTAAAGAGATTGTACATTGTTACCACAAATGTCATATTCAGCAGTACAAAAGCAAAACTGAAGAAGATGATCATGAACCGTTTTTCATATTTTATGATTTCGAATGTCAACAAGACACTAGTGAGAACCGGTAGGTCGCAGCTAAAAATGACCACCAGCATATCACCAAATTATATACTGCTGTAGTCTTCCGTTAATATCTGTGATGCATTCACTGGTGAAAACCCACTTTCTGTAAGTCATTCGAAGTGTTGCCGGCAAGTGGAATGAAGGATAAAAAGAACACCGGCATTGCAGTGGATAATGCACTTTTTTATTACAATAAAAAAATAAAATGTTAACATTACCACAGCCACTGTAAATTGAATTTGATTTTTCGAGTTTTAGTTTCATGTATTTGCATCCGACTAAAATGGTGATACTATCTGTAAAATATATTATATAAACATATCATTACTTTAGCTCAACTGTTCATTAAACCAATTAGTGAATTACTTTAGGAAAAAAAATGAAAGTGAATGGGTTTAACGGCTCAGCAACAGCTAAGGTCATATAGAGACGGGGCCACAATCTCATCAGACAGACCGGTGGGATGTTAGTATTTTTCATGCCTATGTTTGAACCCAGAACCTCCGGATTGGAAGTCAGGTGTTCTAACCCCTAGGCCACTACCCATCCGATTTGCTTTATAATTATGGCTATTTGGTACATGCACCTGAATAGTAATATGATGTGGCACATATAACCATGGTGTGTGGTCACATTTCTAATGTTAATAATGCGGACAAGCATACGGAATTGAATCATACACAAATAATGTAAATGTACAATAACACAATGTCACATTTGTTAGTACAGAGGAAAACTGTTTGTATACTTGCAGTTGGTTGATACTGTCTGTCTGATCAATTTGTTAATGTTTTATAACATAATTGTGGCAAATGTCTGCCGCAATATATCCTATGTGACGCACAATACGAACAGATCAGATTTTAGCACATACGTGTTCACAATATCGAGGTTTATACTGGCATGTAGATATGTACTGGTCGTCCATAATTTCATTACTTGTGCAGAGTGCTGCCTTATTATAATTGCACTGAACAGTGTATACATTTTGTAGCTGAACAACAAGTATCGACCAATTTTCCTTCCAGAATAGTTCCCAGACATTGCTATTATTTTCTGCCAACCACACTCACTTGGTGATGGAAATATCGGGAGTGAAATCATGATTGGATCCAGCAGTAACCTGTCTGATGTATTGTTTGTATAGGGCGGGCGGGCGGCTGACAGAAAAAATTGCATAGTTCGTATACACAACTCCTCCGAAACCGTTCAGTCAATCAATCTGAAACTATACACACGTCTTCTACACATATCGAAGATGTGCACCTAGGTGTTTTTACGCCGAACAAATATTTTTTAACAAAAATATCACCTTTTTAACTTAGCCATTTTTTTCTACATTTTTCTATACAATTCTATATACGGTACATAGTTTGTGTACACAACTCCTCCGAAACCGTTCAGTCGATCGATCTGAAACTATACACACGTCTTCTACGCATATTGAAGATGTGCACCTTGTTGTTTTTATGCCGAAAATATATTTTTTAACAAAAATATCACCTTTTTAACTTTGCCATTTTTTCTACATTTTTCTATACAATTCTATATTCGGTACATAGTTTGTGTATACAACTCCTCCGAAACCGTTCAGTCGATCGATCTGAAACTATACACACGTCTTCTACACATATTGAAGATGTGCACCTTCGTGTTTTAATTCCGAAACAATATGTTTTAACACAAATATCACCTTTTTAACTTAGCCATTCTTTATACATTTGTCTATGCAATCCTATATACGGTACAGAGATTGTGTACACAACTCCTCCGAAACCGTTCAGTCGATTGTTCTGAAACTATACACACGTCTTCTACACATATTGAAGATATGCACCTTGGTGTTTTTATGCCGAAAAAATATTTGTTAACACAAATATCACCTTTTTAACTTAGCCATTTTTTCTACATTTTTCTATACAATTTTATATACGGTACAGAGTTTGTGTACACAACTCCTCCGAAACCGTTTAGTCGATCGTTTTGAAACCATACACACGTCTTCTACACATATTGAAGATGTGCACCTTCGTGATTTTATGCCGAAAAAATATTTTTTTACAAAGATATCACCTTTTTAACTTAGCCATTTGTTCTACATTTTTCTATACAATTCTATATACGGTACATAGTCTGTGTACACAACTCCTCCGAAACCGTTCAGTCGATCGTTCTGAAACTATACACACGTCTTCTACACATATTGAAATATTGAAGATGTGCACCTTGGTATGTTTATGCCAAAAAAATATTTGTTAACAAAAATATCACCTTTTTAACTTAGCCATGTTTTCTACATTATTGTATCCAATTTCCTATCATTTATACTTTACACTCTACTTTTCTATCTCTGCCTAAATTAGTACACATGTTTAGCACAACGAGATGAAGAAATAATGCTATAGACTTGCAAATTCTCATTAATGTTTCTTGCCTTCGTGACAGCTTCACGTTTCTGCATCTTCGCTGTCTGGCCCATATTCGACGGGCGTATTTTGTGACTTGCGGCACTCTTGTTTCTAATGTATTGCATAAACTCTGCGTTTATCGGTGGCGTCTTATCAAGTGTCCAAGTTTATGTATTATATGTTTTATTTATTCATTCATTTTGTATGATAGACAGGACCATGACAGCCAGTAGTATATAAGAGTCATAATGATACCATCACCCTCTAGAGGGCGCCGGCTACGCACGGCGCCTCCCACCACATAGTGGTATCATTAATGACTCTTATATACTACTCGGATTTTCCTCCATTTTTATGAGAATATTTATGAGAATGGGAGTAATTTTCAAAATTACAGATTTTCCTCCATATTCTCATAAAAATGGAGGAAAATCTGTAATTTTCAAAAAAACACGGGGGGGAAGTAAGCATAATTTTAATTTTTCAAAACACGAAGGGGGGAGTAGGCACAATTTTAATTTTTCAAAAACACAAAGGGGGAGTAAGCATAATTTTTCAAAACACACTATTAAAAACACACCTATTCGGCGGGTATGTATGAGAACATATTTTTCATCAACCGCGAGATCATATATTTATGACACCCTATTGAAGATAAGAATTCCATTAGCTATACTCAGTATAATGTCTACCATAAAGCAAATGAGAGAGCAAGCTAAGAGTTGGGGAATTTCTCTAAGAGGTTTGAGACTCAAGAAAGATATAGCAGATAGGATAAATGACGCGCGAGCCGTCGTCTACGAGGAGAGGCTGCGGCGTGCGGTTTCGACCGGACGACTGCCAGCCGACCCCGAAAAACGCTCCGAGAAATTGGAGAACGAGACGACAGCCAGCCTGCGTGCCACCGCTTACGCGCAGCGTGTAAAAGTAGATCACAGCGCACGTAGAAAACCACTCGAGAAGGCGTATTACAATAAGATTGATAAAGGGTTGGTGGGGAGATATCCTAAGAGGAGGAGAGATATAGCCAGAGCTTTGGTGGAGGAGGGTCCCAGGATTCTCGCCGAAGAAGCTGAAGTTAGGGAAACTGTTGATAGGGGTAGGAGGAAGATAGTATGGACTTTCGAGAGGGGGGTAGATGGGGAGATCGCTAATCGCATAATGAATAAAATTAGACCAGAGATGACCACGGCGTGTTATCTGAGGTATTCGTGCTCATATAGTATTAGAAACATCGAGACAGACGAAACGATGATATATCACAAACAATCAAAGGGAAGTCCGTGGATAAACGAGATTTCCAAAGCGGAGAGTTGGATAACCGATAGAGAGAAAGACAGAATGGACATCGACAAAGTCGATAGACCAAACACAAAATGGACCTTGGTTCGTTGGATACCGGTCGAGGTGAAGATGATCATCGACGCTCAACAACTTCTCATGGGAGCGGGAAAACTCCCAGACTGGTTAAGACAGAAAAAGGGAATGGATTCCGTAGACACGTACGACGACTACTTGTGTCTGTTTAGGTGCATAGCCATCCACCGTGGAGTGAGAACAGATCGATGTTGTGAGAAGGCACGAAATCTAGCTCGCGAATATCTCGGTCACGATAACGGACCGGATAGTAAGGGAATTCTCCTAGAAGATATTAAGAAAGTCGAAGAGCACTTCAAGATGGGCATTCGTGTTTACGAGCCCACCGATGAGGGAGTGTGGTATCTCATGAAGGTTCCGGCAAATTACGACGTGGTTGGGGAGAAAATCATGACGATAGGAATGTTTGGAGGTCACTCTTTCCTCATAACGAACCTCCGCAAGATGACGAACGAATACGGATGCACCGGATGTCAACAACGGTTCACAAAGTCGTGTAACATGCACAGGCACGCGACCACCTGCATGGGTGGGAAGACTGTGGTGACATGTCCAGGTAAGATGGTAGAGAGACCACAGTCTGCATACGAGAAGGCGTTCTATCCCAAGGGGTCAGCGAGCGAGAGGTCGATTCAATGGTTGAGCAGAGAAGAAGAGAGAGTGGGAAAGCACATACATCACGCGAGATGCGGTCACGGTGGAGAGAGGTGGGTGGCCGGCGATCCGGTCGATGGATATTGTCACGAGACCAAGACCGTCTTTCAGTTTCACGGACTGGCACGGGTGTCCGACACATTGCAGGAGAGGTAACGCGAGATCCCTGTACAAGAAAACGAAAATACAAGGCACCAAAATAAGGAAGGCGGGGTACGAGCTGGTGGTGATATGGGAGTGTGAGTGGTTGAATGATAATTTTGATAAAATTAATACATATTATCCACAATCGCCGCACGATGAGACGACGACTCTATACCCTCACCAGATAGTATACGACTTCGAGGCATATCTCGACAAGTCGAAAACCACGCGACCCACCAAAGACCTGACCTTCGAGGTCGAGCACGTTCCTATATCAGTGTCTTTGGGGGATACGATGCATACAGGGATCACACACATATGCGAACGAGATCCCGACACGCTAGTCGAGAAGTTCGTGACCGAGCTGCAGATGAGAGGCAAGGCAATCAGGGATGGGGTTAGGAAGAAGTATCTGCCTGCCGACATAGATATGTTATCGAAGTCTCAGCAAGCAAAGATTATATCTTGGATTGACCAAGTCCCGGTGGTGGGGTTCAACTGTAGTAGGTACGACCTGAACCTCATCAAGCAGCACTTTGTAGAGAAGTTGGCGGCCACCGTGAATAAGGTGATGGTCGGAAAGAGAGCCAACACGACGATGTTTCTGTTTACCCCGGAGTTTAGATTTCTCGACATCATCCAGTATTTGGGACCCGGTACCACGTACGACCGGTGAGTTAAGGCGTACGACTGTAAAACGGTAAAGTCTCACGTTCCATACGAGTGGTTCGATAGTGCGGACAAGCTCGACCATCCGGGGCTGCCAGACTATCCCGAGTGGTACTCGAAGTTGAAGGGTGAGTTCCTACTGTCGTTGTCCGAGTGGAAAGAGTGTCAGAAGGTATTCCGAGAAAATGGGATGAAGACGTTCAAGGAATGGTTGCAACACTACAACGACTTAGATGTAGGACCGTTCCTGGAGGCTCTAACTAAAATGACTGAGTTCTACAGGGGAAGAGGTGTGGATATACTCATGGATGCTGTGTCTCTGCCAGGTGTTTCCCTTCAGTACCTACTTCGTGGGACGATCGATGGGAAGGCGGACACACCAGAGTTGTGGTCTCCGAAGTCTGAAACTTACGAGATGATGAAGCAGGGATTGGTTGGCGGTCCGTCCATAGTGTTCTCCAGATACGCAGAGGCTGGCAGGTCGACGATCAGGGGTCAGGTAGGTAGTCAGGAGGAGAAGATGTGCAAGGCGGTGCTGGGGTACGACGCCAATGCGCTGTATCTGTCTACTCTGTCGAAGGACATGCCGTGTGGGGAGGAGACGATATGGACGTGTGACGACCCGGAAAGACAGTCGTATATAGACTGTTTCGTGAGGGAGGTCAGGAGTGAAAAGTGGTTCGGATTTGCGGAGTTGGATATAGAAGTACCAGAAACGTTGAGAGACAAGTTCTCTTAAATGTCGCCGCTGTTCGTTAATAGAGAAGTCGACGAGACTGAGGTTCCGCAGCACATGAAGGACTACCTGGCCAGGACCGGGAGGAATAGAGTCGAAGGGCAAAGAAAGCTAGTGGGGGCAATGTCCGCCAAAAAGATGATCATATACTCCCCGCTGCTAAAGTGGTATCTGGAGCACGGTCTGATCGTCAAGGCGGTGCATAGGGTGATAGACTACACCCCCGGCAAACCGTTCCAATGGTTCGTGGAAGAGGTCACTGCCGCCAGACGGACGGGGGACGTAGACAAGAGCAAGGCTGTGTTGGCGGAAATATTCAAACTGGTTGGCAACGCGTGTTGTGGCAAGCTGATAGAGGCACAAGAGAGACACCTGAACACCACATATACGAAGGATGAGAAGACTGTAGACCGGGCACTGAGGTCGGCGTGGTTCGAAGACCTGGAGGAGATTGGGGAGGCTTACGAGATATCGAGCAGGAAGAATCGAGTGGTGATCAACAGACCGTTTCAGTGTGGCATAGCAGTCTACCAGTTAGCCAAGCTCCGAATGCTGGAGTTCTACTACGACTTTGGACAAGTACGTAAATCGTGCCGATTTTGAACTTATACAAATGGACACTGACAGCATGTACTTCGCTCTGTCGGAGAAGACGCTGGCGGCGGTGGTGAGAAAGAATATGAAGAGAAAGTTCAATAAGGAGAAGACCGAGTGGTTGGCGTGGGATAAATGGAGCAACAGAACTCCGGGTCTGTTCAAGCTGGAATTCGAAGGGGATAGAGCCATCGCTCTGTGTAGTAAGTGTTACTACGTGAGTGGTGATGGAAAATCTAAGCACTCAGCCAAGGGGATGTCGCAGAGATCTAACGATCTGACTTGGGGAAGGTACAAGAGTGCTCTCGAAGGGGGTAGGGATATGGCGGAGAACAGGGGATTCCGAATGGTTAACGGGGTGATGAAGACGTACAAGCAGGAGAAGTTGGGGTTGTCGGCGTACTAAGACAAGAGGAGAGTGATGGAAGACGGGTTACACACCGAGCCTATAGGATAGGTAAAAAAAAAAACTTTTAAGAAAACTAAAGACTCGGGGGTAGCTGGGTGTCAGAAGGCACCATAAGAAGTTCTTCGCGAACAAACCCACGAGATGGCCCATCATTCAAATAGTAGAGCACGGGCTCATCAGGTTTTGTAATAGATCTATCTAGATGATATACATTGAGAGACCACACAGGATCCGTCGCGCGGCGGCTGCCACCTTCAAGCTCTCCCGGTTGATAGAGGTACCGAACGTCAACATCCGATGGAAGTAGTTGCTCTTCTAAACCAACGGGTCGCCCTCGTGAGACGGCAGATGGCTTGCTCGTCACCTTTTTAGATTTGATAGCATCTACAGGCTTCTTACCTATCAATCTGGTAACCTCACCGTTCAGTGCGGATACCACGGTGGGGAGTCTGGCCACCCATTCGGTCGATCGCGAATGAGGGTCCCGCTGCGTAAGCATCAGCTCTTTGGCATATTGGTGACCGAACAGTCTCTCTCAGCCAGGGTTCGATTGAAACGCTCCACGATCCCCTGGTCTCGGTGGATGTTGACGCGGCCGCGTCTGACAGAAACGTTGTGTTTAGACAACAGTTGAGAGACCGCGCCCATGAACTCGCGGCCGGGATCGACCTGGAGAAGATTCGGCCATTTTAGAGGACTCCTCTTATATATTCGGGAAAGAGCCTCGGCCACTTCCTTAGACTCTTTAGTGGCCAACGGCTCAGCCCCCTTATAACGACTCGCTACGTCAACGATTGTCAGTGCGTACTTGTACGTTTTACGACCGACGCGATCGTGAGGGAGAAACAGGAGATCCGCTTGGTGAACTTGGTTCGGCACCGGCACGTCGAATTTAGGACGCGGAATATTACTAGGGGGTGGTAAATAGATCTGCCAGATGGCCTGCTTCTTGAGCCATTCCTTGACATCGTTTTCTGAAACATTGGTAGCCGCGGCGAGGTTCTTGATGGCCGCGAGTCCCTTCCAGTAGCCGCGTGGGCTATAGTATGTGTTTGCCAGCTTGTGCGCTAGGCGAACCGATAGTTTGGTATCAAGTTTGCGCGTGTTCATCATATGCGAAGTATTCTAATATATCGGACAATCTCCAACATGCCCTCATCAGATCGTCCGGTAACTGCGTAGATATTAATAAACCTTTGTTGGGGGTTAAGTTTTTGATCCTGTTCCAATCCAATTCGGAGGAATCTAAAATCCGCTTTGCTAAAATGGAGGCCGATTTTTTATCCTCGTGCCACTCCTTTCGAGAATTTCGGGCCAGAAGAATCATACTCTTTGCACCAGGTAAACGGTGTTTAAGGGCCGTGTAGCCTACATCGATCATAGCAAAATAAAGATCTTCAACTGACATCGTTCTATATATATATTTATAAAAAAAATAATTATAAAATTAATTAATTAATTTTCGATTGGATATAGTAGGTGACGAGACCCACCACACCCATTCCCACGACGATGAACCCAATCTCGCGGTCTTTTTGTGAATCTGAAGGTACATAGAAATCTGAAATTTGGGGCTCACGATCCATTGGATCGAGACTTTTATGTGGATATGCCAGCGCGTACTCACGGTTGGCTTTTTCAACGTTCTGAAAAGTTTGCGCGGCGTGATTTTCGCGGCGAAGCTCTTCGTTGACCCAATCCAGATGGGCGGTTCGTTTTTTCGACCACGTTTCCTTTGCGCTATTGAGTTTTTCTACAGCTAAATCGTGACGCTTGCGCTCCTCATCCACGTTCGAGTTGCGCAATTTAGAGAATAAAAAGTTGCTACCGCTGAACGCTAATGCGTTTACAAGTGCACCACCTATCATTATTCCGATTGAAGCCATTTATTTCCATATATTAACAGGCAGAATTCCAGCTTTAACTAGATAATCTCGGGTCCCAACTGCGGCCACTACATTTAAGGTCACGAGCCCTACGTCTCTCGTAGTAAAGTCTAATTTTGGGGCGGACCCTCCTAAGGCCATCTTTGATAGCCGTGCATACCCGATACTGAAACCTGATATCACCACGGCGTGATAAAGTGCATTCACTATCATTTTACCATCTTGTTCAGCCATTATTGCATATAAAAAGGATCGTGATTAATGTTTAAATGTTGTTTTCCTGAATTATTTTCTCCCTTGATTGGTTTCGGAACACTTGGAGCAATTTTGCGATTGAAACGGTAAAGCACATATAGGCCACCCACAACCGACAGACCACCACCAACAACAATCCACGGGACCCAATTGAGATTGGGAGTTGGAGTAATCGGGGATTGCAATTCCAATCCAACGGGAGGAGAAACAGATGTCATCGGGTCAACTCCCAATCTCGATTGGAGCTTGGCCTCTCGAAGCTTTGTGAGTATTTTATCTTGATTAATTTTTCGGGTGGCAGCCGCCGCCCGCCCACCTGCCTGTCTTTTTGGATTTTTATGTCATGCAACCACAATCTCCGACGGTGTTTGGGGTTGCTCCGATCGGGTTGATGGTTCCGTTGGAGTTGGAGCAATCGGGGATTGCTGTTCCGTCACTCTGTCTTGTGTTATCATTATTAGGGTTTATAGTTAGTGGACATATATGTCCAAATTGACAATGTTTACCAGTGGTCAACAGTGTTGTCAGTGGAGCTAAGTACATTCCAAACTTGTGATAAATTGAGCAGCAGGCCGTTCTAAGAGCGTGTCCTATAAAAGGGTCACCCTCTAGATCGTGAATCAACCCCGCGGTGTTCGGTATAGGGAGAAGTATACTAGCGGTGGTAGCGTATAAATAAATAACCGCCGATCCGAGAGTTTTTGTCATCTCCGCACCTAATTTGGATTCGTATCGCGCATACATTTTATCGATCTCCGCATCTGACATCTTATCCACCTGACAAACTGAGAGACTCTTACCGAGATAATGCTCAGATTGTTCCCCAGCAACCAGCGCAGCTAGCCGCTCACGTCGTGGCACATTTTCATTCGCATTCGAACCCGATTGCTCTGTCGGAGGTAAATCGGGGATATTCGGTGTTGAGGTTTCTTCTTCCATTATCTGATCGAGAAGTTCGTCGCAATTCATTTTTAGTATTCTAACGAGTCTCATCACTTTAACATATTGCCAAGCACACCACCCGATACTTATAATCACCGTTATGCTCGCAAAAAAGCTCGCAGCGGAACAACAAATATGAATTAACATTGTTTCTTTACAAAGTAATATTTCTTCAACAAAGTAATATTTGTTAACCTTTGCTCAGTAATTACTCACTAATTTTAATCGTAACTCAGTAATTACTCAGTAATTTTAATCATAGCTCAGTAATTTTAATCATAACACAGTAATTACTCAGTAATTTTAATCGTTGCTCAGTAATTGTTAAGCAGTTGCTAATTAATTTTAAAAAAAAATTATTATTTTGTGCCCCCCTTTTTTTTTCTAATTAATTTATAACTTTATAAGCAGTTGGTTGATCGGTCTTTAGCAGAAGCTTGGCGTGCTTAGTTTTTGAAAGTATCTGTCGAACCTCAAGGCGCTCCTCTCGCGTTGGGATAACGTCATTCTCTCGAAGACAGTCATCGAATGAGTCTCGGTCCTTGCAGTGAAAGAGGGCGACCCATTTCGTTTGTTCGCGCAGATCCTTGAGGACAGCGTTATACTTTTCAGTTGATATCCATACGCTTTGTCTAGCATGGCGGCCAGAAAATGCGAGCTCGGATAGCATGTCCTTCTTTTTGGTCATCGCCGCCTTGGCTGAGCAATCGTCAATCACGTATAGGGTTGGCTCACCCTGAAATATTTGGTATAAACCACGCAACCAATCGTGAAGCCTATCACCAGGGTCAATAACGTATACCTCAGGATCGGTCCATATCCAAGGGCGCCGCTGATAAGTATCGTTGTGCCGCACAGTGGGACACAGGATCACAATGTGACGAAATGTATCGCGGTAGGACCCCTCTAGCAAATCTAGGATGAAAACCGTTTTCCCACATCCTGTCTGCCCACATATTATGGCAGAGTGGGCATCTCCAATCGTGAATTTATTAGTATAAAGCTGAGACGTATCGGACATCTTCTATGTTGAGTTGTGCGTCTGTAATTATATATAAGTACACGTTCAATGCGCCATTTCCATCCGCCTCTTTGGTTATCTGGATCGTCACACCCTCACTAGCGTTCTCAACTTGGCGTCCGCTACCGTGCATTTGGTCGTCGTCGCTGGCTCGCATGTCTAGCCATAACGCGTATTTGGTAGTCAGGAACTCCGCGAGGGAGACGTCCGAGAGCTGCAGGTCTTTGGCAACCGCGGCAACCTCTGGGGAACGCTTAGAGCCGGAAGCAAAATGTTTTCTTACTTCGTCCCACTGCTGGTGTGCACGAAGACCTGCGCTGTAGAGTTGATTGGGAACTCCCTCGATCGTCACCTCTACCTTCGTGATTTTGGGGTTATAAAATGTATCGCTTTTTCTAGCCCCGAGCGCGAACCGAACCTCCTCGAACAACATCAGTATACCTTTCATCGAGCGGGCGGGTATGTTGACGTTAATATTCCACAATGTGTCGCCTTTGTCTTTCGTCATCTTGCGGTGGCGAAGAACTCGGTCGTAAAGTATGGCAACGCGCCCGGCGTACTGGGTTCTGATTAATCGCGAGAGTTCGGGCATCATGACCATGTCGTACTCCAGTGAAACATTGTCGATCGTATACTTCGATGTCATGTCAGTGGCTATGAGAACTCGGCCGTAGTCGTTGAACGTTAGTTCGTATTCAAGGCGGTCAGCTAAGGCACTCTGGTAGTATGGCATATGGCTCTCCAGCAACACAAAATCTAGAGGTATGTATAATCTATTACCGTAAGCAGCCGCGACCGCGTTGTCGCTCGCGACGTTATCTGCCTTGTCACCAGCCGCGATTCTAAGTCTGGTTACGTTCTTATTTCGACTGGTGTCAATACCTTGATAGACACCGTTTTCCCTCTCTTGTGCCGTCTTCCACAGATCCTGGTAGCAATGGTAGACGTCGCTGTCATCGATCGACATCACCTCATTACCAGAAATCTTTATCATGGTCTTCTTGATGATGGCGCGACCCAGGTTCTGAACGATGGTTCGGTCCGCGTCCGTCGATGTAAGCGAAATAGTGAAAGCGAGGCGAACAGTCCCCGGCATAATGACGTCGCTAGCTCCGAGGTTGGGGAATCGGACTAAGAGCTGTTGGTTCTGATCGATCGTCGATAGGTTGTTCGTAATAACGACACTCTGTCTCACGCCTTTCGCCCCAAGGGGCTCACGCAGTCTGCGATATGGATTGAGTTTGCGACCGTATTGACTCGAAGACATAATTTTGTTAAACTATTTAAACCCGTATGGTTTTGTCTTTAATATATAGTTAATTAAAACAAAGTTTTAAAATATGGCTGATTACGATATTGACATGGATGAAATCGGTAGAGACGATTATGATGATGACATCGATGATGACATCGATGATGACATCGATGATGATAACGAAACTACATTCACAGTGGCACCAGCCGGTGAGGAAATAAGGGGCGCTGATAGAAGCATCGGTGCTCAAAGTAGGGAATTACTCGAGGGAGCTGTAAACGACTACTACAACAGTTTGGCAGAAAAAGGTCTGGTCCCATCTGTCGGTCGCGACTACTCCAAGTTTAAAGTTTATAAAAAAGGTGGATTGCGAGTAAAATCGGCATCAAATATCCCAATAGTCAACAAGAGGACCGGTAAACCCCTAGCGCTGGGCACCATTGCCTCAAACCCGGGCGGTGCCCAACTCGTAAGGAACGAACTAGGATTCGTAGATTGGTCGTATGTTAAAAAAATTATGCCGGCCCGCGCTGTAGAGGCCCTACATTCTACAGACGAAACGATGGCGAAGACGGCCGCCGAGATAGAAACTGTCGAGGTCAGCGAGGTCCCTCGTGTAGCCACCGACGCTATTAACACGATGGAGACCACGTTCATCGAAAACGAAATACTCAACGATGACCCACCGTTGCCTCTTCGCGAACTCCGTGGACTCGATAAGGCTATGCAAACACTCCGGGGCGAATTGGTCCTTAACCTCGCCAAACTCACGGCGCTGGATGAACATATCGCGCTAGAAGAAAGAAAACTGGAGGAAGCCGGTGGCGATAGAGAATCTACCGAGCGGATCACCGAACGCCTGCGGTCGTTGCGGGATGAAAGAGCAGCTCGCTTAGAGGCTGCATCGACTAACCGTGAGGCTCTCCGCACCCAAATAAGTCGGATCCGCGAAACAATATCGAGGGTTCTGCACGAGGACACGACACTCGGTGAGCGTCTTCGCACTCTGTTCAGAGAGCAGGGCATCACAATAATGAGCATCGTCACAGCTTTCGGTATGATTATATCGACCATAGTTTTAGCTTTCACTGGTGGCGCCGCACCACCAGTGCCAGCACCCACACCACCACCCGCGCCATCCGGTGCAAAGGAGTGGGTAAAAAAACAACTAAAAGCCCTCGCCAATCTCTTAGCTAAATTAGCTGGAAAGGCGGCTGCCGCGCTGCCTGCTTTGATAGGAGGTATTGTTTCTTACTTGCTATCTATATTATCAAAAACCGTCGGATGGCTCGCTGAGAATGCTTGGGCTTTAATCGTGGCGATCGCCGGTCTCCTACTATTAACCGCCCGAGAGTTAATAAAACCAAAGCATAAATAGTCCGAACGCCATGAGGCCAACTACGAGCCCTAATTTCTCCTCCTCGTGATTGGGTGAACTCAATTCAGGTGGAACACTGGGTTCAAATGAACTTGATGGGGTGGCCAATTCGGTGGGTGCTTGCGGTTTTATGAAATCTTTATTTGAATTTCCACTGGGAGTGCGCTTGATGGTATCAGTGTTCACGTTACCGTTGTGGCCGATTTTTTGATTGATGGTGGCAATTACGATCTGATTGTTGTAACCATCAACCGGATCGTCTCGTAGTATCATATTGCTCGGTGCCATATAAAAACCTATTCCAAATACATAGTCTACTGGGGTGCTGGCATTCTGCAAAACGTCTTTGATAATTCTGGATCGCCTTCTCCAGGTCCGCCTAGCTGATATGGCGTCCTCTACAAGTACTAAAAATTGTTTTTGTGCGTCAAAGGCCGTTCCGACTCCTATTATAGAACTGCGAGTTTGCTTCTGTGCGCCGAGGATGGCCCAGACATATGTGCGAATGGATTCGTTGATGCGGGTAACGCCGGCCTGAGTAAATCCTTGACCTGTATCTAACATAAATGTACCCCACACGCTCCTGAACCTCAGCAGCCTGCTGTATGTAATCGACGTGAGCCCGTTTCGGAGGTAACATTTTGCAAGAAAACGCGCCACAGTGACGACCTCCAGACACTTCCGCCCCGAAAGTCATCGTCGCGGGGTTAAAATTCCCGGCGTTCCGACTGACGATGTGTTCACCAGAGTGATCGTGTCTAAAATCAGTCTGCGTCCAATTCCCGGACTGACCCCTAAGATGAACGGTGCCCAGGCTGTTGCTGTTCTGGTATACTTTTTGTCTCCAATCCGAATCTTTGGAAACGTTAAATTCGTTACATAGTCTTTCGAACGCCCTACGGTCGTATGTGTTGGAAATGGGATTCCAACTGTCGTCTTGAGGTAGTGGAGTACCTAGTTCTTTGAGAATTCTTCTAATGGTATAATACACATGAAAGTTGTAGACGCTACTGCTTAACATGCTGTTACGGTCTGCTATGTGGTCTCTGAAAGAGACGCCACACCCTGTTGTGGCGCACCACACGGCAAAATTTAGTTGGTTCTGCCAGAACTGCATAGGATTGTTGTTCCAGTTTGTTATGACATCCTGTGTAATGGTTTTAGGAAGTCTGTACTTTTCAAACATGTTAGTGAAATTTGTGTCGAAACCTGTGCCAAACTAGCTCTTATTGTGGGGTGCACAAGCTCACCATGGTGTTCTTTTGTTTGTATACACCTCCGACCGCGTACTTTGCATCAGAATTAAAGCTAAATGCTTTGGTATCCATTGAAAGATATTGGTTATGTTTGCTACTATCACTAATGTTCAAAAAGAGAGCTGTCAACTTCAAAAATCAATCGACAACTGTTGCGGAAAGCGTAGGGTGGGTCTCAAATCAATCACCTTTACAGTTGGGTGGACAAATGTTGGTGGTGATGAAGGGTTCGGGTATGTACATAATAGACAACGATCGGCTGTAACGTTACCCTCCGGCCTTTGGAGTTCGACAGCCCTCCAAGCTTTTGTTGCGTCGGAGCTTGATGGTAGAGCCAAGCTTATAATCTCTAAATTCACCGGACTCTCTACATTTACCGTCAAACCTCAAAACCAGGTAACGATCTCTCCAGCTTTAGCTTTGCGGCTCGGTTTTTTAAAAACATACTCCGATAATAAGGGTTGGTTTAATCCGGGTGAGTACACCGGTGATGAACCGGTGGACATCGTTTTCACAAAAACACTCGGGGTGTATCTGAAGCAATTGAACACATCGTACAACACGTTAGATGGAGCTCCTAGCACATTATTGAAAACTGTGCAAGCCAGCGACAGTTTCTACGGAGAGACTGTGACATTATACTTCCCACACCCTGATATGAAATGTTTAGAATCGGGGCACATCAACGAATTGTAAATTTCTATTCTCGATGATCGAGCGAGAAAGTTGAATAACTGGTACCCAATTTCGGTTGTTCTAGAAATAACTGATTAAACATAATATATATTTACACATATTAATTATGAGCATATACGGTCCAGGTATTTCCATCATAGAAAGTGACGTTACCGACGGAGTCGATGAAGCTACAGTGAGAAGGTTGGAGAGGGGGATAGCACAGTCCCACACAGTTTTAACTAGGACGGTTGCACAAACTGAAAAATTGCAAGCTCGAAAACCCGTCATAACAGTTTGGGCCGAGGAGCGGGGTACACTTACCGAGGGGGCCTACGAATATTCATTCGGTGGTAATGCGAGCAACAGATACGGAGGATACACCATGACAGTGTCCGGGACTATTTTTCGAATGGCGCTCTGCTCGGTCAACTTTCGCGGACACGCGTCTGACGAAGTCCGAGTGAATATCGTCCTAAATGGAGTAGAACAGACGTCTGGCATCACCAAGCACGCGGGACAGAGGTCAGGGTTTACGATATTCGATGATGAAACTTCAATTAAAGTTCCGGCAGGTAGTGTTATATTTTGTTACATCCCTGACAAATCAACTTCCTCCACTATTGTTACACTGTTAATATAACTTGATTTATATGATGAGTGACGAAAAACTATATCCACACTTACCTTCGGGGACAGCCGACCCAGCATCCTTTAGGATGACCAGGATAGTTGAGATACAACATATTCTACAAAATGAGGGAGAGGCGCGTACGTGTTATGCGAAGAAATATAGGCGGTCAGTCAATATATTAGAGGGGGTGGGCACCACGTTAGCCTCAGCATCCGTTATAAGTGGGGTGGGTAGTGTGTCTTTATTGTCAACAGTTGTCGCTGCACCGGTCGCGGCGGCCTTGAGTGGTGTAGCGGCCGGTGCGGGACTACTTTGCATGACGACCAGACTAGTGGGCCGAAAACTAGAGGCCAAGAGTCGAAAGCACGATCGAATAGCGGTTCTCGCGAGATCTAAGAAAAACAGTATCGACGTTATCGTGTCAAAAGCGATAGCCGACAACGATATATCAGATAGCGAGTTCAAAACGGTCGTCGAAGAGATGGTCAGATACCAGGAGTTAAAGGGTACTATCCGGTCTAAGGCTCAACCACAAATTCTCGCGGATGAAGATATAAAAAAACTAATTATGGAAGGGAGGGCCGACGAGAGAAAAAATCTCCTCTCCCGTCTCGGGACGTGATATGCTTATTAGCGTGTCTGAGGCAACAGCAGGATATTCCTCCACCATACAGTCCATCATCAATTCACGAATTGACTCCATCAGCACCGGCATACGGAACGTAAAAAAAAAATAATTAGGCCCCCGTTACGACACCCACTGACCACCATACATTTATATAACCGCGTATCGACACCCACTCCCTTCCATACGAAAACAAATAAATAAATTTAGGGCCCCGTTACAACACCCACTGACCACCATACATTTATATAACCGCGTATCGACACCCACTGACCACCATACATTTCTGTAACCACTTATCGATATACTTTGTGGTTTTTATTTGTTTTCTTAACTTTATAATTTTCTTAAAATTAATTAATAATAATTTTTACAAAACTAATTATAAAATTAATAAAATAACGATCCATCCCGGAAATTCGTGAACCTCGCCAAGTGTTTATAAATAATTATAATTTGCACACCATTTTTATGTTGTGTTGGAAATTGATGAGTATATATACGTTTGTAAGCCTTACAACAATTGGTCTCATCTCGTGTGTGCCATGTTGTTGATCCGGTATGACGTCCGTCTCGTCTGTTTAATGGTAGTAGTCTATAAATATGTGTGTATTTGGTGATGTAATTGTGTAGCTCAAAGGTGCCGGCCTAAAAGATTTCTGCCTAAGAGCTACGCAATTTCGGAAACCAAATTCACACATAGGCTCACCTTACTTCGCCGGTTTTCTCTCATTTCGTTTCGGAGAGGAATTGGCAATGGGGTTAAAGGCGACCCATAAACTAGACTGTGAGCCAACAGATGTGTGGGGTTAAGAAAGATCACAACACCCCAGTGGCTGGGTGCCGGCTAAGAAATCTGCCCAGTCGCTGGGGGTGTGTACACGAGTGGAGGCTTTTGTTTGTTTTTTCAATATTTTATAAAATTAGTTTGATCCTGTGACATATCAAAATTACACATCAGATCTATTCTATCTTTCTAACTGACTTTCCGAGTTGAATTATTACTAAATTATAATACTTACGAGCATGTAATCCTTTTTTAACCATTCGATGAGTAGCCTGAGTGCCACCACATGGTGGACATAGTAATGACTCTGATTTAGTCCCTACCCCACAATGCCGACATGGGCGAGGTGAAACGGAACCTCTTCGCATCCATGCACGGTGATGTTTGCAATATTCGTAAATACCAGTACGAAAACATCTCTCGTGACTACCTATCTTTAACCACGCACAATTATTCTTCACTCTAACCATTGTTGTATATACTGAGTATAACATAGGGTTTTCTTATCTTTAATAGGGTGTAGTTTACCTTATCGATTATTGCACAACACTACCTGGTGTTTTATCTTCAGGTTTATATTTAGTAACACCTTTCGTGGTCGTGTGGGTTAAAGAGCCACTCTATGGATACGTGGGTTGTGAGTTCGAATCTCGACTAGACCTAAACTTTTTATTTTTTTTTTTTTATTTTTTTTGTTTGCTCTATGAAATATACGATCTCGCGGTTGATGAAAAAAATTAAAATTATGCTTACTCCCCCTTTTGTGTTTTGAAAAATTAAAATTGTGCCTACTCCCCCCTTCGTGTTTTGAAAAATTAAAATTATGCTTACTTCCCCCCCCCCCCCCCCGTGTTTTTTTGAAAATTACAGATTTTCCTCCATTTTTATGAGAATATGGAGGAAAATCTGTAATTTTGAAAATTACTCCCATTCTCATAAATATTCTCATAAAAATGGAGGAAAATCCGAGTAGTATATAAGAGTCATTAATGATACCACTATGTGGTGGGAGGCGCCGTGCGTAGCCGGCGCCCTCTAGAGGGTGATGGTATCATTATGACTCTTATATACTACTCAGCCAGCTGTGGGAGGCTGTTCGGGGGCATGCGAAGGGTAAATTTAACGATGGTTTCAACCTTAATGGAACATCGATATCCGTGGTTTCGCCCTCAGGTACAGTTTATGCTTACTTGCTACTTGGGCATGGAATCAAGTTCTACCCATCATAAAAGTAATAAGAATAATACTAATATGATTACTTTTAGGGAGTCGGGCTACGTGACTCTGGGGTGGTGCGGACCTAGCACAAGGTCATGTTATTCTAATTTCAGCGGGGCTGATTGTATTTTTTTCTATTAATTAGTTCGGAGACTAAGTATTAGCATATAGTCCATGAGGTACACAACATCTGACTACCAATTGGCGGGAATAATTGCCACTATGTTTTTCAAATAGCTTGATGTGTCCATAATACGAAATCACGTGATGGACTTTCGTGGTGCCCAGCTAAACATGTTTTTGGCGGCCATCTTTAAAAATGGCGGCCAAGTGTGGGGTATGTTAGTAAAATCGCAATATCTCAGAGGTCTGAAGACATACAAGCCTACATTTTGATTTTATTTATTCAGTATAGGTGTTCGCAAGTCATGGCACATGCGGATTACCAAGTAGTGATAGTATGACAAATATATTACATGCATTATGAATAAATTTCTAATAAATCCACATTTTTTCTGCATATTTTTCATTTTCATTCCCATAGTACATACTCGTGACGAAATATTTTACATGATATCAACGGCCACATGACCATAGGTACAATTCGTGCAAGAAAATTACCATTAATACCATTTTTTCTAATGTTGTATTGCATTTATTATCTACGGTGTTATGAATTACCCCACCCACTTTTCCAGATCGTTGAAACATTTACTTCGTGAATTTCACTTGATAGCACATTATCTGAATTATCATAATGTATGTGTTGTATGCATGTCATGCTTTACTTGTGTACAGATAAACATTGTAGTGTTATATTAAACAACATCGATAACGTTTTCATGAATGCACCCCCCCCCCCCCAACACCATGCCGCCAACCGTGACTACGCCATACGTAAAAACGGCATATTTCAAATGATGTCACGAATGCAGATACCCTGTAAGCACGCACGTCAGTCAAGGGCGATGTATTTTTCTTCTCATAAACATATACATTTGTATGTGTATCCCGGAAAAAGAATGGCCACCTGATCCGCAAGACCTACACGCGTGATACATTCAATTGCCCGATGCTCTGAAACGACTGCTATCCGTCATGTTGTGCGGTGAACATAGTTCATCAGCTCGCATTGGCAGAGTATCGTGGTCAATAGCCCAGGACATAATCTACGCCATAACACGAGGGAAAATACTCACAGCATTCATGCTCATACACCAGCCTAGAAGAGATTGACACGGCATTGTGTTTATCAAAACTGGAGAAATTTGATACTGACGACACACCCCTGCCATCAAACACACATCCGTTCATCCCCACAGCTATTGCATTTGACAACATTGACCGACAGGAAGAAGTCTTAAGTGGGGCAGGGACATCACATCGTGTCAATGGCATAATAGTCCAGCCACCAACTATGACATGTGCACCACCGCCAAAGACAATAGCTCCTACTGACAAACGATAAAGGAGGCGCACAATCCAACCGACTGATCAGGCACTCCCTGTATATATTACTGGTAAACGGGTTGGTCCACCACCGGTCATACGCGCAGATGTGGCCATGCACATTGCCCCTTCGGCTGTAACTGCAAGGCAGCGGAATTTCATGTGGGTACTGGTACGACAACACGACGTGAACATTACTAGCTCATGGACGGGATTCAATATAGCGACACGAGATGACATATCTGTTACTTCAGACACAGTTGGTTACTTGCCAACAATCAATGCCACCGCAACGGAAATGTCGACGGTACAGGAAATTCTACATCAGTCCCTCAACATTCAGCAATCACTCAACTTACCAGCAATAGCAGTCGTCCTGGATCAGGCGTTATATAGCAAAGCATCCGAAATTGCATGCAAATATGTTGAAGAGTACAAAAGCATTGTGCTTTTGATGGGGAATTTTCATATCATATGCAATTTTATGTCAACTATTTGGAAGATGTTTGGGGACGCTGGACTTCGTGACATGGCGGTTGAATCTGGGGTGATTGCTGAAGGGTCCATCAACAAGGTTTTGGAAGGGAAACAGTACAACCCGAGCCGTCCGCTTCCATAAACTCACATACGAAGCAATAATGCGATTGACATGGGCAGGTTTCTCTGATTGGCTAGAGGCTAAGCATCATGACGATCTCACACATCTGAACCACACTCTTTCAGAGTGCTTCGAGCTTCACCAGAACACATGTTCTGCAACACTAACATCCGCTATGGAAAACGAGTCGTGCAAACGGATCTTCGAATTGTTTGTCGAATATCAGAAGCTTCTGATGAATCAGCGGGGCCATTTGTCGGCTCTATGGATGACATACATTCAGATGGTTGAGACACTGTTGGGATTGCTGCGTGCTGACAGAGAGGGCGACTGGCAGCTTCACTTGCACTGCATTAGATAAATCATACCCTGGTGCTTTGCAATGGACAAAACCAATTACGCCAGATACCTTCCCGTGTATTATGCACACATAGAAAACTTGCATAAGACCAACCCGGATTTGTACGAACATTTTGAACGTGGTGGGTTCACTGTTCAGCGAAGCGATACAAATCCATTTGATCGCATTGCTGTGGACCAGACAACAGAGGAAACAGTGAACAAGGTTCATATACATATAATTGGAATTAAACTCATATTTTTGTTTTTCGTTTTATCTTCATGTTCATTATCAGTATATTAAAGTGGAGACTGATTATGCTTTTTCCCATAAATCAATATTTGTCTAGACTGCCTTCGAAGTAGTATAACTTCAAGTCAAATGAGGACTGTGTAGTTAATACAAGTATGAATGTTTACATCTCCAAATATTGTGTATAAAAGGCTACCGATTGCTTTTCAGATCAAACGACCAACATCATATAATACAGTAATGTTGGTTTCCGATAAATTGGCAAGGGCACGTGACGTCACGGGGTCAGCCGACTATGTCTATTATAGCTTTCTAGGGATGTAGCCGTTTGCAGCCATTTTAGGTGGCCGAATCGACGCCTTATCTAGAGCAATTAGAGCTGGAAAATGCATGCTCCCGATAGCTTAGGAGATAATTTTAATTACAAATTGGTTGACTAGTGCAACAGGCGATTGAAAACCACAATACATGCCATATTTGTAAATGTAAAACGTTTCGATAGTTGATTCATATAGCAGATTCAACGTTTTCTCACTTTCACGAAAATGTGTTAGATACAGTTTGACAAAAGGGTACTTGTTGAAAGGGTACTTGTTACGTGTGCACTGGGTTTACAGCGTCACAGATCAGGATGCACATCACTCAGTCAGATCAGGGCATACGGTGTTCCCAATTCATTTACTGAATTACTATTTCACTATCAAACAACGTGAAACAAACGATGTAGACACATTCTAAAATTGTCCCCAGTAGGTATTTCATAGAAACGACAGTACGGCGTTGTGGGACTCTTGGGGACGTCAAATATACACATCCTCGGGGTTCCCGGCCTCCTGATTCCCGGCCCCTGGAAATGTTTGACTGTAAATACACCCTACACATTATATGTCCGCCGCCCCAGAGCCGGGAAACTTTGGTTACGCGCTTATACATTTTGTCCAGACAGACATATGGATGTAACTAAGACGATTCAAATGACATTATGCAATAAACGTCTTTATAAGTTGTTGAACCAATACAAAAATATGTTTCTGTAAGTTACATTAATGTTAATAATAAAAACGTATAAACGACGGCAGATATGTATCTGGGAGTATAAAGTGAGGGACATAATTCAATAAAAAAAAGATAGCACAGTGATTGTTTCGAACCCACAACCCTCAACGTCGATTAATTAAACTTAAACAAAAAAATAGCTGTTACCACTACACTATATGCATCAGATACCAAATGTATGTATTGACCACATGTTGATATAGGTGCACGTATGTATAGCACTGCTTGTATGTTCTAAAATTAGATAATGAAACACAGGTGCATCGCTATCGATTAATATAGACTTGCTCATGCATGCATTTCCAATGAGCACTTGACGTATGTTGGTGTGATACATATACGATTCGAGTGCCTGTGCTCACTATTTTCTTTTTCAGCAAATACCTAACAACAACAGTGACAACTTGGTTCAAAATATTCCTGAACGTTACTTGAATACATTTCGGGCCAACATTGGTGACATGCATGCTACATCGGCATGCTAATATCAGTTTTGCATTTATAACACACCTACTTTACCTATTATGGTTCACTATGGAATCTCCTGTGACTTTTGCCTTCGCCACTTTATCGGAATTCAACAGTAAATGGTATAATAATATATATTTTCCAATGATGAAAGTAAATACTCTGTGTCTGTATTACGAAAGAGCAATACAATAGTATATTATATACTTGTTATATTTTTTTGCTACTAAAGTATATAGTAAATCAATGGTGGCTAGTTCGGAATATGTGAATGTTAAATTTCGATGTGGTTCATCCTACCGGAATCCCAATATCCCTAGTTTGGCGCCCCTTCAGGTACAGTTTGACCTTCTTACCAGATAATTACATCCGGTTATACCCGTTATAAAAGTATTAGGATTAATATTAAAACTTTTACTTAGGCATCACGGTACGGTTGAAAATAGCCAAAATTGACTGCTTTTCTAAGGGCGGCGGGTGACTTAAACAAATCACCGCCTCTCACAATCAGTTAAGGAGGCTCTTGCGACAAATATTGAAAAATACTCGCAAATGAAGTACAAATCGCGCGCCACAATAAAAATGCAGTAATCGCATCAGATGTGTTCAATTAATTGTTTACAAAGTTACCCCACCCACCCATTTTGGCCAGAAATTTCAACACGACTGAATTTGTCGGAATTGTTTTCATGAAAACATGAGGCACAGAGACGTTGTTATGTCTTGTTCTATCACCTGTAACACCACACCATTTCATGAAAATGATTCCAAATCGGGGTCATAACCACCTCAAATTTTCGCTACAAATGCCCGAAAAATACCTTAAATTCTAACGCGAAACCGTACCGGCGAGACAGCATAGCATGCGCCATTTTACAAGATGTCAAAATCAACCTGAGCTAACATTCAGTTTCGTAGAATTATGAAATACTCTAAATAATACACCTAGTCGAGCCTCACAAAGTCAAGAAATATTCATAAACCTATGTTTCTAGACACACTGGTGTAACTTGCAGGGTCGGTAGTGAAGTATAGAAAATCGCCCACCCCCTTTTTAAAGCTAGCCGCCAACTGTTCCGTGAGACCTTAATAATCAATACTCAAAGTTATCGCAAATCAAGTACGGTCTTCTCTGATCTAATTTTGTAAATGTAAGTTACGTTCATTTATCATATGATGGCAAGTTAGTGTACTGTTCTTCTTGCCGGCCATGTTGGATCATTGGAAATGACACATATCACACATACTTCTTAAAATTATTCAGAAGTATTCAAATTGTCATATACACTATTAACGGGAGTGGAAAGCAGCTTAATCTTATCATATCGGTGGAATCATTGTGCAGAATAATGAAATCTGGCGACAATATTTAGTGCATGTATTAAATTTAAACAACATTGCACCTATTCTAGACATGACATCCACCCCGATCGTGTTCCATAGGGATATAGAAATCACGTGACAGCAATGAACGTGTTCTATGAGACGGTTTATGGAAAAGTAGAAATTTATTTTCTAGGGAAGGAACTAGTACGCAAGAACCTAAGATACCAGGAGAGTTACACGACACTGTAGTGACCGGGCAGCATTCACGGTAAACCTTGTAACGTACAATGGAATCACGCCATTGTGAGAGATGCAAGAAAGAAATTATGTCCAAGATTCGTGAACATACATGTATAACAAGGGGATGTTGAGACAATGACTCTGTTTTAATATGAACACGTTAATCAATATTTAAGCAACATACAATTGCTAAGTAATTATGAGGAAAATGTAGGCCAAGGATATGGAGCTAGACGGGTAGATTATGGATGGGTTGTGGTGAGTGATGAAATGAAGTTATGTCGAAGTTTCATGAACATCATGAACATAGGCCAAGGGGTTGTTGAGAAAATGCTTTTCATTATGACAATTGCGTGCGTACGTGCGTGTGTGCGTGTGTGTGCGCACGTGCGCGTGCGCGTATGTGAAGTTACATATAGCACATAAGTAGCATGCTTGTTTAACACTCGTGAAAGATCAACCTAGTTCATAAAGCTTACAAAAGGCTTCTACAGTGGTTGGAATTGAAAATGCGGAACCATGTTTTAACAGAACAGGGGTCCTTTTCACTAAACTTCGGAAGACTAAAAATTTCGTAAGAGCAACATTTAATTTTAGAATAACATTTATACTGACAGTCAATGTTTGAAAATCTTTAGTGGGTGTGTCACATGTAATGATGTATGTAGGTGCAAAATGGTAACGTTACTGTCTGTTTCACTAAAGCTGCCCAAATGTTATGGCTATATAAACAATTCAAAAACAATATTATTTTCGATAATATTAAATTAAAGGAAAATTTAAGAATGAGCCTTCTTTTTATTTCGTGAAATTTGGTCAAATATTGATTTTATTGCGAAAACAAAATTTCACCATGTTAAATCCCCATAGACATCTTCACGGAGTGAAGATGTCTATGGGGATTTAACATGGGGACATTTTTTTGAATTTTAGAAATACTTGACCGATTTTTAAAATTTAACTTTTGTTTTCTTAGTTAGATCATATCCAAACTATCTAGTCAGGTTTCGTAGTCAATTTCCAAAATTTTTCGTTTTTTGACTCCTCCCACACTTCCTTACCACTTTTTCCCCCATGTTAAATTCCCATAGACAAATCAATTTTTCGTAATAAAATCAATATTTGACCGAATTTCACGAAATAAAAAGAAGGCTCATTCTTAAATTTTCCTTTAATTTAATATTATCGAAAATAATATTGTTTTTGAATTGTCTGTAAGCCGTAAAATTTGGGCAGCTTTCGTGAAACAGACTATAGTCAGTCACGTTAATGTAAGAAGCACATTAATATACATCATAGCACGAACATTTTTCGAAGGAGTTTCGTGAAACGGGCCTCGGTAATTATTCGGTGACGACATATACTTACCACAAGCATGACAGGTGTGACAACATACCAGCACACTTTGAATATCATTGGTACGGGTCGTCCCGTCATTTCTATACTCATATTGTCCACACCTTTCATACCTGAAGCATAGAACTATGATGTGCACACTCATGTACGCGTTTGTTTCTTGAAACAGATTAGTATGTACTATGTTATATATATATGATAATATCATTCTACCTCAGTGCTCCAGATAAGCCGCGTATTTGCTTAAATACCCAATTAAAATTGCCAAAATCCCAATTGAAATCAGAAGTATAGCGAGTGTCAAAAATCAATAAAAAATTGGTGCTACCTTTTCCATGAAAACACATCAAGGAGACAATTCTTATGAAATGCCAAGACATGTTTTCATTTCGAAGCAAACTATTCAATACTGTTGATGTGTAAACAGTAGACTCAGAAATGTGATTTTATTTTACCAAATTAAAATGTTGAAATACCCAATTGCTTCAGAAATGATGAAGTGACAATACTCACTTACGAATTCCTTATCTGGAGCCCGGCGGCTATCTCCATAATGAGAGCACAATATTAGAAAGAGCATTAGTGTCGGATTATTGTGATCCGAAACGAAAACAGAAGCACCGTGACTGAAATCACGCGCATGTGGAGCAGATAACTACACTGTTAGTCACGTACGTACGGGGAGCCCCGCAGGGGACATGGCTTTGTTCCCACGAAAAAACAATTCGTTCCCTCAATTTAACAATTCGTTCCCTCGAATTAACAATTCGTTCCGACGATATAACAATTCGTCCCCACGAATTAACAATTCGTTCCCACGAATTAAAAATTCGTTCCTGTGGGAACGAATTGTTAAATTGAGGGAACGAATTGTTAATTCGTGGGAACGAATTGTTAATTCGTAGGAACGTATTGTTAAATCGAGGGAACGAATTGTTATTTCGTGGAAACGAATTAATAAAAAAAAAAAATCTACGTCCCCTGCGGGGCTCCGTACGTATCAGACTGTGCAGCTGTGCTGACGTCTATATTAATAACCAGTGCGACGGATCCCTGCTCATCATATGATTTAAACGTAATTGTTTCGTAAATGTGATGGGATGTATGTGAACATTATCGTGTTGTATCCTGTACGGCACATGGATTGGCCAGCCCGACCATCTTAGTCTGTTCTGTCAGTTTCACCTCTTGTGGCGTTTGATAAAGAATGGAAAATTAACAGTAGAACACATGATACAATGTAGCTAACCATACATAGAAACGACAGGACAACATATTCCATTAAATTATATTACACCAAGATGTAGAGCAAGTCAGATATTTGTGTACTTTTGTCAACATTCCCAAAATATAAATCATCCATGTATGGCGTATATTTATTTCCTACATGTAGTTACTACATGTGCTAGGCACTTCAGTATACCGATATATTACTATATTGTCTAATAATATAGTACCGTATTGGATATATAAGGTATGTTTTGTGTGGTCAGCCAGGTAAAAGTGATACATTGTGCCGTTATATTCAAACGAAGATAATCGTGTTAGTCACAAAACTGTCCTGAAAACTCACATATTTTACCGTTTGGTGTAATATAAATAAGTGTGTTGTCCTGGCTTTCATACGTATTGTTAGCTACTTCCTAATATATATTCTACTTCGTATTTTCCGGGTTTTTTTAAATGCCACAAGAGGCGAACCTGGTCGATGGCTTGAACACACATAGATTGGCCACTCCATACGCGGTAAAGGATATAATACAGTAACAAGGGAATGTTCACATATATGTTTTGCATGCACCCCCTTATTTATGGTGAACATGAATCCCTTCACAATCAGAAAGCAAATTTGTTTGACCGTAACTTCGGACAATGTAGTGACAGTGTCATAGTTTGTAAATTAATTTAATGTTATATTTTCGCATCTAACATTAACTGACAGCAATATGTTTTAGTTTGTGTTACGTACCTGATATATTTGTAGTGTTGTTGGGATTTAAGTAACAAATTCAAATTCCATCTAAAACTCGTACTAACTAATTTAATTAAATTCCAAGTTATTATGTTATCTAAAGTTTCTAAATAGTTTTAACAGTTACTGTAAATCCCTACTTCGCGTTGTGCTCCCATACTTCGCGTTGTGCGCGGCTGTCCATTCGTTCGTACTGCTTATATTTAAGGTTGGGAATTGGCTCGAACAACTTACATACCCGGCTGCAGCCTTTTTTAATATTGGCCACGCTCCTCCTAACAGATGAACCAACTACATGGTTCTCACTGGTCGTTATTTATATGGCTTATGTTACAGTGGTACAACTACCAGATGTTATTCATACTGTATCCGATACCGATATCAGCTTATAGCCTCTCATGTACTTTATTTCTTCTACCTTCTTACATTTATTTGTTTATTCCGGTACCGTCATTACTTTGGTAAATAACAAGTTGTGGAGAATTGCATTCCCACAAAAAAGGCTGACAGTGGCAACACATGTGTTGTCATACAGCACCCACCGGAGATTATGATACATCCCAAATAAAACTTAACACCTGCACCTGATGGAGGCTGCTATGTTACACAGTTACGGTGTGATTATACGTGTATATCATCCATCATCTAACAACATTGCAATGCTGTTGGAATACCGGGTAACAAACTACACAACTTAATTGTGGCTGTAACTAGAGAAATGGGGCGTATGAGTTTTCACCCAGTGTAGATTCAGATCAACCTGTGCATCCCCAGTCTGATCAGGACCTGCACTGTTCCATCATAGGCCCGTAACCAGGGGGGTCGGAGCGGTCGGACGACCCCCCCTCCCCCCCCACCGCCCAGCCTCGAGGTACACTTTTTCAGGGGAAAAAAACAAAAAAACAAAAAAACGGGTATGGAAGGTCACGGTTAGAAGCTCAGCCGTTGCGGAGAATGCAGGAAATTGCGTTTCAGACCACCTATATTTCAAATTTTCCCGAGGGGGGGGCATGCCCCCGGACCCCCTAGATACCTCAGGCCCCTTCGGCTTTCGAAACGACACCCCCTTCAAACAGGTCTGGCTACGGGCCTGCATCATATCGCTAACAAACTAAATAGATCGCTATCAGACTACATGCGTATGCTACATATATTTGATGCATTATCCCCATTTCTCGAGTCACAGCCACTACTAATTTATAGCACTATGTACCATTACGCAGAGTTCGGACTAGAGGAGAGCACTTACCAAAGACATAGGTCATCACGACAACCTCGATGAGGGCGAACACCGTAACGGAGAAGGTGGCTGTGTACCAGTCGACCAGCGTCAGCACGTACATCCCGCCCTGCCCGATGACAGAAAAAAATCTTTATCACCGAGAGCCACCTTGCATTCAATGGAGTAATTCTACACAAATTTGTACATACCATTTGCTGATTTATTGAATAAAATGGATAGTAAAACATAATTGGGCAGCGAGTGGACCAAGTATTGGTACATGTTTTCAGCATTTACTGAATAACTTTAAATTTACATTACTTATTATTGATACACGCCATGTGATTTTATAATTTCATTGAATACGTTTACAAAATTTACGATATTTTTCATAAATAAACTCAAAAGTTATTTTTTGTAGAGTAGTTGCGAAATATGATTCCGCATGTACACTGAAAATGTTGTCAACTTTTGACGCAATTTACGGAAAATATTGTAAAGTTTGTAAACGTATTTTCTGAAAATACGCAGATGCCCGAAGGTACAAAATCACATGGCGTGTCTCATATGTATATGTATCTTTCAAGGTGACTAGAAGATACACACATTGTTATGAACAGTACAGTAAGGACGCCATTAAGGACCCATGGGACCCCGGATCATCCTATGATTCATACATAATTGCTTCGTAAATGTGATGGGATATAAGTATAACATACGTGTGAACATTATCTTACTATATCCTACACGGTGCATGGAGTTGCCATGTCGGCCATCTTATGATGTACAAGCCATCGGCCAGTTTTACCACTTATTGCGTTTGAC
The DNA here is from genome assembly GCA_029237695.1 of Conchocele bisecta. NCBI lineage: Eukaryota > Metazoa > Mollusca > Bivalvia > Lucinida > Thyasiridae > Conchocele > Conchocele bisecta. The sequence goes on from CM055265.1 coordinate 100,668,007, forward strand.
ACATACCACTAATACCATGACAAACACTTGAATTCAATTTGATGCAACATGATGGGGAGACAATATACTACAGATTGAGTGTGCTATGCATTGTTTGCATCAACTGTATGTACAAAGTCTGATAGCTGAAGGGTTTGCTGACCCTTTGTTAAAATGTTTGAGAATTTAGTAACGACTGTGTAACAGTAAGAACAATACGCAGTGTAGTAAATATATACCTTTATTACCATACATACATTATCGAATCCAGTGACTGGTAAGCAGTTACCCGAGTGTTATTGCCACTATTGTCTACTTGCCTGCTATGCGAGTAAATACGGCTTTTACCTGACAGTGTGTCAGATGTACTTCTAATAATATACTGTGCATAAGTTCGACATTTTACACATTCAAAAGGTGTCCATTGTATATGTTGTGAGTGATGCTAGAAGAGTTGCTGAAATTATAGTTATATGACGCTATCTCGTCCTATATATATCTGGGACGTATTGCACCAGATTTTATTATAGTTCCTGCCATATTATTTGCTGTATGTGTCAAATTCACCAAGTGGTGCAACTGTCCGATAGCATGTACAAACTAAAATGGCGGAAATGGCAACTCTATTCTCTACTAAGAAGAACAGGGTCAGATTTACTGTACATAGATATTCAGTCACATGTATGATTCTACTACATTTGAAGCAAAAAGTCATATTCTATATAGTCAGTCCTTAACATATCATTTATAACGTATTTGGCGCGTCGGCAAAACAAAAATGAAAAGTGACGGTACTTTATGAATGTGTATGTTTTCAAACCAATTTTCTATAGATTTCTATAGGTTGTCATGCTAGTCGATTCTCCGATTTTGTGGATGAGGCTGGGTTTATTTTTTTGCGTTTTAAAGCTATTTGTAGTGTTGACGGGATAAACATAAAAGTAGGTTAGTGCCGTGAATGGGAAAACATATCTGGCGCGGCGCAGAAACGGCCGAGCCCATCCCGTTTCCGTGCCGTACCAGCTATTTTTCCCATTCACGGCACTAACTTAGAGAGCCGAGCCCATCCCGTTTCCGTGCCGTACCAGCTATTTTTCCCATTCACGGCACTAACTTAGAGAGCCGAGCCAATCCCGTTTCCGTGCCGCGCCAAATATGTTTTCCCATTCACGGCACTAGCCTAGAAAGCCGAGCCCATCCTGTTTCCGTGCCGCGCCAGATGTGTTTTCCCATTCACGGCACTAACCGACTATTCTCTATGTAATCCTACTTCTGAAAATACGTTATCCGGTATGTCATTGGATATATGGTACATATAGGTAAGACATAGGCTCAACGAATAATGTGGGTGTAATTAACCGCAGTCTTCCTCTCGTTATCTTAGCGGAGTATATGCATACTCTTACGTGGCTGTGACTGGATAAATGGGGCTTATGGGTTTTGCGACCGGTGTAAATCCAGATTAGCCTGATCAGGATCTGCACTGTTCGCAATGTCATCAATGAAGCACTATTCAGGCTTCTGACAAGCAATATAGATAGTTTTTAGGCTACATTCATGAGTGTGATATTTGATCAGGAGCTGCACTGGTCACATATCTCATAAGCCCCATTTTTCAATCAGGCAACATATTAAATAGTTGACATGTATATATACACATGTGTGCACGTTTAATCGACATTGTAGATATTTAGTCGTTAATGGTTGTACACAATATGATACAAGCCATGCGATTTTGTACGTGTGTGCGATACGTCATGAAAATATTTACAAAATTTACGATATTTCCGTCACTGACGCCGAAAGTTGACGCAATGTTCAGAGAAAATACAGGATAGAATACCGCTATTATATAGATGATATTCCATCGTACATTTTGAATAGCGGGAAATAATACACGAGTGTGCGTCGGCTGCCGCGTAAGCAACGAGTGAGCGTAGCGAACGAGTTGCTTGCACGGACGCCGACGGGACACGAGTGTATTATTTATTTCCGCTATTCAAACATGTACGATGGAATATTCTATTTATTACACTTCCACGGCGGATACATATGCACATTTAGTCTATTTTTGAGATTATAATCAATGAATTGTGCGCATGAATAGTTATACAATGACGTGTTTTCCCGCGTTTTGACGTTACGTTGTGTGACGTGAAATGTGACGTCATGTAAACTTTTTGAAATCCAAATTACGCAGCTGTTTCTATGAACCATATATATTTGAGTGCATGTTTGGACTGTGTTCAATCACATTAACATTCTAGAGTAGTCGAGACCCTTTCCACATTTTCAAATAACTTTATTTTGACTGTAATACAAATTAAACAGTTTGCATGGTAGCTCGTGGTTTCCAAGAAAATAGGCGCGCAATTACGGGTGTTCTCTTCACGGTGTATTATTTGTAAGGAGTTGATTACGGGTTTTCTCTCCCAGCGAAACCCGTGCAAATCATTTTCGAGAGTGTAATAAATGAAACTCCCGTTCACTTTCGACGTTATTTACAGAATATATCACAGTTTCTGTAAATAATTTACAATGTACATGAAAAATCGCACATTTACTATCCGGTCGAACTACCACTGGACTCCGACTTGGCGTATATACTATGGTTATTTTTGTGTTATCTTGCATCATCAGGAACTATATTATTGGACTCCGACTTGGCGTATATACTATTGTTATTTTTGTGTTATCTTGCATCATCAGGAACTATATTATTGGAATCCGACGGATGACTATCTGTCACCGATGGCATCACGGGACGGTTGAATATCGACAAAATTTACAATTTTCCTGAAAGCGACGGGTAATGATTGAAGGAGTCGCTTGCGACAAATATTCAAACACACTTGTAACTAAATTATAAATCACACGTCACAATAAAAATGCAGTAACTGCCTCAGATGCGGATGTTTAGGTTTTTTACATATACCACACCCACATATTTTTTTACCAGAAGTGTCAAATGTTTTAGATTTGTTTTCATAAAAATATGAGGCACAGAGGCTTTGTTATGACATTTTCAACACCACACCATTGCCTGAAAATGAGTCCAAAGTGGGGTTATAACCACCTAAATTCTTCAATACAAATGTCCGAAATATTTACCTCAAATTCTGGATCAAAACAGCACATGTATCTGCAAAACAGCATAACAGGTGCTATTTTTCCAGATAGGAAAATCAACCAGAGCTAGCATTGAGTTTCGGAGAATTGAATGGAATGGTCAGTAACGGCCCATCAACAAAAAGGCGTATCATTTACGGCCAAGCAATTTAGATGAAGAAGAAACTAGTAGTAAAATAGTATGTTAAATGTGGTAGGCAATCAAATGATAGAGGTTAAACAACTATGATGAAAAATATAAATGAGCAACATGAATACAATAATAAAATGAAAGTACCGAAAGTACTGTCACCAGAGTTGGACCATAAACTACGAAAATAAGTTTCTATGGAGAAGATGAAAACAGATAGACATACAGATCTCTGAATATTATAAACTGGTACACTGGTTTTGATTATGTGTAACATTTGTGTCAGCAAATTAACGGTGTTTGTCATGTAGCTGATACAATTGTATACCGGTGTTTGTAAGACATATCCAGTAGAACTTGTGTTATTCTATGGATAAAAACATCTCTCTGATGTGCATACATACAACGTGAAAATACTTGAGAAATATAGCATCCGGCTCATGTATCGGATGGATAAAAATGACCCCAACATTCAAATGTCCATATCTCATATACTACGCACAATATCTGAATATAATTTCTCATAGTATCAATGCATCCGATTATCTCTGACATCTGACAAAAGTTTCAACTCTATACTTTAAATATTATATTTGTGACGCTAAAATAAATAGTCATGATCAAAAATATACAAATACTGGAATTCAAGTAAACCGACATGTCAATTTTTTATTGAAAATTGCAATTTATCTGATGTAGACGTGCTAAAATATGCAAAGTTGCATGCCTGATATTGACTAATATACTTTATGTGATACATTTTCAAATTCAAGACATTTCACTGAAAACGAACCAAGAGGTTCCTCTTGCCATGATAAACATGTGTACCAAATTATGTTATGATCCGTCAAATAGAACGGACAAGGATACAAAATGCGAAAATGAAAAATGGCCGCCAAGGGGAGCTAAGTTATCGGACACTTTTGGAAATGAATAGGGTTCCTCGTTTTCCGAAGATAAACACGAGAACCAACTTGAGAACTTACCGGTTCGCCAATTCACTCGAAACTTCACATGTGTATTTATCATCATCCATATTCTCATTTTATGCCCAACCCGTGCGACCCCTGTGTTCAATGTCAAGGTCAATTTACTTTAAATTTGTTTTCGATTTAGGTTAAAGTTGTTAAGAACACTTTATCTCTGAACCCGCTTCGCCAATTCACTCGAAACCTTGAGCCAGATTTTGACGTCATTTTTTGGCTCGTATTTGAAGCCAATTGCTGCTGATTCGTCACATATTGTAGAGTCCAACAAGAGTGTCGAAGGTGACAAAATACGCCCGTGGAGGCATGGTCAGACTTTGCGCATCTGCAGTTCTGCACCACATAAAGAAGCGTCATAAAAAATATCCAGCTATTACGGTTTAAAGGTTTTATATCTTACAATACAAACGTCCAAAAGCGGGAGATAATCTATGACTCGGGGGTCAACTAAAAAAAATTTCTTACAAGCAACGTGACGGGCGGATGGACGGACGTACTTACGAAACTAACGGACACCCGTGACGAAAATAATGAATCCATTTGTATTAACCCTTTCAGCGCCATATGTCATAATTCAATGTTTACAAACACTACTGTCTGTTTCACGAAACCTGCCAAAACTTTACATGTATATACAAAAATGCAAAAGCAATTATTTTATTTTTTTATAATACATGTATTAATTTTGATTAAAGGTACGTGCCCACTCAGTAGGCACAAACTGTTCTTTATATCAGATATATCATCTGAGACATTTTCTGGCAAAATAAACATTCATTCACCATTGCCCCAACTATTGATTGGCATTATTATATATTTTATATCAGACGTAAATTTCCGCACTGATATCAGTAGCCTATTTCACGAACCTCAGTTAGTCGACTAAACTGTTAGCAGACTAAACTAAGTTTAGTCGACTAACCATAGTCTGCTAAACTTTTTGACATGTTTGCATTTCACGAGCGATTTTGTAAGCCACGTTCAAAACAACCGTGGGCGCCGCCATCTTGGAATTCTGTCGTCCGCTATTTTGCTTAGTAGACTAACCGAAAGATTAGCCGACTAACGAGGAGGCTAAGCAAAGTCGACTAACGTGTTCGTGAAATGCGTTTGTTCCCGTTAGTTGACTAACGGCCTGAAGTTTAGCAAACTAACCGAGTTTAGTCGACTAACGGAGGTTCGTGAAATAGGCTACAGGGGCCATAACCGTGTTTCCTTAAAATCTTAACGGGCATTACCACTTATTCTCCGTATTAAATTTTTGATATGCAATGATCAGACTTTATAATCTGTCGAAAATAATATTTGTTCAGGTGACGCATTTAATATGTAAACATAATAAAAAAAAATATCATACCTCATTTGCATATGAAAATAGCCTGATACCACCGAGAGTTATAATACATATTACTAAATGATTATATCTGTATAGCGGGCACTTCTAATTTTTAAAACTGGTGGAATGGTGACACAATTATTGACTTATTTAATTCCTATAAAGAACATTCTGTGCCTACTGAGCGGGCAAGTACCTTTAATAATGAACACATTTTTTATTAACCCTTTCAGCGCCATAGGCCATAATTCAATGTTTGCAAACACTACTGTCTGTTTTACGAAATCTGCCCAAATTGTACAGCTTTATAAAAAAAAAATCAATAACAATAGTAATCTTTATCAAAATTTAAGAATGAGACTTATTTCCAATATTGATTTTATTTGCGAAAGAAACAATTTCCCCATGTTAAATCCCCATTTACATGTTCACTCTAATTTCAGAAATAGTGGACCGATTTTCAAAAGTTAACTTTTGTTTTCTTAGTGTTATCATTTCCAAGTTGCATAGCCAGGTTCTTGAGTCAATTTCCCAAATATTTCGTTTCTTGACTCCTCCCTCAACTCATCCACCTGCTTTTCACCCATGTTAAATTCTCATAGAGAAATCGTTTTTCCCAATATAATCAATATTTGACGAAATTCCGCGAAATAAAAAGAAGGCTCATTATTTAATTTTGCTAAAATTTAATATTATTGAAAAAAATATTGTTTTTACATTGTTTATATAGCCGTAAAATATGGGCAGGTTTCTTCAGACAGTACAGATCCAGATGAGGCGGTTCGTAACGAGCAGTGTCATCAGGATCTGCAGTGAGTGCCAGTATTTTAGGATTGTCTGATCCGCACCCAGTTTCGTATGAATGTAATAATCTAAACAAATACAAATATAACCATTCAAGTCGGGTACTTGGCGGTGAAATGGTTAAAACAAAAGAAAGAGTATAATTCAGTTTTGAAGAACATAAATATATAGCTTGGCGGGTGTTTCGATCTGACAACTCTTAGATTGCAAGTCAAACGCTGTTCCAACTGCACCATTGAAGCTAACTTGAGAACAATGCATTGCATTTCTAAAGTATGTTTGGTCTAATTTATGACCAGCCAATGTTGGGACGTTTTTCAAAACATTTCCGAAATATTTAGAGAACTGGCTGAAAAGATCAGAGAACGGCCAGCAGTCGATGATACTACATACCTTGTTTTGAAGTCGATGCGCTTTAGTTCATCACAATCGGTGGATTAATAAGCAACTTATGATAACAAATAACAAGTGAATCAAGGCAATTTCGGCTGTGCACTTGTTGATTCCCTTGCGATTTGCATTGGCTACAGAACAATATAATAAATGACGTAACAGATTTAACAATTCAATGACAATCAACTTGTTGTAATTGGAGGCTAACCACTACACCGTTGGTCTGGATATCCGTAGATCTTAAAAATAATTCTTAACTTTTCTTGTAAAATTTCAGCAAATGTCGCGTCCTTCATTCAAATTATCGCTAATTATTAAATTTAAATTTTCAATCAGTAGGTTGGGAAAATTTGCATGTGTAAGAATACACCACGTTGTGAAATCTGCTTTGTCTTATCTGGACGGATACCGTCCTATAACCAGACCCAAACTATCTGGTAATTAGATTTTCCGATACAAGTTGGTTTCATGGAGAAAGCTAAGCAAACGTTCAATGTTCTCCACCTGGAATAACTCCACAAGTAAAGTAACATTGAAGTGTTTGCGCCGAATATCAACAAAGTTGATACAGACCAGTAGTATGTGTGTTCACGGTCAATGCGATGTGGCATGGAATACACCATGGACGCGGCTCACCTTTGAGCATATACGAATGTGTTAGTCGTGAATGTCTAATTCGTAACCGATTAAGGACAACTTCACCCCGTCGTAGTCCATTCGCTCAAAAAGGTTTCACAGCATGAAGTTTATCTGTGAGCAGATCCCACCGGGTCCGCATTGTATCAGAGATGAATGAGTTAATGGATGATTTAAAATCATGATATCAAACAGGCGAATTAGAAGTAGGTAGCTCCAGGGCGGCTTTGGCAGCACTATCTGCCCTCACAGTCATTGCAAAATATTGTTCTTGCCAGACGAAAGTAAAAGATGGTGTAGTTCCATGATTTGGTCATATACATGTATGTGGATGCTCAATCTTCATATTGTACAAAGCTTGTAGTGAAGATCATGAATCGGAAAATAAAATGAATTGCTTTCTCCAAGATATTTTCGCAAAATCAAGAACAAGTAAAATTTCCGTCAATTCCGAGGAAATTTCGAAGATGTATCTGGGAATCTGTATTGAAGATCTCCCTCGGCTTTCTCCAAGATATTTTCGCAAAATCAAGAACAAGTAAAATTTCCGTCAATTCCGAGGAAATTTCGAAGATGTATCTGGGAATCTGTATTGAAGATCTCCCTCTGGGACAGCTGCAGCAACAGCTACCCGGTCCCCGTCCTTTGAACCTTCAGTGAAAAGCGGAGTGTATGTATTATATCTGTCTTTAAGAAAATGTGATTTAAAAATGGATGGTTCAGTTGTTGCTTTCGTGTGCTGGTTAAGAACGAAGATCACCTTGGGCTGTTCCAACTGCCACGGTGGAGTATCTGGAACAGCGTATTTGGCAATGTGATCCAGATCCAAGCCAACATCACGTATTAAAGGATCCATTCCCTTGCCGACTGGCGGCTTGAATCTTGGTTTCTTATCGAATACAGCATCTGTAGTTCGATGAAAGACAATGTCATAAGCTGGATTAGACGGACTGGAATGTAGTTTAGTGGCGTATTTGGTTTGTCTGTCGAGGAGAGAAGGCTTATTTTCCTCGGCATATAGGTTCTATGCGTAAAACGTACGGAACGCACTCAGGCAGAGTCTCTTAAGCCTTGGTGATGTATTGGATCGATCATCTGAAGATCGTATTTACCGGCTGATCCATATACAGTGCACCCATAGTCTAGTTTGGAGCGAACATATGCGATGTAAAGAATGTGCATCACCTTTCGGTCTGCACCATAGTCATGATTTGCAACCGCATTCTGGCATTTAGCTTTCAAGTATCGCTAATTAAAATGGGTTTAGGATCAAGATAAGACCAATAAAGTTCTGCTCCCTAACAACTGGGATGGGATATGTTCCCAGTTTAACTTCGGAATCAGGATGGAGACCGCGTCTTTTGCAAAAATGAATGCAATTAGCTTTCGATTTCGAAAATTTAAAGCCGTTTTAACCCACGTGTTAATTTTATGGAGTCTCAGTTGTAATTGGGGCTCAATATTTTGCATGTTCTGTGAGTTGTAGCATATTAGAAAACCATGTACATATAACAAGCAGTCTATACCTGATTACAGGCATTTGACAGTATTATTGAGTGTAATGTTAAAACGAGTAACATACAATATACTTCCCTGCGGCACACCCAGTTCAAATCTGGGTTGGAAATTCATATGTGCATTACAATCAGGTTGGAGTATCATTTCGTGGTTCGTCTTTTAATTATATAACCATGTTATGCTAGCGTTTTCCAAAATGGCCGCAAAATTAATGTGTATATCAAACTAATATTGCATTTAACTCTGCTCTGTCAGCATAGCTTACAACATGATTATGTGATTGTGGCGTCTATCTACAGCAAGTATGTTATTGACATATGGCTGGTGACTCCCTGTTATCCTTGTGAACTTTGTATAATTGTGAATTTTGCATATTTCAATATGGTACCCATGATGCCAAAACTATTAAAATTATATAGTTTGCTCTTAATAGTATGTGATATTTTCATTTATGTGTTATATATGTTGAAGATTTCATTTAGCACACATCTAAGAAACGGAAACATGATGTGCTTACTTTGCTATATTGGCGTCCAAGATGGCCGCCAGAATTTGCAGAATAAATGAAGATTTAGTACATTTATCGCAAATGTTATATTTTATTTGGACGCTCAGTATGTTTATTAATAATGTTCTAACCCGTCATTCAATCATCTAATCATGTGTTATTCAAATGGTATGCACTATAACTATCAAACAGTATAATATATTTTAAGTATATCAACATATGGAGAAACCAACTAAACGAGAGCACAGTCGATGGCGCGCCATCGCAATATACCCACTTTTCCCAAATGCTAAGTCAAAAAGGGCAACTTTAAATCCTTCGGATTTAACAAGAGCTATTAGTATCGGCTTGAACAATACGTATATGAGTTATATTAATTACATCTATGATCACAGTTATGGTCATTATAGCCGCACCAGTAAACTGTGTGTTCATTCTAATAAAATGGAACACAATATTTACAATTGAAACAGTTAACCACTCATCATTTGAGATATATATTGATATGTTTGCCTTATTAACACACGGCATTTCATGCTATCATACCGATTTGGAGATATAAAAGGTGCAACACTTTTATTTGTTGTTCATCGCTCTGGGTACCACTGTACACTCGGTAAACTTGTACGAGCCGAGTTAGACGTAGTGTTTGGTAATTGTGTTACAGTTTGGTTATAGCATAGATGCCATCAACTTGAAGAGTGGGACCAATGGAGTAGCATGTATTAAAATAGAAACATTATACCCAACGACGACTGGTGAGCTCAAGTAAATCGAAAATGTAACTATTTAAGACCATGCAAGACGGAGACGTACAGTGGTGAACACAACATTCAACAGATTCGCACGCCATGACTAGCGCTGTACGGTCTTTCGAATATACTTAATTAGCACTCTATAAGAAATAGACATCACATGAAATAAATACAAACAAAGTGTATATATCATATATTCATATATTCTGAACACAAACAGCAATACATTCCCACCTCCCCCACCTTAAACTAATACAGGTATCTCGTGAGATGAAAACGGACAAGATGGTTGAGAAAAACAATACAATACTGATTAAGTATATATTGGGTGAGTGAAACCTATCACATTGGTATATGAATGAAAGTTCTTAATTATTAACGGATCGCAACGGTTATCATTTAAGGTTAGTGACAATGACAATGCCACGAATAAACATTCTGGCTTCTAACAATAAATAAAATACTTTCCAGGTCCACTACATTCCACTATTCTCTACAAGAAGTACATTCGTGCAGACAACTAACTGCTATCACATCATACTCTATGCATTTGGACCCCCCCCCCCCCCACAACACACACACACACACACACCCTGCCCCGGACCCGGCGCGCCCCCCCCCCCCCCCCCCCTAAAATTCGCCGAGTGAAGATTTTGTACAAGTTACAAGTCATGTTTCTACGTTCGCGTTGTTTTCAATCAAAAATCATGTCTAAATATACTATGACAATGTCAATATTTTTGCTCCAAAATGCGCCAGAACGCAGGAAATGCGATATAGATTCTCGTTCGATCATATAGTCAAGTATTGCAAAATAGTCACGCCCTCCCTAACCCAAAATCCTGGATCCGCGCCTGATGCTGATATACACTCTTTCAACGCACTTCTAGAATCTACTACATATAGATAGAATGTATATGTATATCTAAATGTACTTCTGGGGGCAGTTGCACTAAACTTCGTACGACTAAAATTTCCGTAAGAGCAAAATTATGATACTCTGTAATTTCACTTTGTTCTTGTAAACAATTGATTGATTTACATTTATTGAGCATATGCAGCCTATGCTCAATAAATGTAAATCCTTTAATTGAAATTTCCAGACGATCATAAATTTGCAATTACGAACATTTTAGTCGTACGAAGCTTAGTGAAACGGCTCCCAAATTCCTATTGTTGTCGTCAGTAATTATTCGAAGCATGACACGGGTTTGTTTTCCAGTGTGTACGATGTACATGTATTTAATGATACTATTATACTTAAAAGTAATGATCAGTGATAGTTGGCTGCAAGATTTGAAAGTCACCCATTATCTCAGAAGATATTTTCATGGAGGGAAGTTGTAAATACGTAGCATACTAGGTATTAAACCGGGCCATCCAACAGTGATTACTACCCACCGGGATCCATTTATAAGCACAATAAACCATCACGTGTGCAACACTAGTTTGTTTAATGTCATGCTGGCCACATTGGACGAACTTTAGACCATGCAAAAAGATGTGACGTGATAGCGGGAATACAGAAACGGAACAGGAATGCACGATTTATTTAATTAAAAACTGAAAATGGCACCTCGATGTTCAATGGAAATTAATCGACATGTTTTTATAAAAACATTATTTTGGGCTCCCATCTTGGAAACCATTAGAATTATATATATTAGATAGTTGAATGATTAGTATTCACAGACATTATAGGAAGCGCAAAATAAAATTGAGAAGTGCATTTTCAACGCTTGTTTCAACAGGGCTGAGACTGCTGAGATTGCTCACCTGGGTGACGTGTGGTCTAGCCAGCAGGAAGGCTTGTGGTATAGCGAACAGGAAGGCTTGTGGTATAGCGAGCAGGAATGCTTGTGCGAGCAGGAAGGCTTGTGGTATAGCGAGCAGGAAGGTTTGTGGTATAGCGAGCAGGAAGGCTTGTGATATAGCGAGCAGGAAGACTTGTGGTACAGCGAGCAGGAAGGATTTTGGTATAGCGAGCAGGAAGGCTTGTGGTATAGAGAGCATGAAGGTTTGTGGTATATCGAGAAGGAAGGCTTGTGGTATAGCGAGCAGGAAGGTTTGTGCTATAGCGAGCAGGAAGGTTTGTGGTATAGCGAGCAGGAAGGTTTGTGATATAGCGAGCAGGAAGGCCGCTACTATGACCATACTGCTTACTATGACTGCTGGGACTGCTCACCTGTGTGACGTGTGGTATAACGAGCAGGAAGGTCGCTACTACGACTGTTGGGACTGCTCACCTGTGTGATTTGTGGTATAGCGAGCAGGAAGGCCTCTATTATGACTGCTGGGACAGCTCACCAGTGTGACGTGTGGTATAGCGAGCAGTAAGGCTTCTGGTATAGCGAGCAGGAATGTTTGTGGTATAGCGAGCAGGAAGGTTTGTGGCATAGCGAGCAGGAAGGCTTGTGGTATAGCGAGCAGGAAGGTTTGTGGTATAGCGAGCATGAAGGTTTGTGGTATATCGAGCAGGAAGGCTTGTGGTGTAGCGAGCAGGAAGGTTTGTGGTATATCGAGCAGGAAGGTTTGTGGTATAGCGAACAGGAAGGTATGTTGTATAGCGAACAGGAATGCCGCTACTATGACCATAACTGATTACTATGACTGCTGGGACTGCTCACCTGTGTGACGTGTGGTATATCGTGCAGGAAGGCCGCTTCTACGACTGTTGGGACTGCTCACCTGTGTCAGTTGAGGTATAGCGAGCAGGAAGTCTTCTGGTATAGCGAGCAGGAATGTTTGAAGTATAGCGAGCAGGACGGTTTGTGGCATAGTGAGCAGGAAGGCTTGTGGTATAGCGAGCATGAAGGTTTGCGGTATTGCGAGCAGGAAGGTTTGCTGTATAGAGAGCAGGAAGGCCGCTACTATGGCCATACTGCACACCTGGGTGACGTGTGGTATAGCGAGCAGGAAGGCTTGTGGTATATAGAGCAGGAAGGTTTGTGGTATAGCGAGCATTAAGGTTTGTGGTATAGCGAGCAGGAATGTTTGTGGTATAGACAGCAAGAAGGTTTGTGGTATAGTGAGCAGGAAGGTTTCTGGTATAGCCAGCATAAAGGCTTGTGGCATAGCAAGCAGGAATGTTTGCGGTATAGCGAGCAGGAAGATTTATGGTACAGCGAGCAGGAAGGTTTGCGGCATAGCGAGCAGGAAGGTTTGTGGTATAGCGAGCAGGAAGGTTTGTGGTATAGCGAGCAGGAAGGCTTGTGGTATAGCGAGCAGGAAGACTTCAGGTATAGCGAGCAGGAAGGCTTCTGGTATAGCGAGCAGGAAGGTTTGTGGTATGGAGAGCATGAAGGTTTGTGGTATGGAGAGCAAGAAGGCTTGTGGTATAGCGAGCAGGAAGGTTTGTGGTATAGCGAGCAGGAAGGTTTGTGGTATAGCGAGCAGGAGGGTGTGTGGTATAGCGAGCAGGAATGCCGCTACTATCACCATACTGCTTACTATGACGGTTGGGACTGCTCACCTGTGTGACGTGTGGTATAGCGAGCAGGAAGGCCGCTACTACGACTGGTGGGACAGCTCACCTGTGTGATTTGTGGTATAGCGAGCAGGAAGGCCGCTACTATGACTGTTGGGACTGCTCACCAGTATGACGTGTGGTATAGCGAGCAGGAAGGCTTCTGGTATAGCGATCAGGAATGTTTGTGATATAGCGAGCAGGAAGGTTTGTGGTATAGCGAGCAGGAAGGCTTCTGGTATAGCGATCAGGAATGTTTGTGATATAGCGAGCATGAAGGTTTCTGGTATAGCGAGCAGGAAGGCTTGTGGTATAGCGAGCAATAAGGCTTGTAGTATAGCGAGCAGGAAGGTTTGCGGTATAGCGAGCAGAAAGGTTTGCGGTATAGAGAGTAGGAAGGCCGCTAATATGGCCATACTGCACACCTGGGTGACGTGTGGTATAGCGAGCAGGAAGTCTTCTGGTATAGCGAGCAGGAATCGTTGAAGCATAGCGAGCAGGAAGGTTTGTGGTATAGTGAGCAGGAAGGCTTGTGGTATAGCGAGCAGGAAGGTTTGCGGTATAGCGAGCAGGAAGGTTTACTGTATAGAGAGCAGGAAGGCCGCTACTATGGCCATACTGTACACCTGGGTGACGTGTGGTATAGCGAGCAGGAAGGCTTGTGGTATATAGAGCAGGAAGGTTTGTGGTATAACGAGCAGGAAGGTTTGTGGTATAGCGAGCAGGAATATTTGTGGTATAGAGAGCGAAGGTTTCTGGTATATGAGCAGGAAGGTTTCTGGTAAGCCGCAGAAGACTGGATAGCAGCAGGAAGGTTTGCGGTATGCGAGCAGGAAGATTTGTGGTACAGCGGAGGAAGGTTTCGGTACGAGCAGGAAGGTTTGTAAGTATAGCGGAGCAGAGAAGGTGGCAATAGCGAGCAGGATGGATGGTGTAACAGCGAGCAGAAGGACATGGTGGTATAAGCGGAGCAGCAAGGTGCGGTATAAGGTCGGAGCAGAGGAATTTGTGGTAATAAGCGAGCAGTAAGGATTTGTGGAGGTATAGCGAGCAGGAAGGTTTTTTTTTTGTGGCATAGCCGAGCAGGACGCTTGGTGGTAAAGCGAGCAGGAAGGTTTGTGGTATAGCGAGCAGGAAAGGTTTGTGGTATAGCGAGCAGGAAGTTTTGTGGTAGCGAGCAGGAAGGGTTTGTGGTATAGTGAGCAGGAAGGTTTTCGGGTATAAGCTAGCAGGAAGGTTTGGTTTGTGTTAATTCAGCGAGCCAGGAATGGTTTGTGGTATAGCGCAGGAATTTGTTTTGTTATAGCGGAACAGGAAGGTGGCTTGTGGTATAGCGAGCAGGAAGGCTTCTTGTATAGCGAGCAGGACGGCTTATGGTATAGCGAGCAGGAAGGTTTGTGGTATAGCGAGCAGGAAGGCTTGTGGTATAGAGAGCAGAAAGGTTTGTGCTATATCGAGCAGGAAGGTTTCTGGTATAGCGAGCAGGAAGGCTTGTGGTATAGCGAGCAGGAAGGTTTGCGGTATAGCGAGCAGGAAGGTTTGTGGTACAGCGAGCAGGAAGGTTTGCGGTATAGCGAGCAGGAAGGTTTGGGGTATAGCGAGCAGAAAGGTTTGCGGTATAGAGAGTAGGAAGGACGCTAATATGGCCATACTGCACACCTGGGTGACGTGTGGTATAGCGAGCAGGAAGTCTTCTGGTATAGCGAGCAGGAATCTTTGAAGCATAGCGAGCAGGAAGGTTTGTGGTATAGCGAGCAGGAACGTTTACGGTATAGCGAGCAGGAAGGCTTGCGGTATAGCGAGCAGGAAGGCTTCAGGTATAGCGAGCAGGACGGCTTATGGTATATCGAGCAGGAAGGTTTGTGGTATAGCGAGCAGGAAGGCTTGTGGTATAGAGAGCAGGAAGGTTTGTGGTATATCGAGCAGGAAGGTTTGTGGTATAGCGAGCAGGAATACTTGTGGTATAGAGAGCAGGAAGGTTTCTGGTATAGTGAGCAGGAAGGTTTCTGGTATAGCCAGCAGGAAGGCTTGTGGTATAGCGAGCAGGAAGGTTTGCGGTATAGCGAGCAGGAAGATTTGTGGTACAGCGAGCAGGAAGGTTTGCGGTATAGCGAGCAGGAAGGTTTGTAGTATAGCGAGCAGGAAGATTTGTGGCATAGCGAGCAGGAAGGCTTGTGGTATAGCGAGCAGGAAGGTTTGTGGTATAGCGAGCAGGAAGGTTTGTGGTATAGCGAGCAGGAAGATTTGTGGTATAGAGAGCAGGAAGGTTTGTGGTATTGTGAGCAGGAAGGTTTCTGGTATAGGGAGCAGGAAGGTTTGTGGTATAGCGAGCAGGAAGGTTTGTGTTATAGCGAACAGGAAGGCTTGTGGTATAGCGAGCAGGAAGGCTTCTTGTATAGCGAGCAGGACGGCTTATGGTATAGCGAGCAGGAAGGTTTGTGGTATAACGAGCAGGAAGGCTTGTGGTATAGAGAGCAGGAAGGTTTGTGGTATTGTGAGCAGGAAGGTTTCTGGTATAGGGAGCAGGAAGGCTTGTGGTATAGCGAGCAGAAAGGTTTGTGTTATAGCGAGCAGGAATGTTTGTGGTATAGCGAACAGGAAGGCTTGTGGTATAGCGAGCAGGAAGGCTTCTTGTATAGCGAGCAGGACGGCTTATGGTATAGCGAGCAGGAAGGTTTGTGGTATAGCGAGCAGGAAGGCTTGTGGTATAGAGAGCAGGAACATTTGTGGTATATCGAGCAGGAAGGTTTCTGGTATAGCGAGCAGGAAGGCTTGTGGTATAGCGAGCAGGAAGGTTTGCGGTATAGCGAGCAGGAAGGTTTGTGGTACAGCGAGCAGGAAGGTTTGCGGCATAGCGAGCAGGAAGGTTTGGGGTATAGCGAGCAGGAAGGCTTATGGTATAGCGAGCAGGAACGTTTGCGGTATAGCGAGCAGGAAGGTTTGTGGTATAGCGAGCAGGAAGGCTTCTGGTATAGCGAGCAGGACGGCTTATGGTATAGCGAGCAGGAAGGTTTGTGGTATAGCGAGCAGGAAGGCTTGTGGTATTGAGAGCAGGAAGGTTTGTGGTATATCGAGCAGGAAGGTTTGTGGTATAGCGAGCAGGAATACTTGTGGTATAGAGAGCAGGAAGGTTTCTGGTATAGTGAGCAGGAAGGTTTCTGGTATAGCCAGCAGGAAGGCTTGTGGTATAGCGAGCAGGAAGGTTTGCGGTATAGCGAGCAGGAAGATTTGTGGTACAGCGAGCAGGAAGGTTTGCGGTATAGCGAGCAGGAAGGTTTGTAGTATAGCGAGCAGGAAGTTTTGTGGTATAGCGAGCAGGAAGGCTTGTGGTATAGCGAGCAGGAAGGTTTGTGGTATAGCGAGCAGGAAGGTTTGTGGTATATCGATCAGGAAGATTTGTGGTATAGAGAGCAGGAAGGTTTGTGGTATGGTGAGCAGGAAAGTTTCTGGTATAGCGAGCAGGAAGGCTTGTGGTATAGCGAGCAGGAAGGTTTGTGGTATAGCGAGCAGGAAGGTTTGTGGTATTATTAGGGGGGCTTAGCAAAAAAATCGTTCACTTTCATCTAACTCTTTGAGATTTTGGTCATAGATAGACATTGACATGGCATTTCATAATCCGCCGACAGACAAGCTCAATTTTCCCTGTGGCGGCCATAGACAAATCCAAGATGGCCGCCATCAGCATTTGGGCACATCATAACTTTTGAACTAAACATCGTAGACTCATGATCAATACCTCTATTTTGGGTGTATTATGGATGAGGAGAACAATCGTCATATTATTTTTGCAATTCAAGGTCAAGGTTAAGTTCAAATTACATTATAAATGTTAAAATTGGTCGGAAATATGGGTTTCACACATGTTATCATGTGTTTAATACAATTATTATATTATATTTGTCAATTCTTCTATTGTTTAATATGCTGAGTTAGTTATTGTCATTTTATAGGCATGTACATGCATGTCAAGACCACAATATAAGACCAAATGGTCGCCAATGAAAACTGGGTGTTTGACAACAAAACCCATTTTGGTTTTGGTGCCTATATCTATGTTTGGTACATAATAATTATCAAGGCATATAATGGAATGTCAAATCTAAGATGAAGTGGATGTCGTGTCATAGGAGGGTGTGCAAAAAATAAGTGTCTGCAGTTCATTACCACCAGCAACAGCAGCAACAACAACAACAACAACAACAACAACAGATCATCTGCTAGTGCCAAAGATTTTCTAATTGTTCAGGTAATTATACATTTTCTCTGGGCCCACAACCCCTGCCCAATTTTTTTATGTGTGTCCCCTCCCCTATTCAGACAGTACCAGTACTCGGACTGACGATCGTGTGCCCCCCCCCCCCCCACACCACCCCAGAGAAAAAACTTAAAGCAATTATTGGCCCACAACCCCTGTCCAATTTTTTTACGAGTGTCAACATAGTCGTTTTCGACCCCGTCCCCTCCCCTATGATCGCGTTCGTGAGGTGAAGGTGGCTGTTGCTCGAAGTGTATGCAAGAGGATTGAGGAGGACGGTGTTGTCCTGCCTACCAATATGCGGTCAGGTGTCTTCACATCTGGGAATATGGATAATTTAGACCACAATAACACTAGCAACCTATCAAACGATGAGTTTCGTGGCATGGCAGTCACATTAACCAATCACTTATCAAGTGAGAACATGGGAGTTACTCGTGATCCAGTTAAAATTGATCCTTTGGATACTACTAAACCCAAGCTCCCAGACCATTATGTCATCGTCCCACCTGTTCATCTCCGACATGATGTTTGTACCATGTAGTGACGAGGGTGGCCCAGTTAGGCCGTCTCATGATAGGATACCTGGCTCCAGAGCAAGGGATGAGGAATGGATTAACCATGTTGCTGGACTCCTCTCACATGAGGATTTGGGGAAAGATGAGGTTGTGACGTGGTCAGGTTATCACTCCAAGTTGCATGAGTCTAGCTCCATCAAGCCCCCGGCAGAGATCGGCATATTGCCACTGTTTCCTGACAAGTCTACAGATCCTGGCATCATCAAACATGTGATGTTCCTTGTCAAAAAGTCCATTAGTTTCCTCAACCCTGGTCATACACCCGTCCTTGGCGCTGACGAGCCTCTGTATTCAATTGCAAAGCAGCTTCAGTTGCAGTTCCCCATGATCCTCACGAAGACAAGTATGTGTTATTGATGTGAGCACTTCACACCGAGGATAAAGCACAGCTTGTGACCGGGAAGTTCATCCGTGGGTCTGGATGGGAATTGGCCATGTCTACCGCTGAGGTGTTTAGAGCCGGCAGAGCTGCGTCAACCCTAGACGATCATCACATCAAGCGTACTAGATATGCCCACCAGGTCTCTCTTGTAGCTCTGTCGCTTCTCAAGCAAGAGGCATATGCTGTCTACTGTAAAGAAGTGCGGGGACCTCCTGAATCATTTGACTTATGGAACACGAACCGTAGAAGACATATACCTATGTTCAAGTACTGGTCCCAAATAACAGAACTGGAGCTCTCCTGTGTCGCTTTGTTAGGTCACTACGGGAGGGTGATTTCGAACTCTACGTCCAAGTTCTGGACGAACTATGCCCCTGGTTCTTTGTCTTTGACCATTCCAATTATTCTAGGTGGGTGCCCATCCATGTGAAAGATTTGGTCGAGTTGCCTGTGAACCACCCGGACGTGTATGCAGAGTTCAAGAAGGGACATTTTGTTGTCCAGCGTTCTCGTCACAAGTTCTCGCTTATGACCAAAGACCAGTCCCATGAACACAGCAACAGAAAACTGCAGGCATGTGCTGGTGGCTTGTTCAGACATGTATGATGATACTGATGCGATTGCCCTCTACATGCTAGCTGGTCCCGATTCTGTGAGGCTAATTGACCAATTTGAGAGTCTACTCTCTGTGGGTGACACATCTCTCGCTCATCATGAAGAGTCGCATGCTCTCCAAGTATGCTTCATCACTGATGTAAAGAAGTTTATGGGTGTGCTTAGAGACTGCAGCAACCCATTCCTGGAAACCGGTCATGAGCTTGTTGCTATCGACACTCACGATGTCATGGTACACGAGGTGGCAGCATCAGGTAGATCACTGAATCAGGTAGATGAGCTCGGCCAATCTCTACATGACAAGTATGTTCAAACCAGGGTGCACACTGCTTCAGTCGCCATCTCAGACACCATTAAGCGCAACGGCATATATACATTTGCCAATTGCCCAGATGTTCGTTCAAAGCGTTCTGAGAAAGTGGGTGTTCTTAAAAAGAACACAACTCTTGTTACTCAGTTGTTCCTTTCTCTGCAGTCTTGACCAGATGCTTATATGTCAGATTTCTTCAGTTTTGAGAATCAACGTGAGCCACCCTCTCTTGCTGATCGTGGAGGTCTGAGATCAGGGACAAAATCCGATATTCTTAAGTGTCTCGGTGCCCCGACAACATCGAAAGCTGATGCTCGTGATGTCACAGTGCAGGTCCTGGACATGCCAGCGGTGGTTCACATGGTGCGGCCAACTCGTGCAGCTACATTCTGCGACTATGTTCCCATGCATGTAGTTCCCTTCTTGAAGAGTCATCTGACTCCATCTGTTGAGCGGGTCGATGCAGTGTGGGATGTATACCCAGAGACCAGCTTGAAGATACAGACCCAACTACGGCGTGGTTCTGGTCCACGAACACAGATAGGTACAGGAGGCAGCACACCCATCCCAAAGAGAGACTGGCAGAAATATCTTATGAACACCAAGAACAAGAAAGAACTGTTCTCTTTCTACAACTGTTCTCTTTCTGAAATCACTCTGGATAACATCCTCATTCTTACAACAAAGGATGAAACTGTTTTGTCCAACAAGCCAAGCGACACATCAGAGCTGCAACCCTGCAACCACAGTGAGGCAGACTCGCGTATCGTCCTCCATCTAGCGCATGCATCACGTGAATGGCATAAGCGATCATATGTCCGCACCGTATACATTGATATTGTCGTTCTCGCCACTGCTTTCTTCAGTCAGTTCAATTATTTGGAAGTGGCAAGAACTACAGAGATATTCCAGTCCATGATTTATTCTCAAGGTTAGGTCCATCGAGATCACGGACCATTCCTCTCTTCCATGCCCTTAGTGGATGTGACACGACGTCTCAGCTCCTCGGATGTGGAAAGAAGACAGCATGGGCTGCATGGGAGAGCATGCCAGAGATGACGGAGACATTGCTAGAACTTACTGACAACCCTGACACATTCACAATAGACTCAGTACACATACAGCAGCTTGAGCGCTTTCATGTGATCATGTACAGCAATAGTTGCAGTGCTGCGATGGTGAACCAGGCGAGGAAAAATTTGTTCTCACACGGATCACGCTCACTTGAGGCCATACATCCCACATAGGCTGCACTGTTTGAACATTCAAAGAGGTCAATCTTTCAGGCATGTTTTATTTGGCGACAGACTGTCACGTGTCATCAGGAGATCCTGACTTCAGTAGGTGGGGCTGGGAGCCTGATGTGAAAACAAACCAGTGGTTGCCGTTCTGAACAACACTGGCTGATGCCAGTAAGGCGTGTTCCTTCTTCTCTCTTGTGGGTGTCAAAAAGCATGTCGAGGTCACTGCAAGTGCAACAAAGCTGGGGTGCGATGTACGTCCCTTTGCATGTGTGAAAGAGGCTGTGTCAATAATGTAACAGATGATCAGTGAGATAGTATATACTAACGCTATTTGAGTTACCAGAAAATCCCAAGACTGGTGATACAGGACAAACATAGACTGAATCTGTGAGTGTTCTTGCCAACAATCTTAAATTGCATAAAAAGAAGTTGGCTTTGAATAATGAGTATCATGATATGTTAGTTAAGTACTATATCATGTTAAAATATGGAGAAATGTTGTTGTTGTGATTTTGTGAATGTTTAAAACATACCCATGTTGAAGTGGTGGTCATATTGAATTTGCTTACTAGTATATTGTATGGTTATCAATCACTTTAGACAAGTGAATCATTATCTTAAAAGATGGTCGCTAGCTCTTAGACCTTTCAAATTCATCCCTAAATATCTGACATTATCACAATTATTCATGCCAATCGATTCATACAAAAGTGGTATATCTTGAAAAATCAAAAATGGTGGCAAAAAATGTAGATCATAATGATTACAAGCCATCTGATGATCTAGATATACACTGTTTGAAAACAGCAACCTAATAGCGTGTGATATTGAAGGGACCGATTTGTTTTACAAATGTGTAACCTAGAATAAATAACAAATTTTCAATAATTTTAACCAAATTTCGCCAATTTTAACCTTGAAATTGTGATTTGACCTTGACCTTCACATTAAATTGCAATAATAATATGGCGAGTGTGTTCCTTGTCCCTGAAAACCCCAAAATAGAGGTATCGTTCATGATTCTACGATGTTTAGGAAGGTCGCTACTATGACTGCTGAGTGTTTGTGATATAGCGAGCAGGAAGGTTTGTGGCATAGCGAGCAGGAAGGCTTCTGGTATAGCGATCAGGAATGTTTGTGATATAGCGAGCATGAAGGTTTCTGGTATAGCGAGCAGGAAGGCTTGTGGTATAGCGAGCAGGAAGGTTTGCGGTATAACGAGCAAAAAGGTTTGCGGTATAGAGTGCAGGAAGGCCGCTAATACGGCCATACTGCACACCTGGGTGACGTGTGGTATAGCGAGCAGGAAGGCTTGTGGTATATAGAGCAAGAAGGTTTGTGGTATAGCGAGCAGGAAGGTTTGTGGTATAGCGAGCAAGAAGGCTTGTGGTATAGTGACCAGGAAGGTTTGCGGTATAGCGAGCAGGAATGTTTGTGGTATAGCGAGCAGGAAGGTTTGTGATATAGAGAGCAGGAAGGCTTGTGGTATAGTGAGCAGGAAGGTTTGTGGTATAGCAAGCAGGAAGGCTTGTGGTATAGCGAACAGGAAGGCCGCTACTATGGCCATACTGCACACCTGGGTGACATAGGTGACGTGCGGTATAACGAGCAGGAATGTTTGTGGCATAGCGAGCAGGAAGGTTTGTGATATAGCGAGCATGAAGGTCTGTCGTACAGCGAGCAGGAAGGTTTGCGGTATAGTGAGCAAGAAGGTTTGTAATATAGCGAGCAGGATGGCATGTGGTATAGAGAGCAGGAAGGTTTGTGGTATAGCGAGCAGGAAGGTTTGTGGAATAGCGAACAGGAAGGCCGCTACTATGGCCATACTGCACACCTGGGTGACATAGGTGACGTGCGGTATAGCGAGCAGGAATGTTTGTGGTATAGTGAGCAGGAAGGTTTGTGATATAGAGAGCATGAAGGTTTGTGGTATAGTGAGCAGGAAGGTATCTGGTATAGCGAGCAGGAAGGCTTGTGGTATAGCGAGCAGGAAGGTTTGCAGTATAGCGAGCAGGAAGGTTTGTGGTACAACGAGCAGGAAGGTTTGCGGTATATTGAGCATGAAGGTTTGTGGTATAGCGAGCAGGAAGGCATGTGGTATAGAGAGCAGGAAGGCTTGTGGTATAGCGAACTGGAAGGCCGCTACTATGGCCATACTGCACACCTGGGTGACATAGGTGATATAGCGAGTATAGCGATATAGCGAGCAGGAAGGCTTGTGGTATAGCGAGCAGGAAGGTTAGTAGCATAGCGAACAGGAAGGCTTGTGGTATAGCGAGCAGGAAGGTTTGTAGCATAGCGAGCAGGAAGGCTTGTGGTATAGTGAGCAGGAAGGTTTGTGGTATAGCGAGCAGGAAGGCTTGTAGTATAGCGAGCAGGAAGGTTTGTGGTATAGAGAGCAGGAATGCTTGTGGTATTGCGAGCAGGAAGGTTTGTGGTATAGCGAGCAGGAAGGTTTGTGGTATAGCGAGCAGGAATGTTTGCGGTATAGCGAGCAGGAATGTTTGCGGTATAGCGAGCAGGAAGGTTTGCGGTATAGAGAGCAGGAATGTTTGTGATATATCTAGCAGAAAGGCTTGTGGTATAGTGAGCATGAACGCCGCTACTATGGCCATACTGCACACTAGGGTGACGCGTGGTATGGCGAGCAGGAAGGTTTGTGGTATAGCGAGCAGGAAGGTTTGTGGTATAGCTACTGTGACCATACTGCTTACTATGACTGCTGGGACTGCTCACCTGGATGATGTGTGGTATAGCGAGCAGGAAGGCCGCTACTATGACCATACTGCTTACTATGACTGCTGGGACTGCTCACCTGCGTGATTTGTGGTATAGCGAGCAAGAAGACCGCTGCTATGACCATACTGCTTACTATGACTGCTGGGTCTGCTCACCTGTGTGATTTGTGTCATAGCGAGCAGGAAGGCCGCTACTGTGACCATACTGCTTACTATGACTGCTGGGACTGCTCACCTGGATGATGTGTGGTATAGCGAGCATGAAGGCCGCTACTATGAACATACTGCTTACTATGACTGCTGGGACTGCTCACCTGGGTGACGTGTTTTATAGCGAGCAGGAATGCCGCTACTATGACTGCTTGGACTGCTCAGCTGTGTGATTTGTGGAATAGCGAGCAGGAATGCAGCTACTATGAACATACTGCTTACTATGACGGCTGGGACTGCTCACCTGGGTGACGTGTGGTATAGCGAGCAGGAAGGTCACTACTATGAATGTTGGGACTGCTCACCTGGGTGACGTCTGGTATAGCGAGCAGGAAGGCCACTACTATGACTGTTGTGACTGCTCACCTGTGTGACTTGTGGTATAGCGAGCAGGAAGGCCGTTACTATGACTGTTGGGACTGCTCACATGTGTGATTTGTGGTATAGCGAGCAGGAAGGCCGCTACTATGACAATACTGCTTACTATGACTGCTGGGACTGCTCATATGAGTGATTTTTGGCATAGCGAGCAGGAAAGCCGCTACTATGGCCATACTGCTTATTATGACTGTTGGGACTGCTCACCTGTGTGACTTGTGGTATAGCGAGCAGGAAGGCCGCTACTATGACCATACTGCTTACTATGACTGTTGGGACTGCTCATATGTGTGATTTGTGGTATAGCGAGCAGGAAAGCCGCTACTATGGCCACACTGCTTACTATGACTGATGGGACTGCTCATCTGGTGATTGGAGGTATAGCGCTCAGGGAGGCTGATACTATGACCATACTGCTTACTATGACTGCTGGGACTGCTCACCTGGGTGACATGTTATAGCGAGCAGGAAGGCCGCTACTATGACCATACTGCTTACTATGACTGCTGGGACTGCTCACCTGTGTAATTTGTTGTATAGCGAGCAGGAACGCCGCTACTATGACCATACTGCTTGCTGTGACTGCTGGGACTGCTCACCTGGGTGACGTGTGGTATAGCGAGCAGGAAGGCCGCTACTATGGCCATACTGCTTACTATGACTGCTGAGACTGCTCACCTTGGTGATTTGTGGCATAGCGAGCACGAAGGCTGCTACTATTACCATACTGCTTACTATGACTGTTTGGACTGCTCACCTGGGTGACGTGTGGTATAGCGAGCAGGAAGGCCGCTACTATGACTGCTGGGACTGCTCACCTGGGTGATTTGTGGTATATCAAGCAGGAAGGCCGCTACTTTGACCATACTGCTTACTATGACTGTTGGGACTGCTCACCTGTGTGACGTGTGGTATAGCGAGCAGGAAGGCCGCTACTATGACTGCTGGGACTGCTCACCTGTGTGATTTGTGGTATATCAAGCAGGAAGGCCGCTACTATGACCATACTGCTTACTATGACTGCTGGGACTGCTCACCTGTATGCTTTGTGGTATAGCGAGCAGGAAGGCCGCTACTATGACTGTTGGGACTGCTCACCTGTGTGACTTGTGGTATAGCGAGCAGGAAGGCCGCTACTATGATCAGCAGTGCCAATAAACTGGACTTCTTCTTCATAAATGTTGGAAACTCGTCTCGGATGGCAGTAAGCACGATTTCGTACAGCGGGAACTAAAGAAAATAAAGTATAAGTATCCATGGCAAGGATGATACATTGTGTACGTCACAAAATATGGCATATGTAACATATGTAAGTAGTTACATAATCATTGGCAACTATTCAAATAACAACTACAACAGTAATACATGTATATCGAATGCATATACCTTCTAGTATGTATTCATTCCCCAACTTTCGACATCATCCTTACAATTAGTTTTAGTTTACAGGTGTTACACTGTGGGCGGGTGAACAGTATTACTACACGGCTGTCTACACGATCGTCGTTACAGTAGCAACTGTATCTGAATAGTTCCAAAGTGATCTACTGTCTGTTTCACGAAATCTGCCCAAATTGTACGGCTATATAAACAATTCAAATCATTTTTTGAGTATATTAATAATAAAATCAAAATTTGACAAAATTACACGAAATAAAAAAGATGGCTCATTTTTAAATATCAAAATTTAATAATATCGAAAAAATATTGTTATTGCATTGTTTATATGGCCGTAAAATTTGGGCAGGTTTCGTGAAACAGACAGTATCATGTCGGCAATAAGTGATAGCACAATACTATTTCTCGTAGAGCATGGGTTGAGATATGTAGACGACGTACTCAAACAGTTTGCGTCCAAGAAGAATAGAAATAAACCTGCTAGTTTTTTGTATTAAGACACGTACAACGCATATTAAGCCATACTTGCGAGTCCAGTCCTAGAAATATGGACATGAAGAAGAACAAGGCGCACCAGAGCTGTGGAGGAGGTAGATACAACGCTGCCTCGGGGTAGGCGATGAAACCCAGGCCAAACCCTACAAAACCTCACGATATAGACATGGCAAAACAGTTCAGGTACATGTATGTAAAATTCTAACAATAAATAATTGCCTGAAAAAAGTGATGTTTACCTGGTGTGGAACAAAATGTGTTAGCAAACGTTCATTCTATTTCTATTGTAATGTTAACTACAGATGTTCAGGAAATATTTTCGATTCACATGTGTTGCAAACGAACTTGAACGCCTAACGTACACACGTACGTTCTTTGATATAATTATAATAGTTACCATGCCATAAACATGTCGTAAGGTAGCCCGTCCATATGTTCATAAAGCGAAACGTCGTAACATCTATGTTTTACATTTTTATTTCATTTTATCATTACACTGTTATTTATTCAACTAATTTATTCTAGAAATAACTGGAAATCAATTGTGTATATTTATTGATAGATACATTTATAAATAAATGCACAGTATAGTCTCAATACAGGCTGCGCGAATGCGCCAGCTGATCTGGGGCTACGCTGATCGCCAAGTCGACATGTCAACTACTAGTAAGCTTTATATTCTTGCTTCGTTAAATTATCCTATAGTCGCGTGGAACGTAGATACATGTGACTGCATTATCTGTGCAATATTACTTTAAAGCAACAATTTAAATACAGTGTATGATCAAAGTATTCCTGTTTGAGGGAAAGAACGTTCATGCCATGACGCTACCACTGATGCATTGTTATATGTACGTATATGGACATACCATACCACATTTAAAAAGAAGATATATATGTATATGTTAAAGGTGTGTATATGTGCATGTATGTGTGTACATGTATGTGTATGTGCATGCATGCATGTGTGTGTACATATGTATGTCTATTTGTATGTATATGTCTGTATATTTCTCATTTATTGTTAAAAATAATACGAGCTATAACACTTAGTACCCGCTGTGATCAGTAAGCGGAGACTGTGCAATATAAATAAGTGTGATCGCGGCATGGTTTTAAATTGATTTATCTATTTGCCATGATTGTGGGATTTCTGCATTTATTACATTTAGTAGTTTACCCATGGTACGCATCTTGCATTGTACGTATAGTATACCATGTCCATGTATGTATGCTCGATGCAATAAACTAATCTACATATGTTGCTTTGAATTTGTTTCAAAATAAGTTGACCACATCTTGTACTTTTGACATTAAAAATGTTGTGTTGATAATATTGAGGTAAATATAATTAAGGTTAAAATATAAGTATTGTTAATATGTGTCAAACATGGCATAATGTAAAATATATAAATATCAGAAAAATTGACAGTCAAAAATCGGCCTCACCGCAATCGGGCATCGAATCATGGGTCTCTGGATTAGGTCCAGCCAGCTAACCACTGCACTACCGAGGCCACGCGGATTTTTGACATCAAGCTAAGACTTTTAACGCTGAACTTGACGTCAAACGCAGTGCATTGGTTAGCCCACTGGCTGCGGTGATGCCGATTGTGTACTGTCATTTTTCTGATATATTCCGATCAAGCTCAGCCGTATATATCAGTGGGTGTAATTGACGTGCATTCATTCATTTGTGTTCAATCACGAATTGAATTGTCATTTTACGAGGGACATTCAATATATAGTGAACACTAATATGTAATATGATACAGAGCAGGGGCGGATTTAGTGAGTGGACCCGCCCCACTCCCCTTTCACGATTCCAGATTATAATTTTTTTTGCAATTGAAAAGTTGTTTAAGTCTACAAAAATAGCAAACACTGTCAAATAATGGTGATGTTATCAGGTCAAGGTCTAGATATTATAATGAACCCATTCGGAAGGAGAAGATATTATCACAATGTGCATTAAGTACGGAAAATTAGTCGTTAGATTTTCGACTGCCCCCCCCCCCCCTTCTGCAAAATCCTGGATCCGCCACTGCAGAAAGCATATTTCTCGATGCCGCTAGTGGCATGTAGTATATTTATTTGTTCCAAACTCATATTACTACACCGTGTTCACTATATATTGGATGACCCTCGTATATTCAAGCGGATTTACGTCACATGAGTTTAAGTACGGAGTTACCTGATTTACTAAATGAACTAATGTCGATGCCTGTAGTGTAGGCCACGTGACCAAGTATGGAGAATATGACAAACCCGCCTAGGAATCCGGCGCAGAAATCGGCCAGGCACACAAAGATGGCATCTCTACAAAACAACAGAATAATACATGTACATAATCTATAATAATTGTATTCACTATTATAATTACTTTTTTGTGCATGCTGTCCACATTTAGAAAGGTTGATTATATAGTAAATACATGGTTAGTGCCGTCGAATATAAAATATATTCGGTTGAGCCTTAGACAGCTTTATTGGGGCAAGCTTTAGCTAAAGCTCGCCCCAATAAAACTGTCTAAGGCTCAACCGAATATATTTTATATTCGACGGCACTAACCATGTATTTACTATATATTGAGTTTATCTTTGGTTGCGAACTTAAGGATGACTTTTCTTTGTTCTAGAACAATTTCATCACTGACGTCTAAAAGCACATCAGGGTAATTTAGACAGCTCACGCCTTTCTATTTCCCGAACATAGCAGCACACTGAAGTCCATGTTTCTTACATGAGCAACATTTGGTGTGGCAATCTGTTTTACATTTGCACCTGATGACATTCAACAGGCTATCCGGAGCAGGAAGTTTGTCAGTCTGGATGCCGAACATTGACCCTCCGTTCATGGTCCATCCCCATTCTACAGGCGGCATATCATCTCGGCCTTGTCATACTTGAACATGATGACATACCATATAACTGTGATATTTAGCTGCTGTGGACGTTCGTGGACTATTTCCAGTAGCCGATTTCACCAAATTTGTTAAGCATACTAATCTAGCTAAGTATACTTTGAGGAAGTAATTCTTTATATTTCCCGAAATACATTATTTCATATAGAACTAATGACTGCATATATGTGATGATTAAACTTATGTATAATTATTATACTGAATTTATTACATTTTCACAGCCAAAATGGCTGTGATAATGTAATACATTCAGTATATTAAAAATTAATAAACTTATCCTTAAATTGAAAATTTCTCCCTCAAAGTGTACTTAGCATGAAAAGTATACTTTGCAATGTTGGTGATATAGGCTACTGGTCCTACGAATTTACTGCTTAATCCTATTTTCTGGAGAAAACAAACGACGATGCCTTAGCATATCACGTGTTTCGGATTCCTCTTCCATTATACAATATGACCAATACTTCTGCAATACTATCGTTTGTGGATTTCGTGATATTAAACAAATACTGATGCATGTTTGCGACATTCCAAGTCGTTCTCCAATCTTTTCAATGACAATGACTTTCCTATACCAAATATCCGTAAGATTGTTTCACAGCCTAACATTTGACCTCGACCCTGGGCATGGAGAACATAGGTGGGTCGGGGAATGACACTATATTGATGATACTAAACACGCACATGCAGTTTCAAGCCAATCCGTCATACGGTAACAAAGTTATAGTAGAATGGAAAAGGTGAAGGAAAGACAGACGGACGGACGGACTAACATTTTGGGTTTATGGGCTGTTTGTTCTTTAAAAGATCAAAGGAATAGCCCCCAAACTACAAAGGATTAGAGGCTATACTGAATAAGTATATTGTATTATATTGTCTTTGTCTCCTCCCCGGAAGGACGGACGGACGGACGGACGGACGTTCTTACAACCTGTGTTTATGTGTCTACGAGCCACATAAGACCCCTTCGCTTAGGGATAACAACTAAAAATGTTTATTCCGCCAAAACAAACCAAAAGTGTTAATATGCATCTATATTATATTATAGAAACAAGAGGGCCATGCTAGCCCTATATCGCTCATCTGGTTATTATATACATGTATATGCAAGTAAATATGAGACAGCTTAAACATTTATTATTCCTACAAAGTTTTGTCGAAACCAGTCTCGTGATTATAATGGGAAGACATTGTTGAAAGAGTTGGCCCAAGTTTATACGGCGGCTATCATGGATTATGTGACGATCTCCAATTTGGAAAATCTGTAAATGTTTCACCGATAGACAATAACTATGAAGTTTGGTCAGCATCGGCCAAACGGTTAGTATGAAAAGGCTGTTTGAAAGCCCTAATAAAGATAAAAGAATTCTATAACTTTGATACTCTAAACGAAATATACAACATAAACAATGGAGACTTCTTAAAATATTATATCCTGCTAGGCAATATTAAAGCAGAATGGAAACAGACAATGATATTAGAACAAATAGATAATGACATTCCAAAGTATTTAATATCTACTATATTATCATCAAATCATGTGAATAAAATATTATACAACAAGGAAATTTACAATATGAGGTTGCCACAACAAAAACATATACTGAAATGGGAAAACGAATTAAACAATCAAAACATCGAATGGAATTATATTTTCTCATTGCCATACAAAAATACAATAAGTACAAAACTTAGAGCTTTTCAATACAAATATCTAATGCGAATAATTCCGAATAACTCATTTCTGTTCAAATGCAAAATAAAGCCATCAAATCTATGTGATTTTTGTCACATGGCCGTAGATTCAAACAAACACATGTTTTGGGAATGTACTAACATACAACCGTTTTGGTCAGACGTAAACGAACTATTACATACAAGTAGATTAGACTTCACTATGCACTTAACTTATGAATGTATATCATTCTGTAACGCAAAAGTTCCATGTAAAAATAAAAATACAATACTTATTAGCTTTATCATTCTACTTGCAAAATATTTCATTTTTAAATGCAAGTATGAGTCAACACATCCAACAATGGAACACTTTAATGCATATCTTAAACAGACTATTAACATCGAAAAAACAATTGCCAGTATGAAAGACAAAATGGACAAGTTTCACTCGAAATGGAATGACTTTATACAGTAAAGCAGACATTAAAATAAATCGACCACTCCTATAAACCCATCCTTAGGTTAAAGTATTCCCCACCCCCCATTTTACAATAACACCTTTGTTATTACTTCTTTTAGGAAAACATGTATTTTTTAACCTTGTAAAACCACCCTCATTTCATATACCCATATCGACCTATACAACTCCAATAAAAAAAAATGAAAAACTCTCGGTTGCAGGTATATCGCTAGTAATAGATACATTTATTTAATTCTCTGATGGATAAAAAAAAACTTGTCAAAATAGTTTTTACATGTTATTTTTTAAATTGCATGTACAAATACTTTCGACAGTGCTAGTTTATGTATATATGTATGTATGTATTTATGTATGGATGTATACATGTAACCTAGATGAATAAAAAAATAAAATGAAAAAAAATAAAGAGATACCGGTTTGACATTTTCGCGGCCATTTTGGACGACATAATCTTCAGAGCCATCGTCACCTCAATGCCTTTGATATTACAACCTGACCATATTTGGTAAAATGTGAAATTTGACCCCTAATTGACCCGCTGGACCCCGCCCATATTTGATCCCGGGGTCATCAGTTTGACAAATTTGAAACAGCATTGACTGTCGATCATTACTGCCAAGTTTCGTTGAAATATGTTATGCGGTTAAAGAAGATTATTTAAGAAGTTGACCTACTTTTCCACGGTGGCCATCTTTGATTATGCGACAACCTCCAAATTTACAAATTTGACATGCCCTCACACATATATCATCATTGTGAAGTTTGACCAATGGACTCTCTAATTAAATGATGACATTTTGACCTTTCGGTGGCCATCTTGGATGACATAATCATCCAATTTCAACAACAAAAAATGATCCAGAGTGATCGTCTGCTCAATACCTTTGATTTGATATATTTTTTAATAATTTGACATATTTTTCTACGGCGGCCATATTGGATTATACGATGGCCCATTTTAAAAAGGCTTCACCCACGGGACATAACTGTGAAGTTTGACCAATACCCGCCAAGCGGTTCACGAGACGACAACGATTGAAATATCTGACAAAAGGATAACCCTTTTGGCAGCCATCTTGGGTGACGTAATAATCCGATTTCAACAAAACATGCTCCAACGTGAATATCGTGTCGATACCTTCGATTTGATATATATGACATGACCATATTCGGTGAAATGTGAAATTTGACCCGTTCTTGACCCTTCCGGCCCCGCCCATTTTAGACTCCGAGGTCAACATTTTTTAACAAATCTGAAACAGTGTTGACTATCGATCATTCCTGCCAGGTTTCAACGTATAGACAAATATTGCTGCCTTATATGTGGATAAATATGGTATACGTTTTGGCCAGTCTCGCAAAACTTTAATTGTTATTATGTGAATATGATGTCAGCGGGAAGATTAAATTCACTTTCTAGCCAGTGTCCGTAGGGTGAACATCAAACAAAGCATGATGGAAAGTAAGTGCTTGATTACAGAAACTGTAGGCGCCTGGAGATAACGCTAGCGTCATTCCAGAGAGATATATGACAAAAACAGGCACAGATAAGTAACGTGCAGATGGCGAGAATGGAAAAGATTTGTTCGGGTGCGTTCAAGTTCAGGTGAACGTCATGGAGGCATTCTGAGACGTGGAAAACGCTATAGTGAGGGCCAACATAGAGCTATTCGAAGGTATGGACTTGGTAAACCGCAGAGTAAATTTTATAAAATTGGCCGTCTCGACTGAATTGGAGTGGGAAACCATAGCAGAATGTGAATCGAACACTCTCGCCGACGATTCCGGCGATGAAAAACGGATAAATAGGGCCATAGCTACGGCAGGTCGCAAGGAGCGCTTCGAAACATCAAAGAAACGTAAGTTTCGGCTGAGTCTACAATACATTCCTACTATTGCGTTCATGCAGAGACCGGGGGAGACGGGACTGTCCACAGCATAGGCGTCAACAAGAGATAACGGGGATGAATAAGGTAAGTACATAACAAGTCAGTACGGATCGGCCACAAGCAAATACACAAGTGAGTGTACAATTTCAGGTGGCCAGTTCACTTTAATCACCCGTTGACAAACAAGATAAAACGTTGTATTACAATATGGCAAATAGCCGGTGCTACGGATTATATAGTGGACGGTATTGACAATGGATGCAAAATTCCTTTTACGGAGAAACCAGATCAGAAAATAGAGATACACTGAGGTTAGTTTTGGACTGCCGACATATTAATCCGCTGCTGCACAAATTCAAATTTAAATGCGAAAATGGTATTGTAGCGGAACAAATGTTCAAAAGAATGTGATTTTCTATTCCAGTGACCTTCCCAGTGCATATCACCACATCGAGATGTTTGATGTCATAGGCACTATTTGAGTTTCGCATACATGCATACAGGAATAATTCGTTGTTTCGTTTTCAACGTTTTACCGTTTGGTAATGTTGTGGCTGGCTTTATTTTCACAAAGGTTATGAGAACATGGGTTACATTCTGAGGACAACAAGGTATAAGGATTATAATGTTATAATGTTATAATTGGAGGAAATAACTCTTTTGAGGGAACAGTAGAGAGAAGACGAATTGGGCAAATTTGGGCTCGTGATTGCAGAGCAAAAGTGCTGCAGGGAACCAGCACAGATGGCCACGTGGCTGAGGTACGTATGGAACATGATTACAGGTAGTAACTACGATCCAAATTGTACACGCCAGAATGGGACGCTTGCAGCTCAGTTTGATGGATTTGCACGAAAAGCAAAGCAAGATGCAATGCTTCCATTGTTGGGCAAATTATTTCAACCTGAGCTGTGATTGGCAGTGGTAAGGTTGCGAATTAGAGCATTGTACATATGTGTTCAGACCCGTGCATTTTGGAATGATTTGGTCAAGGTAGACGTGGAAGCTTTGGCAGAGTTATCGTTTTGGTTACAAAACACGAACAGCTTGAATAAAAAAGCATTATTCCAAAATGCTGAAACAGAAATATATATTCAGATGCGTCAGATACAGGCTATGGTGGTTAAGCGTCAGCAAATTGCTTTGGAGGGGAATCCCGTATATTGTGTGCGGAAACGCATTCAGATGCACCTGGATGTAAAGATGCCGGCATCTATGGTACGCATACATGCATATGCATGGCTGATACTACATTGGCCGAAAATGACATAATTGGCGTTTAGAATGACTTCGAAAAATCTCAGAGCTCCACATGGCGGGAATTCGAGACAGTTGCATAATACTTATGTCTGTCACAGGTAAGAACGTGCTGTGGTTAAACGACAATAAGAACATGGTGATTATATCTAACACTGGCAGCAGAAAACAAAGGTTACAGAAAATAGCGATGTATATAGATAACTTATGTAGAGAATTTAATATACTACTGTATATGCAGTGGATTCCGAGAGATCAAAACACGCGAGCAGACGCTTTAAGGTACACGATGGACAGATTATAATACAAAATATGCACGGTACAATTCTAGGTTTTCGTGTCCTGGCACCGAGGCGGTTAGCGCATTTCCGGTGCCATTGACTGGTAACTGGTGTGTACCACCACCACGATTAATACCCAAGGTCATGAGCAAGATTGAGGGCGATCACGCTATGTACCGACATTGGAATCGGCTCCATTCTGCCGATATTCGTTAAACTGTGCAGATGCCTCCGTTCAAGCATCACATTTGTAACACATTTGGATAAAATAGCAGTCAGTGTGCCTGGCTGGGAGAAAATGGTGCACGTTAGCATTCCAAATGGATTGCAGATAGAATGGTGAGAGCAACATGTTTATACAGATGTATACTTTCAGGCCTAGATGTCGACACGAGGCTTCGCAACGAGG
This sequence comes from Conchocele bisecta, assembly GCA_029237695.1. Lineage (NCBI taxonomy): Eukaryota > Metazoa > Mollusca > Bivalvia > Lucinida > Thyasiridae > Conchocele > Conchocele bisecta. The sequence continues at coordinate 100,703,167 of CM055265.1, forward strand.
TGGCCAGTCAAACGCATGTCCATAAGCTATGTCACAAAAAAAACTTTCGTTTGGAAGAAATAACAGAATCATCAAATGAATACATCTTTAGACCCATGTAATCTCTAAGACATCAACACACTTAATACATAAAGATAAGCGTCTAAGTTATAGAAGATCAAGGGAATGCATATTAGCAAGGCTGCATGAAGTCTGCTGAGACTTATGTGTCGGGCTTCACTCGATGTGCGCCGACGGTGCCACGGAAGCGGCAAACGACGATGTAAACGGGAGATGCTGGATGAGACATTGCAGGTGGTAAAACTGACCAATTTAAAATAGATAATCTTGAAAAGAGGCTTCATGTATCAAAGAGTCTAAAACAATAAGGTTGTGCTGCCACTACGGGGCGCCAAGTACGGGGCGCCAAGTGGGACATGGATCAATTTTGTCAACAAAATTCATTTTTGTGCCACAAAATTCATTTTTGTGCCACAAAATTCAATTCTGTGTCACAAAATTCACTTAAAATTCACTTTTGTGCCACAAAACTCAATTCTGTGTCACGAAATTCAATTCTGTGTCACAAAATTCACTTTTGTGCCACAAAATTCACTTTCGTGTAACAAAATTCAATTCTGTGTCACACAATTCAATTCTGTGTCACAAAATTCAATTCTGTGTCACAAAATTCAATTCTGTCAATTCTGTGTAACAAAATTCAATTCTATGTCACAAAATTCAATTCTGCACACGCATGTAAGAAGGACTACCATTGGTCAGAAACTGCACTGGAGAAATGTGTCACGGTCGCCGATCTACACATTCAATGTCGATGATTCATTTCTCATTCTGCCGATGATTCATTTCTCATTCTGCCATTTTGCTTCAACTATCTCCAAACAGTCAAACGTTGACAAACCCATTCGTATTTAAACTCATTTGCGTTATAATTGTACACATAATTCATGTACATGTACATCTCCCGCGAGTACTGACGTCATGTATTGTGTATCGCAAGGTACATCTGCCCCAGTTAAATCAATAATACACGCGCTGTGGCCTGTGTTCTGACTGCTGTCTGTGTTTATAAACAGAATGTGTGTATTGGGCCATTTGGGGAAACCATTTGTAGTATTTGTGTAGATACCATGGATACTAAGATGGTGTATACTGTAAATAATGCATGTAGACACATAGTTGCGAACACGTATCTTCGCAACTAGTAGACACAGATCCAATACCATTTGTTTCACAAGGTTATATCTACTGTTAGAATACGACGTCATCTAATGTCATTTTCGAGCATAAAACGTTACCTGATAAATAGAATACCAGGCTGGTGTATTTTAATATCAAGTTTATCAGGCTCGGCTCGGAAACGGTAGGAATTCCTCGGCAAGCCTCGGAATTCCTACGCGTTTCCTAGCCTTGCCTGATAAACTTGATATCAAAATACACTAGCCTGGTGTTCTCTATATATGGGCATGCTCTCAGGTCTAGCTATGTCCCGGCTACATTATGTTTGACCCTGTTTACATAATTGAGGGAGAATTCTGAATATTTTTCTTATTTCTCCTTCAAAGTATATATGCTTATATGGTCTGACCACTCATTTGTAATCATAATATAACCAAAATAACTGTCCATAAAGAAGTATAATAATGATATATTGGGTTATATTTTCGCATTGAAATATTTAAACCTGCAAGTGTACTCCACCATCTAGTAAAATGGACTAAGACCGATCTCAACCAATCAACGTAGAGATGACATAGACTATCCTACGCAAACTAATTGTTGTGGACAAAAATGAATTCTGTCCCACAAAACTGAATTTTCTTCACAAAACTCAATTCTGTCTTACAAAATTGAATCCTTTATAACAAAAATGAATTTTGTATACGAAACGTATGCAGAATTGAATTTTGTGACACAGAATGGAATTTTGTGACACAGAATTGACAGAATTGAATTTTGTGACACAGAATTGAATTTTGTGACACAGAATTGAATTTTGTGATTTTTAGTGTTACAAAATTCAATTTTGTACACATAATTAACCTGTCCTGCATGGCGCCCCGTACCAAGTGGGACATGGTTCAATTGTGTCAACAAAATTCATTTTTGTGCCACAAAATTCAATTCTGTGTCACAAAATTCACAAAATTCACTTTTGTGCCACAAAACTCAATTCTGTGTCACAAAATTCAATTCTGTGTCACAAAATTCACTTTCGTGCCACAAAATTCACTTTTGTGTAACAAAATTCAATTCTGTGTCACACAATTCAATTCTGTGTAACAACATTCAATTCTGTGTCACAAAATTCAATTCTGTGTCACAAAATTCAATTCTGTCAATTCTGTGTAACAAAATTCAATTCTGTGTCACAAAATTCAATTCTGCACACGCATGTAAGAAGGACTACCATTGGTCAGAAACTGCACTGGAGAAATGGGTCACGGTCGCCGATCTACACATTCAATGTCGATGATTCATTTCTCATTCTGCCGATGATTCATTTCTCATTCTGCCATTTTGCTTCAACTATCTCCAAACAGTCAAACGTTGACAAACCCATTCGTATTTAAACTCATTTGCGTTATAATTGTACACATAATTCATGTACATGTACATCTCCCGCGAGTACTGACGTCATTTGTTGTGTATCGCAAGGTACATCTGCCCCAGTTAAATCAATAATACACGCGCTGTATGGAACGCCAAATCTACATAAACTCAAATATATATTGCTAGCTCTAAATATTTGGAGCTAGCAATAAATATTTGGAGAGCTCTCGAAATCATTTGGAGAGCTCTCGAAATCAATTAATGATATCTCGAAATCATTTGGAGAGCTCTCGAAATCATTTGGAGCGAGCAATATAACATTTGATTTGGAGAGCTCTCTAAATCATTTGGAGCTATCTCTAAATCATTTGGAGAGCTCTCGAAATCATTTGGAGAGCTCTCGAAATCAATTAATGATATCTCGAAATCATTTAGAGAGCTCTCGAAATGATTTGTAGCGAGCATTATATAACTTTGATTTGGAGAGCTCTCTAAATCATTTGGAGCTATCTCTAAATGATTTCGAGAGCTCTCGAAATCATTTGGAGAGCTCTCGAAATCAATTAATGATATCTCGAAATCATTTAGAGAGCTCTCGAGATCATTTGTAGCGAGCATTATATAACTTTGATTTGGAGATCTCTCTAAATCATTTGGAGCTATCTCCAAATGATTTGAAGAGCTCTCGAAATCATTTGGAGAGCTCTCGAAATCAATTAATGATATCTCGAAATCATTTAGAGAGCTCTCGAAATCATTTGTAGCGAGCATTATATAACTTGATTTGGAGAGCTCTCTAAATCATTTGGAGCTATCTCTAAATCATTTGGAGAGCTCTCGAAATCATTTGGAGAACTCTCGAATTCATTTGGAGATATCTCAAATTGATTTAGAGAGGGCATTATAAACTTGATCTGATGCTAGCTCCAAATACCACTCCACGTGAGAACTGGGGAAAAAAACAATACGCGCTCCCTTCCCGCGCTTTTAAAATCTCTGTACGCATGTGCATTGTGCACCGAGCCTATTAAAAACTTCGTAACCTTCAATATGGAGTATACGGATGGAGTTAAAAAAAATTGTTTAGCTTATTTCTTTTTCATTTATTGATGCTTTTAGGCATATTTAATTTATTTATAGACCTCGGTCCGTTACTTCAACCTGTGCTGTAAACATGCTCGACATATGTGTATTCACTACTACACGTGTGACAGGCGACTTCCGGTCTAGGTAAAGTCGCACTAAATTTGGGATGGCACGATTTACCCAAATCTACCCAAATCTTCATGTAATTACCATATTTGTTAATAAATAAAGCTATACACATTATAATAATGATGTTTGGACTGTACTTACATAATATCTCATTAATTTGCTTATACCAGGGCCTTTTTAATGTGTTGATGCAAAATTGAAATATTTGTACATGAAATAAAGGGAGAATACCGCGATTCACTTATGCTAGGAAGCCAATGAATATAATGCACTTTATAATGGCTAAATGGGAATGATGATTTTTAATTGAAATACTCATAAAAACAGTAGAACCTCTCTAATGAGTAATGTTGACATCCAAGGAGACTGTGTGTGAAAACTGTTATGTCAACTAGTATAATTATATATTTATATAGTACGGTAGTAATATATAATTTAAATATATAAACTACTAATATTTTAAAACTAATACTGCACTAATATGTATATGTGGCTTTGACTGGATACATGGGGTTTATCGAAATTGCGACCAGTGTAGGTTCTGATTAAATAGATCCGTTCTGTAGCCTGGTAACGACCTACATTGCTTGTTCGAAGCATGACTGGGGTTTCATTTATGGAATGACGAATGTTGCAGATGCTGATCAAACTGCGGATGCACATGCTGATCTGGATCTGCACTGATCTACATTTCTCCAGTCACAACCACATTATGTGCGATATGCAATCATGGTCGATGATAACTTAAAGTTAGACAACTGAGACATAATTAATGAGTCTCGGTAGTCTCCCTTTATAATCATGCTATATTAATCGTTTTCCCGCAGAAATATGTGCTTTATTCTTCATATGTTTCGGTCAAAATGTGGTTATTATATGATATACTAATGATATATTGTAGAAAAAGTATATAATATAATCATAAATGTTATTTTTAATGACGATTTGGGTATATTTGGGTAAATCGCGCTGCGTAATTCAATGCGTAATTCAATAATTCGGAGAGACATCGTTTTCATAGTTTCAAGCGATTTAATGCTAGCTCCAAATAAGATATATATTGCTAGCTCGAAATGAATTAGAGATAGCTCGAAATGATTTCGAGAGCTCTCCAAATGATTTCAAGAGCTCTCAAAATGATTTAGAGATAGCTGCCAATGATTTAGAGAGCTCTCCAAATCAAAGTTATATAATGCTCGATACAAATGATTTCGAGAGCTCTCTAAATGATTTCGAGATATCATTAATTGATTTCGAGAGCTCTCCAAATGATTTCGAGAGCTCTCCAAATGATTTCGAGATAGCTCCAAATGATTTAGAGAGCTCTCAAAATCAAGTTATATAATGCTCGCTACAAATGATTTCGAGAGCTCTCTAAATGATTTCGAGATATAATTAATTGATTTCGAGAGCTCTCCAAATGATTTCGAGAGCTCTCCAAATCATTTAGAGATAGCTCCAAATGATTTAGAGAGCTCTCCAAATCAAAGTTATATAATGCTCGCTACAAATGATTTCGACAGCTCTCTAAATGATTTCCAGATATCATTAATTGATTTCGAGAGCTCTCCAAATGATTTCGAGAGCTCTCCAAATGATTTCGAGATAGCTCCAAATCAAATGTTATATATTGCTCGCTCCAAATGATTTCGAGAGCTCTCCAAATGATTTCGAGATATCATTAATTGATTTCGAGAGCTCTCCAAATGATTTCGAGAGCTCTCCAAATATTTATTGCTAGCTCCAAATATTTGTTGCTAGCTCTAAATATTTAGAGCTAGCAATATATATTTGAGTTTATGTAGATTTGGCGTTCCATAGTGCTGTGGCCTGTGTTCTGACTGCTGTCTGTGTGTATTGGGCCATTTGAGGAAACCATTTGTAGTATTTGTGTAGATACCATGGATACTGTAAATAATGCATGTAGACACATAGTTGCGAACACGTAACTTCGCAACTAGTAGACACAGATCCAATACCATTTGTTTCACAAGGTTAGATCTACTGTAAGAATACGACGTCATCTAATGTCATTTTCGAGCATAAAACGTTACCTGATAAATAGAATATCAGGCTAGTGTATTTTAATATCAACTTTATCAGGCTCGGCTCGGAAACGGTAGGAATTCCTCGGCAAGCCTCGGTATTCCTACGCGTTTCCTAGCCTTGCCTGATAAACTTGATATCAAAATACACTAGCCTGGTGTTCTCTATATATGGGCATGCTCTCAGGTCTAGCTATGTCCCGGCTACTTTATGTTTGACCCTGTTTACATAATTGAGGGAAAATCCTGAATATTTTTCTTATTTCTCCTTCAAAGTATATATGCTTATATGGTGTGACCACTCATTTGTAATCATAATATAACCAAAATAACTGTCCATAAAGAAGTATAATATTGATATATTGGGTTATATTTTCGCATTGAAATATTTAAACCTGCAAGTGTACTCCACCATCTAGTAAAATGGACTAAGACCGATCTCAACCAATCAACGAAGAGATGACATAGACTATCCTACGCAAACTAATTTTTGTGGACAAAAATGAATTCTATCCCACTAAACTGAATTTTCTTCACAAAACTCAATTCTGTCTTACAAAATTGAATCCTTTATAACAAAAATGAATTTTGTATACGAAAACGTATGCAGAATTGAATTGTGTCACAAGAATCGACGAATTGTTGTTTTGTGACAGAATTGAATTTTGTGACACAGAATTGAATTTTGTGACACAGAATTGAATTTTGTGACACAGAATTGAATTTTGTGATTTTTAGTGTTAAAAAGCTCAATTTTGTACACATAATTAACTATGGCAAGCCAAATGCACAATAATTCCGTAAACCATGGTTTGGAGCTCAAACCCTAGTTTAGGCTCCTCAAACCCTAGTTTGGGCTCGCCAAATGCACAATAATTCGCTAAACCCCAGTTTGAGAGTCTAAACCAGGGTTTAGGCTCTCAAACCCCAGTTTGAATAATTATTGTGCATTTGGCCAGAAACTGCCGTTTGAGGTCGTAATCGAATAAAACGCCTAAACCTTGGTTTGGACCCAAACCACAGTTTAAGAAAAAAACTGCCAATCGTGCTCCCAAACGGTAGTTTTCTTAAACCCTGGTTTGAGCAATTATTGTGCACTTGGCGGCAGAAACCACCGTTTGGACGCTCAAACTAGGGTTTCTGATAGCTTAAACCACGGTTTGAGCTCAAACCCCAGATTAGACTGCCCAAACCCTAGTTTAGGCTCGCCAAATGCACAATAATTCAAGTTCCCTAAACCCCAGTTTGAGAGTCTAAACCAGGGTTTAGGCTCTCAAACCCCAGTTTGAGCAATTATTGTGCATTTGGCCAGAAACTGCCGTTTGAGGTCGTAATCGAATTAAAAGCCTAAACCCTAGTTTGGACCCAAACCACAGTTTAAGAAAAAAACTGCCAATCGTGATCCCAAACGGTAGTTTTCTTAAACCCTGGTTTGAGCAATTATTGTGCACTTGGCGGCAGAAACCACCGTTTAGACGCTCAAACTATGGTTTCTGATAGCTTAAACCACGGTTTGAGCTCAAACCCCAGTTTGGACTGCCCAAACCCTAGTTTAGGCTCGCCAAATGCACAATAATTCCCTAAACCCCAGTTTGAGAGTGTAAACCATGGTTTAGGCTCTCAAACCCAGTTTGAGCAATTATTGTGCATTGGCCAGAAACTGCCGTTTGAGGTCGTAATCGAATAAAAAGCCTAAACCCTAGTTTGGACCCAAACCACAGTTTAAGAAAAAAACTGCCAATCGTGATCCCAAACGGTAGTTTTCTTAAACCCTGGTTTGAGCAATTATTGTGCACTTGGCGGCAGAAACCACCGTTTGGACTCTCAAACTAGGGTTTCTGATAGCTTAAACCACGGTTTGAGCTTAAACCAGGGTTTAGGCTCAATGTATGGTTTTCATTGGACGAAAATTTTCTCAATGTCTAGTTTTGATTGGCTGACAGAAATTCCTTCCCGCTGGAAGCGTAGTTATCATTGGTCGGATAATTTGGAAAGTCGGGTTTTCATTAACTGACGCGTTTTCGCGCGTCTGCAACAACAATTGAATACTGAAATGGTGACAAAAATTAACAAAGGATATTTTAATAATTGCAAAAATAATGTTGTCTTATCATAAGACGAATATGAACATGTTTTCTTACTCTCTTGCCTGTCATAATCAGCATATTTTCCCAATTTATGAACAGTAGCTGCATACTATTGTTGCGAAACTGTGAAGTCAGTCAAGAAGAGTGACCTTAGAACATATATGTTTGCAGTGTATACCCTACTCATAATAATTAAGTACTTTTACATTCAGCAGATTGTTACTAATAAACATAGCAAATGCTGTATTGACTCAACGACCACCAGCGTATGGCCTGATCAGACAGCCGGGAAGCGCAGTGTGATATTGGGCTATACTGGTGGGCTATATCGCAAGGTACTAGTTGTATAATCACCAATTGACAATAAACATCCGGTACACCAGTGTAGTCCCAGAGCAGCCGGCATATCTAGCTAGGCTGATCAGACTATCAGTAATCTGTACACCGGTGTATTCCCTGAGCAGCCGGTGTAACGTGAGCCCCGCTAGTCCGTAAGAATTGTAAGACAAGATATAGCGGCTTGCGGGACTCACGCTGCGGTATGAGCCCCGCAAGTCGTAAGAATTGCAAGTCAGATATTAAATTCGATTTCGTTGGATTTCAATTCTCACGGCGGGGACATTGTACATCCGCCCGTAAGAAGTGCAAGTCAGTGAGTATATCCGATTGATACAGTAATACTAAGTGGTTATGCATGCCGTTTTATTGATAGAACCACAGTAGACATTTGTCTTGTATGTACGCAATGTGCGAACGTAGTACCGTAGTTACTCTAAAAATAGTCTCCTATAAATGTTGCCAAATGTTGAACTATTCATATTTCTGGTAATTAATTGTGTTCAGTAGTGTGATATCGGGTCCGGGACGTTTCCCACTGAATGTGACATGATTACAAAACATTATATTACACTAGAAAGCAATGACGACTATTATATAGGGCGGAATTTCAATCCTCACGACGGGGACAATAACTACTCACCCGTGAGAATTGCAAGTCAAACATTAATGTGGCCTGTATAGTGTAACCCCGCGTGTTTCTGTCACTCTCTTGTTGGTAAAAACACGACGCATGCTTTATTCAAAGTATTACACAATACGCACATATCTCACCGTGTTTATTGTACTTAAACATGCATTATGTGTGGTTCGATTTCAATTCTCACGGCGGAGACAGTATACATCCGCCCCTGAGAATTGATAGTCAGTGAGTATATCTGATTCATAAAGTAACACTGCGTTGTTGTGCAGACCGTTTTATTGGTAGAAACACAGAACATTTTTTCTTGTATTTTGCGCAATGTGCGAACGTTGTACCGTAGTTACTCTAATAAACAGTGTCCTATAAATGTTGCCAAATGTTGAATTATCCATATTTCTGGTAAATAATTATGTTCAGTAGTGTGATCTAGGGTCCGGGACGTTTCCCCAATGAACGTGACATGATTAGAAAACAATACTTTACAATAGAAAGAAATGGCGACTACTAAATAGGGCGAGATTCCAATCCTCACGGCGGGGACAATAATAGCCACCTGTAAGAATTGCAAGACAAATATTAAATGTGACTTATATAGTGTCACCCTGAGACGGAGCTCAAAAATACGCATGTACACCAGCCCCGGACGAGAAAGTAACTAAATTTAACATTTTGGGACATTTTTTATGCTCAGACGCATGTTAATTTCATTAAATCTTGAATTTCAGTCGATGACTAGCAATTCCTACACACCTGTCCCCGATTGCGATTGTACTTTCTGCGCATGCGCAGACGTATTTGTCTCACAATCTTTACGTGACTAGCAAAAATTACATTATACCGGCATAACTAGCTAGGTTGTTCAGACTGTCGGTAATCGGTACACCAGTGTAGTCCCAGAGCAGCCGGCATATCTAGCTAGGTTGATCAGACTATCAGTAAGCTGTACACCAGTGTAGTCCCTGAGCAGCCGGCATAACTAGCTCGGTTGATCATACTATCGGTAATCTGTACACCGGTGTAGTCCCTGAGCAGGCGGCATATCTAGCTACGTTGACCAGATTATCGGTAATCTGTACACCGGTGTAGTCCCTGAGCAGCCGGTATATCTAGCTAGGTTGACCAGACTATCGGTAATCTCTACACCGGTGTATTCCCTGAGCAGCAGGCATATTTAGTAGCTAGGTTGACTAGAATATCGGTAATCTGTACACCGGTGTAGTCCCTGATCAGGCGGCAGCATGTGTAGCTAAGTTGTTCATACTATCGGTAATCTATGGTATCCGGACAGAACCCCCTGGGACAAAACACCCTCAACCGAAAAATGACTACATGGACATAACCCCCTCAATCATTTTATCAGGTTGGACAAAACACCCTCAATCTTTTTTTCAGGGTGGACGAAACCCCCTCAATCGTTTTCCACTGCCATCTCTCACCAGAAGAAGATGAAGACCCTGTGTGAGCAGTACAATCGTGGTGAAAAGACATTGGCGAAGTTCATGGTGGCAATTGGACAGTGTATTCGCATTCATTAAGTGTAATGCACATGAGCAGTACTACTTGTTTTGAAATGTGCTCAAAATATTATGTACGAGTATATGCCTTGTGCTGTTTATATGAATCATTGTTTGTTGTATATTATGACTGGTATTATTACTAATTATAATAAACGGCAAACAAATCAAAGGTTGAGTGGAAAAAGGTTATATCTCCATTATATATATACATATATATGTAATGAAGATAGACCCTTTCTCCACTCAAAACTCCATCAATCCCAGAAATTGAGGGGGTTTCGTCCACCCTGAGAAAACGATTGAGGGTGTTTTGTCCACCCTGAGAAAACGATTGAGGGGGTTTCTTCCACCCTGAACAAAACATTGAGGGTGTTTTGTCCAACCTGATAAAACGATTGAGGGGGTTATGTCCATGTAGTCATTTTTGCGTTGAGGGTGTTTTGTCTGAGGGTGTTTTATCCTACATTCGTAATCTATACATCAGTATAGTCCATGAGCAACCGGCATATCTAGTTGGGTTGATCAGACCTTCAGTAATCTGTACACCAGTGTAGTCCCAGAGCAGCCGGCATATCTAGCTAGGCTGATCAGACTATCAGTAATCTGTACACCAGTGAGTCCGTGAGCAGCCGGCATAACTAGCTAGGTTGATTAGACTGTCGGTAATCTGTACACCAGTGTAGTCCCAGAGCAGCCAGCATATCCAGTTGGGTTCATCAGACTATCAGTAATCTGTACACCGGTGTATCCCTGAGCAGCCGATATATCTACCTAGGTTGATCAGACTATCGGTAATCCGTACACCGGTGTCGTCCCTGATCAGGCGCCATATCTAGCTAGGTTGATCAGGCTACCGACACTATATATTAGACAATATATGAATATTTGTTTGTTGCATATTATGATTTGTTTAAATTTAAGCAAAATAATATCATCAATAATAATAAACAGCAAACAAATGTTAAATTCATCCCGGGAATTAATGAAGGGGGTTTTGTCCACCCTGTACACACCATGAAGGGGGTTATGTCCACCCTGTACAAATCATGAAGGGGGGTTATGTCCACCCTATCAAAATCATGAAGGGTTTATTGTCCATGTTGTCATTTTCACACGAAGGGCGTTATGTCCAAGGGGGTTTTGTCCTACATTCATATAGTATACGAGCGTAGTCCCTGATCAGGCGACATATCTTAGCTAGGTTGATCAGGCTACCCACACTATGTATATCAGTGTAGTCCCTGATCAGGCGGCACATCTAGTTAGGTTGATCAGGCTATCGACACTATGTACATCAGTGTAGTCGCTGATCACGTGGCATACCTAGCTATGTTGATCAGACTACCGACACGATGTATACCAACGTAGTCCCTGATCAGCCTCCATATCTAACTAGGTTGACCAGACAACCGACACCATGTACTGCAGCACATGTACTAGTAGTCCCTGATCAGCTTGCATATTTACCAAGGCTGATTAGACTACCGGCAATATGTACATCAGTGTAGTCCCTAATCAGTCTGGATACAGTGGGGATTCTACTTATAAGAGTAAATGAAATATTTTTGACTGACATAGATAATTATTTTTTATGGCAATATTTTGCAAAGATTATGCTCGGTTTGTAATTAGAGTTTTCAACAAGTTGAATAAGATAATTCAATTATTATGCTCTGTCGATATGCTATGAGACTTCACAAGGTACATTTTTTGGCGGTGAGCAGACATGTTTTTTTTTATGTAAATTCCGCGGTAATTGCCAATATATATTAAATAGATGCTTAATTACTCTCTGCAACAAACCAGAAGATCATTAAAATTATACTTTGTTTGTAAGATCTGAGACTTAGAAATAGAATATTTTGTACGCCAACATAAATAATTAATTTTAATGAATGCGATATTTTGCAAAAATTATGCTTGGTTTGTAAGATTTGAGACTTCACAAATAAAATAGTTGTCGGCTGGCATAGTAAATAATTCATTTTTTATGAATATTTAGCCAATAGAAATTAAATTGATGCATAACAAGTGTCTTCGACTAATGAAATTCAGTTGTTGCCTAATTAATTTAAACTGTTGCTTAATTACAGTTTTAGACAAGTTGAATAAGATAATTCAATCTTCTGGAAATATAATACTATATAATATATACTAGGATACTTCACAAGTTATATTTTTTTGTGGTCAGAAAAAAATAATCCTTTTTCATGTAAATTCAGCAGTTTGCCAATATAAATTAAACAAATGCTTAATTACTCTTGTGCAACAAACCACTGAGAAGAAGATCATTAATTATTTTGCAATAATTATGCTCCGTTTGTAAGATTTGAGACTTCACGAATGAAATATTTAGTCGGCCGTCATACATAGTTAATTTTTCAGTTATGAATGCGATAATTTTTCAAAAATTAAAAGTTCGTTTTTTAAGATGCGATAGTTCACAAATTAACATTTTGTCGGCCGACATAAATCATTAATTTTTATGAATGCGATATTTTGCAAAAATTATGGTCGGTTTGTAAGATTTGAGACTTCACAAATAAAATATTTTGCCGGCTCGCATGAATAATTAATTTCTAGGAACATGATGAATGTGATATTTTGCAAGACTTATGCTCGGTTTGTAAGATTTGAGACTTCACAATCAAGATAAAATATTTTGTCGGCCGGCATTCGATATTCGGCTAGTCAAAATTAAATGTGTTCAAATTTAATTATGCTCGGTCGGTATAATATCAGATTTTGCAAGTGAGTTAAAAATGTTGGCGGTAAGCAAAAATAACCAATTTTTGGGAAAGCTAACTTGAAATTCAAGTTAATGGAATTAATTATTCAGCTGTATTCAAATTTAATTATGCTCGGTTGGTATGTAATGAGATTTTGTGAGTTCCATTTTTTGGCGGTCTGCAACATTAAGTAATTTTTGGCACTGCTAACTTCAATTAATTATGCAATGAATTTAAATTCAGCTGTATTCCAATTTAATTATGCTTGGCCGGTATGATATGAGATTCCGCAAGACTGAGTTAAATTTTATTTTTTGGAGGTCAACGAAAATATGAGTAATAGTTAGGAATGCTAACTTGAAATTCAAGCTATAAATTTAGGTGTATTCAAATCCAATTATGATCGGTCGCTACGATATGAGATTCCGCAAGTTAAATGATTTGGCTGTCAGCAAAAATAAGTAATTTTTAGGAATTCTAACTTGAAATTCAAGTTAATTCAATAAATTTCACTGTATTCAAATTTAATTATGCTCGGTCGGTATGATATGAGATTTCGCAAGTTATATTTTTTGGCAGTCAGCAAAAATAAGTAATTTTTAGTAATGCTAACTTGAAATTCAAGTTAATTCAATTAATTATGCTATAAATTCAGCTCTATTCAAATTTAATTATGCTCTGTCGGTATGATATGAGATATCGCAAGTTAAATTTTTATGCGGTGAGGAAAAATAAGTAATTTTTAGGAATGCTAACTTGAACTTCAAGCTAATTCAACATGTTCAATTCATTATGCTATAAATTCAGCTCTATTGAAATTTAATTATGCTCTGTCGGTATGATATGAGATATCGCAAGTTAAATTTCTTGGCGGTCTGGTAAAATAAATAATTTTGAGGAATGCTAACTTGAACTTCAAACTAATTCAATTATTTATTCTATCATTTCAGGTGTATACAGATTGAATTATCCTTGGTCGGTATGATATGAGATATCGCAAGTTAAATTTTGTTGCGGTCAGCAAAAATAAGTAATTTTTAGGCATGCTAAGCTAATTCAATTATTTATTCTATAATTTCAGGTGTATACACATTGAATTATCCTCGGTCAGTATGATATGAGATATCCCAAGTTAAATCTTTTCCTGGTCAGCAAAAATAAGTAATTTTTTGGAATGCTAACTTGAACTTCAAGTTATTTCAATTAATTATTCAGCTGTATTCAAATTTAGTTATGCTCGGTCGATATGATCTGCCATATCGCAAGTTAAATTTTTATGTGGTGAGGAAAAATAAGTAATTTTTAGGAATGCTAACTTGAACTTCAAGCTAATTCAACATGTTCAATTAATTATGCTATAAATTCAGCTCTATTCAAATTTAATTATGCTCTGTCGGTATGATATGAGATATCGCAAGTTAAATTTCTTGGCGGTCTGGTAAAATAAATAATTTTTAGGAATGCTAATTTGAAATTCAAGCTAATTCAATTATTTATTCTATAATTTCAGGTGTATACACATTGAATTATCCTCGGTCGGTATGATATGAGATATCGCAAGTTAAATTGTAAATTGCGGTCAGCAAAAATAAGTAATTTTTAGGCATGCTAACTTGAACTTCAAGCTAATTCAATTATTTATTCTATAATTTCAGGTGTATACACATTGAATTATCCTCGGTCAGTATGATATGAGATATCCCAAGTTAAATATTTTCCTGGTCAGCAAAAATAAGTAATTTTTTGGAATGCTAACTTGAACTTCAAGTTATTTCAATTAATTATTCAGCTGTATTCAAATTTAATTATGCTCGGTCGATATGATCTGCCATATCGCAAGTTAAATTTTTATGCGGTGAGGAAAAATAAGTAATTTTTAGGAATGCTAACTTGAACTTCAAGCTAATTCAACATGTTCAATTAATTATGCTATAATTTCAGGTGTATTCACATTTTATTATCCTCGGTCGGTATGATATGAGATATCGCAAGTTAAATTTGTTGGCGGTTTGGAAAAATATGTATTTTTTAGGAATGCTAGCTAACTTGAACTTCAAGCTAATTCAATTAATTATGCTATAATTTCAGGTGTATACACATTTAATTAACATCGGTCGGCATGATATGAGATATCTCAAGTGAAATTTTTTCGCGGTCAGCAAAAATAAGTAATTTTTAGGAATGCTAACTTGAACTTCAAGCTAATTCAATTATTTATTCTATAATTTCAGGTGTATACACATTGAATTATCCTCGGTCGGCATGATATGAGATATCGCAAGTAAAAGTTTTCGCGGTCAGCAAAAATAAGTAATTTTTTGGAATGCTAACTTGAACTTCAAGCTAATTCAATTATTTATTCTATAATTTCAGGTGCATACACATTGAATTATCCTCAGTTGGTATGATATGAGATATCACAAGTAAACAATTTTCGCGGTCAGCAAAAATAAGTAATTTTTAGGAATGCTAACTTGAACTTCAAGCTAATTCAATTAATTATGCTATAATTTCAGGTGTATACACATTTAATTAACATCGGTCGGTATGATATGAGATATCGCAAGTTAATTTTTTTTGCAGCCAGCAAAAATAAGTAATTTTTAGGAATACTAATTGGAAATTCAAGTTATTATTTCAATTAACTATTCAGCTGTATTCAAATTTAGTTATGCTCGGTCGGTATGATCTGCCATATGGCAAGTTAAATTTTTATACGGTCAGGAAAAATGAGTAATTTTTAGGAATGCTAACTTGAACGTCAAGCTCATTCAATTAATTATGCTATAAGTTCAGGTGTATACACATTTAATTAACATCGGTCGGTATGATATGAGATATCGCAAGTTAATTTTTTTTGCGGCCAGCAAAAATAAGTAATTTTTAGGAATGCTAATTGGAAATTCAAGTTATTTCAATTAACTATTCAGCTGTATTCAAATTTAGTTATGCTCGGTCGGTATGATCTGCCATATGGCAAGTTAAATTTTTATACGGTCAGGAAAAATAAGTAATTTTTAGGAATGCTAACTTGAACGTCAAGCTCATTCAATTAATTATGCTATAAGTTCAGGTGTATACACATTTAATTAACATCGGTCGGTATGATATGAGATATCGCAAGTTAAATTTCTTGGCGGTCTGGTAAAATAAATAATTTTGAGGAATGCTAACTTGAACTTCAAGCTAATTCAATTATTTATTCTATAATTTCAGGTGTATACACATTGAACTATCCTCGGTCGGTATGATATGAGATATCGCAAGTTAATTTTTTTTGCCCCCAGCAAAAATAAGTAATTTTTAGGAAGACTAATTGGAAATTCAAGTTATTGCAATTATATAACTATTCAGCTGTATTCAAATTTAGTTATGCTCGTTCGGTATGATCTGCCATATGGCAAGCTAAATTTTTATGCGGTCAGGAAAAATAAGTAATTTTGAGGAATGCAAACTTGAACTTCAAGCTAATTCAATTAATTATTCTATAATTTCAGGTGTATACACATTTAATTATCCTTGGTCGGCATGATATGAGATATCACAAGTTAAATCTTTTTGCGGTCAGCAAAAATAAGTAATTTTTAGAAATGCTAATTTGAAATTCAAATTATTTCAATTAATCATTCAGCTGTATTAAAATTTAGTTATGCTTGGTCTGTATGATATTAGATTTCGCAAGTTAAATGTTTTGGCGGTCAGTAAAAATAAGTAATTTTTGGGACTGCTAACTTGAAATTCAAGATAATTCAATTCATATGGTATAAATTCAGCTGTATTCAAATTTATTTATGCTCAGTCGGTATGTAATGAGATTTTCCGAGCTCCATTTTCTGCCATATCGCAAGTTAATTTTTTTTGTGGTCAGCAAAAATAAGTAATTTTTAGGAAAGCTAACTTGAACTTCAAGCTCATTCAATTAATTATGCTATAAGTTCAGGTGTATACACATTTAATTAACATTAGTCGGTATGATATGTGATATCGCGAGTTAAATTTCTTGACGGTCTGGTAAAATAAATAATTTTGAGGAATGCTAACTTGAACTTCAAGCTAATTCAATTATTTATTCTATAATTTCAGGTGTATACACATTTAATTAACATCGGTGGGTATGATATGAGATATTGCAAGTTAAATTTCTTGGCGGTCTGGTAAAATAAATAATTTTTAGGAATGCTAACTTGAACTTCAAGTTAATTCAATTATTATTCAGCTGTATTCCAATTTAATTATTATCCGTCGGTATGATATAAGATTTCGGAAGTTAATTTTTTTGTGGGTCAGCAAAAATAAGTATTTTTTATGAATTGTAAGTTCACGTTACTTCAATTAATTATGCTATAAATTCAGGTGGCTTCAAATTTATTTATGATCGGTCGGTATGGTAGGAGATTTTGCAAGTTAAATTAAGCAAAAGTAAGTAATTTTTGGTAATGCTAACATGAAATTGAAGTTAATTCAGCTCTATTCCTATTTAATTTTGTCGGTCAGCAAAAATAAGTAGAACTGATAACTTGAAATTCAAATCAATTAATTATTTGGATTATTATGTTATATGTCAGGTCAGAGACATAAGTAATATGTGTTTCTGGTCAAATTAATAGTGAGAGCCACATACCACATTACACATATCCCGTGTACTATACGCAAACGGTTTTGGGTCAGTATTTTAAATCAATAAAGAAAATAAAAGTTGGATGGATGGATGTGCATTCACCTCTCTCAGATAATTAAACCGATTTTCTTTCCCCCATTACGCCGTATTTTCACCTTTATCCAAATAATCGATTATTACGCCATTCAGTGAGGCCGTGCATTTCCATGCCTCCGATAACCGTAGGCTAAATCGATCATCCAATGGTAACTAGGCTTTGAGATCGATGAACCAATCGTAACTCGGGGTGTGACGGATGCCCAAAACATATTTTAAGCGATCAGCCAATGATAACCAGGCTTTGTGATCACTTTAACCAATCGTAACTCGGGGTGTGACGGGTAACAGAAACCACCGTTTAGGCCGATTTAGTAAATTAACTACCGATTACGACCTCAAACGGCAGTTTCTGGCCAAATGCACAATAATTGCTCAAACTGGGGTTTGGGAGCCTAAACCATGGTTTAGGATCTCAAACTGGGGTTTAATGAATTATTGTGCATTTGGCGAGCCTAAACTAAGGTTTGGGGAGTCCAAACTGGGGTTTGAGCTCAAACCGTGGTTTAAGCTATCAGAAACCCTAGTTTGAGCGTCCAAACGGTGGTTTCTGCCGCCAAGTGCACAATAATTGCTCAAACCAGGGTTTAAGAAAACTACCGTTTGGGATCACGATTGGCAGTTTTTTTCTTAAACTGTGGTTTGGGTCCAAACTAGGGTTTAGGCTTTTTATTTGATTACGACCTCAAACGGCAGTTTCTGGCCAAATGCACAATAATTGTTCAAACTGGGGTTTGAGAGCCTAAACCCTGGTTTAGACTCTCAAACTGGGGTTTAGGGAATTATTATGCATTTGGCGAGCCGAAACTAGGGTTTGGGCAGTCTAAACTGGGGTTTGAGCTCAAACCGTGGTTTAAGCTATCAGAAACCCTAGTTTGAGTCCAAACGGTGGTTTCTGCCGCCAAGTGCACAATAATTGCTCAAACCAGGGTTTAAGAAAACTACCATTTGGGATCTCAAATGGCAGTTTAAGCCCAAACTAGGGTTTGAGGAGCCTAAACTAGGGTTTGAGCTCCAAACCATGGTTTAAGGAATTATTGTGCATTTGGCTTGCCATAATTAACCTGTCCTGCATGGCGCCCCGTAGCCACTGCCATGATTCATCTTTGACATTCATTTCTAGACACGCACGGCTAACATGCAATCGCTTGTTTCTATTAGTTAATATATATATGTATACGTGTATACATATCTTGTGGCATACGATCTGGCGTCGTATACTCAGATGAGTATAGTTAAGACTTAATATATTTGTCGTTAAAACGTATACACAAATATTGCTGTCTTATCCGTGGATAAATCTGGTATTTGTTTTGGCAAGTCTCGCAAGACTTGAATTGTTATGATGTGAATATGATGTCAGCGGACAGTTTAACATCATTTTCTAGCCAGTGTCCGTAAGGTGAACATCAAACAAAACGATCGAAGATATATTGTAATATGGTTATACAATGATTAGGGAATAAAGAAACCGTCAAATCATTGGTCAGATATGAGTCGATATGTAGTCTGTAGGCTGTGAAAATGGGCCTTACGATGTATTCAATTAACGTAGCTCCAGATCAGACTGCGCATTCGGCATAGCCGGATCAGACTACATACATTGACAAACATTATATGGTAATTGTAAATTCCATTCAGTCGTGGTTGACGACATTTCATGTGGTTTTATAGAAATAGGTGGATACAATTGTTCATAATAGATAGGAGCGCCTACATACGTATGAGACCCAACATATAATACGAGTTTACATTGACAAATGGGTACAGGGTTCCAGCGTATTTTACATCTCCCAAAATATCATTGAAACGGGTTTTGTTTATGTTTATGGTTTTACCTGGGTGAGTAAAATCGTGGATAGGTGTTTTTCTGCTTATAATATAAAATACGGACAGAAATGCGCGTCAGCAGTGACGCAGATATATTGGTTGCATGAGCGTCATGGTTTTGATTCGATGTACGGATATGACAGAAAATAACATTATGTTGTACATGTACATGTAATAAACATGTAAGAGATAAACACTTACAGTCGAACCTCTCTCAACCGAGCACCGAGACAAGTTAGTTTTGCTTATTTCTTTCATATATTTCGTGTCCATTTTCTCCGAATATAATGTCTGTTCATGATCGCAAAGCATGCTCGCATTGTGTAGCATCTTAAACAATACTAGAACAGGAAATGGGTGTGCCGCAGGGAAGTATATTGTCTGTTACTCGTTTTAACATTAAACTCAATAACATTGTAAAATGCCTGCAACCAGGTGCAGACTGCTCGTTATATGTCGATGATTTTCTAATATGTTACAAATCAAAGAACATGCAAACTATTGAGCGTCAGTTACAACTAAGCCTCAATAAAATTAACAAGTGGGCCACAGAAAATCGGATTTAAATTTTCGAAATCGAAAGCTAATTGCATGCATTTTCGTCACCCTGATCCAGAACTTAAACTGGGAACACATCCCATCCCAGTTGTTCGGGAGCAGACATTTCTTTGTCTTATCTTTGATCCTAACCTCACTTTTAAACCTTATTTGCGATACTTGAAAGCTAAATGCCAGAAAGTACGTATAACACATACTATTAGAGTTTATATGCCGAGGCAACTGAGGCTTCTCTCCACGACAGACGCACCAAATTATCTTTGCGATATGCCACTAAACTACTTTCCAATCCATCTAATCCAGCTTATGACACTGTCTTTCATCAAACTACAGATGCTGTATTCGATAAGAAACCAAGATTCAAACCACCATTCGGCAAGAGAATGGATCCTTATATATGCGATGCTAGCTTGGATCTGTATCACATTACCAAATACGTTGTCCCAGATACTCCACCGTGGCAGTTGGAGCAGCCCAAGGTGATCTTCGATTTTGACCAGCACACGAAAGCAACAACTGATCCATCCATTTAAAAAAAATAATGTATTGAAGTTGAAAACAGATATAATACATACACTCCGCTTTTCACTGATGGCTCACATAACGGGAACCGGGGTAGCTGCTGCTCAGCTGTCTCTGAGGGAGATCTTCCATCTTAGACTCCCAGATAAATCTTCGATGTTTTCTGCGGAATTGTGGGCAATTTTGTCTTGCTCTTGATTTTGCGAAACAATCTTGGAGATAGCAATTCATTTTATTTTCCGATTCATTATCTTCACTAGAAGCTTTGTACAACATGAAAGTTGAGCATCCGCGTAACCGCTAAATCATTCAGCTACACCATATTTTACTTTCGTCTAGCAAAGCCAATATTTGTTGTTTGCCAAAGTCGCCCTGGAGCTACCGACTTCTAATTTTCCTAATACGTATTAGCTATGATGATTTTAAGTCAGCCATTAACACATTCATCTCTGATACAATGCAGACCCGGTGGGATCAGCTCACAAATAATAAACTTCATGCTGTGAAACCGACTTTGGGCGAATGGACTCCTGGCTACAGACGTGTACGCCGGGATGCAGATATCCTTAGTCGGTTACGCATTTGATACACACGACTAACGCATTCGTATATTCTCAAGCCGCATCCATGGTGAGCCGCATCCATGGTGTATTCCATGCCATATCGCATTTACCGTGCAACAAATCCTGCTGGACTGTATCGACATTTGACGCAAACACTTCAATGTTACTTCACTTACAGACTTATTCCAGGTGGAGAACATTGAAGGGTTGTTTAGCTCTCCGTGAAACCAACTTGTATCGGAAAATCTGCTGTTATCATTGTATCATGTTGCTCATTTATATTGTTTATTATAGTTTTATTTTTACCCTAATCATTTGATTGACTACCACATCTAGCATACACTTTGACTATTATTTTTTTCTTCGTCTAAAATTGCCTGGACCTAAATGATACTCTTTTGTGTTGATGGGCCGTTAAGCACCATTCCATTCCATTTTTAATGAAAGTATGCAGTCATTTTGTGGCTCCCAGTTGCATTGAGGGATTGACAGAGTGATTTCAGTAGCTCTGCAACCCTTTGTCATATTGGCATTTACACGTTTTTAAGAAATAACTGCGATAAACTTGTACATGTATAAATACTGTAATTTATCCCGCTAACCTCGTGCATATTCCCTGTTCCATCGATACAAATTTGGACCATTATGTCCAATTACAATGCCTTGGCGATCTCGCATGCATGCCATATCGATCGTATTATGTTCCTAGTTGCTGTTATATGATATTTACATGTATATGATAATACACGTGGCCTACATGTACAGTGAAACCTCTCTAAACTGGACACACTGGGAGGTCCCCAGGGAATCCGGCTTAGAGAGGTTTCATTGTAAATCAGGCATTTTACCATTCTGAGCCATAGTTGTGTGCTATGCATTCACGAACATACATTATCACCTGAGATAAATGACCAAGAAACTCATGAAAAATAAGATCACATGTGTTTTCTTGGCGTCCTGTTTAGAGGGTTTCCACTGTACTTACCTCATACAGTTATTCGTGAATTTGTTGTAACTGGCGAAGGTGATCATAGCTCCCTGACCAGGGCCTATAGATCTGAACACTTGCATACACGCTTCCGCCCATATCTGAAAGGTGAACCAAATGTTAGTACAGTCAGTCAAACATAAAGTCATATGTGGCTGTGACTTAATATATGGGGCTTATGGCATTCGTGGTGGTCAGGTATGCATGATCGACGATCAAAGAATATTGGAATTTCGCTTAGCCCTTTCAACAAACGGTGCATGCATGTATAGTGGTATTGACAAACTGAAGATCCAGATGAGCATCAGGATCTGCACTTTTGCAAGTAATTTTCATATTTGTTGAGAACAAAAACACCCAATCATTTTGTGACGATTGGTTGCAAAATTAACATATCACAATCAGTTCCAGTTACTTAGGGGTGAAAGGGTTAAGCCAACACCAGAACTAACAAATGCAAAAACGAATAAGTGCAATAAACCCGTACTTGCAATGCATATTGTTTTCTGGTTGGTAGTCGTATTTGGCGTTTATTATAACCTTCTTGACTCGTCTTGCAGTCATAACGACATATGCATGAACATTCGTCTGTACTGACTACGGCATCACAGCGTGAGGTCAGTGCGACAGATACATTATGAGGTGCGTGACATCAGTGTGACAGTGTGACAGATACAGTCAGTGTGAGATACAATATGATGCGTGTGAGGTAACAGACACAGTACGAGGTACGTGAGGTCAGTGTGACAGATACATTATGAGGTGCGTGACATCAGTGTGACAGTGTGACATATACAGTCAGTGTGAGATACAATATGATGCGTGTGTGAGGTAACAGATACATTATGAGGTGCGTGAGGTCAGTGTGACAGATACATTATGAGGTCCGTGAGGTCAGTGTGACATATACATTATGAGGTGAGTGAGGTCAGTGTGACAGATAAATTATGAGGTGCGTGACGTCAGTGCGACAGATATAGTATGATGTCTGTGAGGACAGTGTGACAGATACAGGATGGAGTGTGGACAGATACAGAATGATGTGCGTGACGTACAGATGGCGGACAGATACAGTATGTGTGTGTGAGGGGTCAGTGTGACAGATACAGGATGAGGTGTGTGAGGTCAGTGTGCAGATACAGGATGAGGTGTGCTGAGGTCAGGTGTGTGACAGATACATACAGGATGAGGTGTGTTAGGTCAGTGTGACAGATACAGGATGAGGTGTGTGAGGTCAGTGTGGCAGATACATGATGAGGTGTGTGAGGTCAGTGTGACAGATACATGATGAGGTGTGTGAGGTCAGTGTGGCAGATACATGATGAGGTGTGTGTGTCACGTGTGACAGATACAGGATGAGGTGGAGGGTGTGAGGTCAGTGTGGCAGATACATGATGAGGTGTGTGAGGTCAGTGTGACAGATACATGATGAGGTGTGTTAGGTCAGTGTGACAGATACAGGATGAGGTGTGTGAGGTCAGTGTGGATTACAGATACATGATGAATGAGTGTGTGAGGGTCAGTGTGGCAAGATACAGGATGAGGTGTTTAGGTCAGTGTGCAGTACAGGATGAGGTGTGTGAGAGGTCTAGTGTGACAGAATAACATGATGAGGTGTGTGAGGTCAGTGTGGCAGTACTGATGAGGTGTGTGGAGGTCAGGTGTGTGACTATACATGTGAGGTGTGTTAGCGGTTTCAGTGTGACAGATACAGGATGAGGTGTGTGAGGTCAGTGTGGCAGATACATGTGAGGTGTGTGAGGTCAGTGTGGCAGATACAGGGATGAGTGTGTGAGGTCTCAGTGTGAGATGATACTGATGAGGTGTGATAGGTCAAATAGTGTAACAAAGTGTACATGGATGAGGTGATATGTGAGTGAGGTCAAATGTGACAGATACAGGAATGAGGTGTGTGAGGTCAGATGTGACATACAGGATGAGTGTGTGGATGAGAGGTCAGTGTGGGCAGATACAGGATGAGATGTGTGTGGTCAGTGTGGCAGATACATGGATGAGGTGTGTGAGGTCAGTGCTGACAGATGACATGATGATTGTGTGTTCAGAGTCAGTGTGACAGATACAGGATGAGGTGTGTGAGGTCAGTGTGACAGGATACATGGATGAGGTGTGTGAGTGTCATGTGTGACAGATACAGGAAATGAGGTGTGGGTTAGGTTCAGTGTGGACAGTACATGAGAGGTGTGTGAGGTCAGTGTGGCAGATACCCAGGATGAGGTGTGTAGGTAGGTCAGTTTGGTGACAGATACAGATGAGGTGTGTGTGTACATGTGTGACATGATACATGGATGAGGTGTGTAAGGTCATGTGTGGCAGATACATTGATGAGGTGTGTGAGGTTCAGTGTGACAGATACATGGATGAGGTGCGTGAGGTCAGTGTGACAGATACAGATGAGGTGTGTGAGGTCAGTGTGCAGATACATTTGATGATGGTTGGTGTGTGAGGTCAGTGTGACAGATACAGGATGAGGTGTGTGAGGTCAGTGTGACAGATACATGATGAGGAGTGTGAGGCTCAGTGTGAGATACAGGATGGAGAATGTGAGGGGTCAGTTGTGGACAGATACAGATGAGTGTGTGAGTCGTGTGACAGATACATGATGAGGTGTGAGAGGTCAGTGTGACAGATAACAGGATGAGGTGTGTGGAGGTCTCAGTTGTGGGGGGGGGCAGATCAAGAATGAGGTGTGTGAGGGTCAGTGTGACAGATCAGGATGAGGTGTGTGGAGGGTTAGTGTGGCAGATAACAGATGAAGGTGGTGGTTGGGAGGTCAGTTGTACAGATACAGGATGATGAGGTGTGTGAGGTCTGTGTGGCAGATACATTGATGAGGTGTGTGAGGTCAGGTGTGACAGTGACACAGATGAGAGTTGTAAGTTGTGAGGTCAGTGTGACAGATTCAGATGAGGTGTGTGAGGTCAGTGTGACAGATACAGGATGAGGTGTGTGAGGTCAGTGTGGCAGATACAGGATGAGGTGTGTGAGGTCAGTGTGACTGATAAACAGGATGAGGTGTGTGTGAGGTCAGTGTGGCAGATACAGGATGAGGTGTGGGTAGGGGGTCAGTGAGACAGGATACAGGGATGAGGTAGGTGTGAGTCATGTGGACTGGCAGATACAGGATTTGAGGTGTGTGAGGGTCAGTGTGGACAGATACAGGATGAGGTGTGTGAGTCAGTGTGGCAGATGACATGGATGAGGTGTGTGAGGTCAATGTGACAGATACAGATGGAGGGTGTGTGAGGTCAGTGTGGACAGATACTTAGATGAGGTTGTGTAGCAGGTAGTGTGGCAGATACAGGATTGATCAGGATATGTGTGTGAGGTCAGTGTGGACAGATTACAAGATGAGTGGTGTGGAGGACAGTGTGGGGACAGATACATGAATGAGGTGCGATGAGGGTCAGTGTGACCAGATACAGTGATGAGGTGGATTGTGAGGTCAGTGGTGGGCAGAATACATTATGGATGTGGGTTGAGGACCAGTGGTGACATATACAGGATGAGGAGTTAGGTCAGTGTAACAGATAACTTGATGGAGGTGTGTGGAGGTCAAGTGACATATACAAATGAGGTGTGTCAGGTCAGTAGGACAGATACATGATGAGGTTGTGAGAGGTTCATGTGTGACAGATTACAGGAATGAGTGTGGTGAGGTCAGGTTGGCAGGATACAGGATGAGTGTTGGAGGTCAGAGTGACGATACAGATGAGGTCGGTGTGAGGTCACGGTGGGCAGAATACAGAATGAGGTGTCCAGGTCATTGGACAGGAAACAGATGAGGAGTGTGAGGTTCAGTGTGGCCAGATACAGGTATTGAGGTGTTAGGTCAGGTCCATGTTGACAGATACAGAATGAGGTTGGTTGTTGAGGTCAATGGTACAGATACAGGATGAGGTGTGTGGAGGTCCATTGATGACAGAAACAGGATATAGTGAGTGAGGTCAGTGTGGCAAGATACATGGATTGAGGTTGGTGAGGTCAATGTGGCCAGATACAGGATGGAGGTTGTGTGGGTCAGGTTGTGGCAGGATACCAAGATGAGGATGTGTAGGTCAGTTGGCTAGATTACATGATGAGTAGTGTAAGGTCAATGTGGACCAAGATACAGGTATGAGGTGTGTTGAGTGGTCAGTGTTACAGGATACCATGATGACAGTGTGAGGTCAGTGTCAGGATACAGGATAAGGTTTGTGAGGTCAGTGTGGGTCAGATACAGATGATGTGTGTAAGGTCAATTGTGGCAAGGATACAGGATAGGTGTGTGATTGGTCCAGTGTGGCGATACAGGATGAGGGTGGGTGTGAGGGTCAGTGTGCAGAATACATGGGATGAGTGTGGTAAGGTCATTGGTGGCAGGATACAGGATAAGGTGTGTGAGGTCATGAGGCAGCTACAGGGTGAGTGTTTGAGGTCAGTGTGACAGATACAGGATGAAGGTGTTGAGGTTAAAGTGTGAACAGATACAGGATAAGGTGCGTGATGTTCAGTGTGACCAGATACATGATAAGGAAGGAGGAGGAGGTTCAGTGTGACACACACATGATGAGGGTGTGTGAGGTAAGTGTGACAGATACAGGATGAGGTGTGTAAGGTCAGTGACAGATACAGGATGAGGGGTGTGTGAAAAGTCAGTGTGACATATAGGATGAGGTGTGTAAGGTCAGTGTGACAGATACAGGATGAGGTGTGTGAGGTCAGTGTGACAGATATAGGATGGGTTGTGTTGAGGTCAGTTTGTGACAGGATACGGATGAGTGTGTAGGTCAGTGTGACAGATACAGGATGAGGTGTGTGAGGTCAGTGTGGCAGATACAGGATGAGGTGTGTGAGGTCAGTGTGACAGATACATGATGAGGTGTGTAAGGTCAGTGTGGCAGATACAGGATGAGGTGTATGAGGTCATTGTGACGGATACAGGATGAGGTGTGTGAGGTCAGTGTGGCAGATACAGAATGAGGTGTGTGAGGTCAGTGTGACAGATACAGGATGAGGTGTGTGAGGTCAGTGTGGCAGATACAGGATGAGGTGGTGTGTGAGGTCAGTGTGACAGATACAGGATGAGGTGTGTGAGGTCAGTGTGGCAGATACAGGATGAGGTGTGTGAGGTCAGTGTGACAGATACAGGATGAGGTGTGTGAGGTCAGTGTGACAGATACAGGATGAGGTGTGTTAGGTCAGTGTGGCAGATACATGATGAGATGTGTAAGGTCAGTGTGACAGATACAGGATGATGTGCGTGACGTCAGTGCGACAGATACAGTATGATGTGTGTGAGGTCAGTGTGACAGATACAGGATGAGGTGTGTGAGGTCCGTGTGACATATACAGTATGAGGTGTGTGAGGTCAGTGTGATAGATACAGGATGAGGTGTGTGAGGTCAATGTGGCAGATACAGTATGAGGTGCGTGAGGTCAGTGTGACAGATACATGATGAGGTGTGTGAGGTCAGTGTGATAGATACAGGATGAGGTGTGTGAGGTCAGTGTGGCAGATACAGTATGAGGTGTGTGAGGTCAGTGTGACAGATACAGGATGAGGTGTGTGAGGTAAGTGTGACAGATACAGGATGAGGTGCGTGAGGTCAGTGTGACAGATACATGATGAGGTGTGTGAGGTCAGTGTGACAGATACATGATGAGGTGTGTGAGGTAAGTGTGACAGATACTGGATGAGGTGTGTAAGGTCAGTGTGACAGATACAGGATGAGGTGTGTGAAATCAGTGTGACATATACAGGATGAGGTGTGTGAGGTCAGTGTGACAGATACAGGATGAGATGTGTGAGGTCAGTGTGACAGATACAGGATGAGGTATGTTAGGTCAGTGTGACAGATACAGGATGAGATGTGTGAGGTCAGTGTGACAGATACAGTATGCTGTGTGTGAGATCAGCGTGACAGATACAGGATGAGGTGTGTGAGGTCAGTGTGACAGATACAGGATGATGTGTGTGAGGTCAGTGTGAGAGATACAGGATGAGGTGTGTGAGGTCAGTGTGACAGATACAGGATGAGGTGTGTGAGGTCAGTGTGGCAGATAGAGTATGAGGTGTGTGAGGTCAGTGTGACAGATACAGGATGAGGTGTGTGAGGTCAGTGTGGCAGATACAGTATGAGGTGTGTGAGGTCAGTGTGACAGATACAGGATGAGGTGTGTGAGGTAAGTGTGACAGATACAGAATGAGGTGCGTGAGGTCAGTGTGACAGATACAGGATGAGGTGTGTGAGGTCAGTGTGGCAGATAATGAGTGTGGTGGATGTCGTGTGACATAGACAGTATGAGTGTGGAGAGTCAGATATACAGTATGAGTGTGTGCGTCAGTGTGACAGTGTGACATATACAGTATGAGTGAGTCAGTGTGACAGATACAGATGAGATGAGGTCAGTAGTACAGATACAGTAGCTGTGTGTGCGATCAGTGTACAGATACATGATAGGTGTTGGAGTCAGTGTATAGATCAGGATGAGTGGTGTGAGTCAGTGCGTGACAGATACAGGATGAGGTGTGTGAGTCAGTGTGAAAGATACAGATGATGTGTGAGGTCAGTGACAGATACAGGATGATGTGTGAGGTCAGTGTGGCAGATCAGGATGAGGTGGTGTGTGAGGTCGTGTGACAGATACAGGATGAGGTGTGTGAGGTCAGTGTGGCAGATACAGGATGTGGTGTGTGAAGGTCAGTGTGCAGATACAGGATGAGGTGTGTGAGGTCAGTGTGACAGATACAGGATGAGGTGTGTAGGTCAGTGTGGCAGATACATGAGAGATGTGTAGGTCAGTGTACGATACGGATGATGTGGCGACGTCAGTGCGACAGATACGTATGAGTGTGTAGTCAGTGTGAACAGTACTGGATGAGGTGTGTGTCGTGTGACATATACAGTATGAGGTGTGTGAGGTCAGTGTGATAGTACAGGATGAGGTGTGTGAGGTCAGTGGCAGATACAGTATGAGGTGCGTGAGGTCAGTGTGACAAGATACATGCTGAGGTGTGTGAGGTCAGTGTGATAGATACAGGATAGGTGTGTGAGGTCAGTGTGGCAGGATACAGTATGAGTGTGAGTCAGGGTGACAGATACAGATGAGGTGTGTGAGGTCAGTGTGTAGGATACAATAGGTGTGTGAGGTCAGTGTGGACAGATCAGTATGCTTGGTGGTGAGATCAGCGGTGACAGAAACAAGATGAGGTGTGTGAGGTTCAGTGTGACAGATACAGATATGTTGTGAGGTCAAGTGTGAGAGATACAGGATGAGGTGTTGGAGGTCAGTTGTGACAGAATACCAGGATGAGGTGTATGAGTCAGTGTGACAGATACAGGATGAGGTATGAGGTCAGTGTGGACATAAACAGATGAGTGTGTGAGGTCATTGTGGCAATACAGGAGGAGGTTTGTGAGGTCAGTGGTGGCAGGATACATATTGAGGTGTTAGAGGTCAGTGGTGGCAGAACAGGAATGAGTGTTGAGGTCAGGGGGCAGATACAGGATGAGGTGTGTGAGGTCATTGTGGCAATACAATAAGTGGTGTGAGGTCATGGTGACAGATACATGGATGAGTGTGGTGAGGTTATGGTGGCAGGATACATGATGAGGTGTGTGAGGTCAATGTGACATATACACAGAATGAGGTTTGTTAGGTCAGTGGACATGATACAGATGGATGTGGTGAGGTCCATGTGGCAATACATGATGGAGTGTGTGAGGTCCATGTGGCAATACCGGATAGGTGTGTGAGGTCAGTGTGACAGGATATCATGAATGAGGTTGAGGTTGAGGCAGTGTGTGCAGGATACAGATGAGTGTGTGAGTCAGTGTGGCAGATACGGATGAGGTGTATTTAATGGTCATGAGACGGAAACATGATGAGGGTGTGTGAGGTCAGTTGGGCCAGATACAAGGGATGAGTGTGTGAGGTCAGTGTGACAGATACCGGAGAGTGTAGGAGGTCAGTGTTGGCAGATACAGATAGGTGGTTGTGAGGTCTGGTAGGAACTGATACCAGATGAGGTGTGTGAGGTCAGTGTGGCAGATACAGGAAGAGTGTGTGAGGTCAGTGTGGACAGATCCAGGATGAGGTGGTGTGAGGTCCAGTGTGACAGATTACAGGATGAGTGTGTTAGGTCTGTGTGGCAGATACAATGAATGAGGATGTGTAAGGTCAGTGGTGACAGATTACAGGATGAAGTGCGTGAGTCAGTGCGACAGGATCCAGTAAATGTGTGGTGGAGGTCCAATAGTGACAGGAATACAGGATGAGGTGGTGAGTCCCGTTGTGACATAAACAGTATGTAGGTGGTTGAGGAGGTCAGTGTGATAGGTACAGGATGAGGTGTGAGAGTCAATTGGCAGATACAGTTTGATAAGCGTGAGTTCAGTGTACAGATACAATATGAGGTTGTGTGAGGTCAGTGTGATAGATACAGGATTGAGGTGTGTGCGGTCCTGTGGCAGAATACAAGGATGGATGGTGGTATGAAGTGTGGACAGATACCAGATGTGGTTGGCGTGAAGTCAGTGTGCACAGATACATTGAATGATGTGTTTGAAGTCAGGTGTGGACAGATACATTGATCAGGTGTGTGAGGTAAGTGTGACAGATACATGATATGTGTAAGGTCAGTGTGACAGATCCAGATGAGTGTTTGACGCAGTGTGGACATATACCATGATGAGGTTTAGTGAGGTCATGTGACAGAATACCAGATGAGTGTGTAGGTCAGTGTGACCAGGATCACAGATGAGTAAAGTTAGGTCAAGTGACCGATACAGGATGAGATTTGTGATCAGTGGGTGCCAGGATACAGTATGCTGTGTGAAGGATCAGCTTTGGACAAAGATACAGGAATGAGGTTTGAGGTCAGTAGAGTGGACAGATTCAGGATGATGGGGTGTGAGGTCATGTGAGAGATTACAGATGAGGTTGTGTGAGGTCAAAGTGGGCAGATAGAGTATGAGGTGTGTGAGGTCATGTGAACAGGATACAGGATGAGTGTTGAGGTCAGTTGGCAATAACAGTATGAGGTGTGTGGAGTTCAGTGGTACCCGATACAGATGAGGTGGTGTGAGGTAAGTGGTGGGACAGATAACAGGAAGGAGGTCGTGAGGTCAGTGGTGACAGATACATATTGAGGTTTGAGGTCAGTGTGGACAGACCATGTTAGGTGTGTGAGGTACGGTGTGACAGATACTGGATTGAGTGTGGTAAGGTCAAGTACAAGGATACAAGGATGAGGTGTGTGAAGTTCAGTGTGAAATATACGGATGAAGGTGTGTAAGGTCAGTGTGACGGATACAGGATGAGGTGTTTGAGGTCATGTGACAGATACAGGATGAGGAAGTGTGGCGGTCAGGTACAGGATACAGGATTGAAGATTGAGGTCAGTGTGACAGATACATAGGATGAGGTGTGTGAGGTCAGTGTGGCAGGATTAAAGGATGAGTTTGAGGTCAGTGGTGACAGATAGCATTATGAGTGTGTGAGTCATTGGACAGATACAGGATGGAGGTGTGGTGAGGTCAGTGTGCAGGATACATATGAGTTGTGTAAGGTCAGTGTGACAGAACAGGATGATGTGCGTGACGTCAGTGCGACAGGATACAGTATGATTTGTGTGAGGTCATGTGGACAGATTAACCAGGATGGAGGTGTGTAGGTCCGTGTGACATATACAGTATGAGTGTTGAGGTCAGTGTGGACAGATAGCAGGATGAATGTTGGTGGTCATGTGACAGGATACTATCTGGTGTGTGAGATCAGCACGTGCACAGACTTACCAGGATGAGTGTTTGAGGTCAGTGTGACAGGATACAGGGAATTAATGTTTTGTGAGGTCAGTGTGAGAGGATACAGGATGAGGTGTGTGAGGTCGAGTGTGACCAGGATACAGGAATGAGGTGTATGAAGGTCATTGTGGACAAGGATACAGAGAGGTTGATGAGACATGTGGACAGATACAGGATGGAGGTGTTGGAGGTCAGTGGTGACATATACATGATAGGTGTGTGAGGACAGTGTGGCAGATTACAGGATGAGGTTCTGAGCGGTCAGTGTGGCAATACTTGATGAGTTGTAAGGTTCCAATTGTGGCAGATTACAGGAAGATGTTGGTGAGGTCAGTGTGGCAATTCAGGATGAGTGTGTGAGGTCAGAGTGGCAGATACATAATGGAGTTTGAGGTTCAGTGTGACAGGAATACCATGCCATGAGGTTTGTGAGTCAGTGTGGCAGAATACATGATGAGGTGAGGTGAGGTCAGGTTTGTGCAGGCTACAGGATAGGTTGAGAGTCAGTGTGACAATACCTGCGGATGAGGTTGTGTGAGGTCAGTGGGCAGGATACAGGAATGAGTGTGTGAGGTCATGTGCAGATACAGGATGAGGTTGTATGAGGTCATGTGACGGATACAATTAGTGGTTGAGTCATGTGGCAGATCAGAATGAGTGTGTGAGGTCAGTGGGTGACAGAAAGGATGAGGTGGTTGAGTCAGTGGCAGGATACAGGTTGAGGTGGTGGTAGGTCAGTGTGACAGATACAACGGATGGGTGTGTGAGGCACGGTGGCAGGAATACAGGAGGAGTGGTTTTGTGAGGTCATGGTGACAGAACAGGATTAGGTGTGTGAGGTCAGTGTGACAGATATCATGAAGGAGTGTGTTAGGTCAGGTTTGTGGCAGATACATTAGAGAGTGTAAGGTCAGTGTGACAATACAGGATGAGTTGCGTGGCCGGTCAGTGCGACAGATTAAGTAATGAATTTGTGTTAGGTCAAGTGTGACACAGATACCAGGAAAGTTGTGAGGGCCGTGTGACATATACAGGTTATGAGTGTGGTGAGGTCAGTGTGATAGGATACCAGGATGAGTGTGTGAGTCCATGATGGCAGATAACAGTATGGAGGTGGTGAGGTCAGTGTGACAGGATACATGATGGAGTGTTGTAGTCAGTGTGATAGATACAGGATGGAAGGTGTGTGAGGTCAGTGGTGGCAGATACAGTAATGAGGTTGTGCGATGTCAGTGTGACAGATACATGATGACGTGTGTGATGTCAGTGTACAGATACAGGATGAGTGGTAGATCGTGTGAACAGATACAGATGAGTGTGTAGGTCAGTGGGAAGATACAAGATGATTGTGTGACGTCAGTGTGGCATATACAATAGAGGTGTGGTGAGGTCATGTGGACATATTCAGGGATAAGGTGTGAGATGTCAGTGGGGGGAGATACAGGATGGAGGTTGTGATGGTCAGTGGTGAACAGGATACATGATGAGGTGTGTAAGGTGTCAGTGAGGACAAGATACAGATGAAGGTGTGTGAGGTCAGTGTGACAGAT
This sequence comes from Conchocele bisecta, assembly GCA_029237695.1. Taxonomy (NCBI): domain Eukaryota; kingdom Metazoa; phylum Mollusca; class Bivalvia; order Lucinida; family Thyasiridae; genus Conchocele; species Conchocele bisecta. The sequence goes on from CM055265.1 coordinate 100,736,823, forward strand.
ACAGGAAGATGTAAGTGAGATCAGTGTGGACATATACAGATTAGGTGTGATGTCAAAGTGTGGAGAATACAGATGAGGTATGTGAGGTCAGTGTGACAGGATACAGGATGATGTGTGGTGAGGTCAGTGGTGGCAATCAGGATGAGTTCGTGTGAGGTCCAGTGTGGCAGATACAGATGGAATGTGTAGGGTCAGTGTGACAGGATACAATGAGGTTGTATAGGTCAGTGTGGCAATACATGATGAGTGTGTAAGGTCATGTGACAGAATACAGGATGTATGTGCGTGAGCGTCAGTGCAACAGAATACAGTATGAATGTGTGTGAGGTTCAGTGTGACAGATACATGATCGGTGTGTGATGTCCGTGGACATATACAGTATGAGGTGTGTGTTGTCAATTGTGACAGATACAGAGGAGATTGTGAGGTCAGTGTGGACAGGGAATACAGTAGCTGTGTGTGAATCACGTCACCGGATACAGGATTAGTTGTGTGAGGTACAGTGCGACAGGATACAGAAGATGATTGTGAGTCATGTGAGAATACAGGAATTGAGGTTGTGTGAGGCATTGTGACAGATATCGGCTGGAGTGTATGAGGTCAGTGTGGACAATACAGGATGAGGTGAGTGGAGGTCCAGTGTGACAGAAACAAGGAATTAGGTGTGTGAGTCGATGGACATATACAGGATGAGTGTGTGAGGTCATGTTGGCAAGGATACATGGGATGAGGATGAGCGATGTCAGTGTACAGATACATGAAGGATGTGTGAGTCAGTGGTGACAGATTCAGATAGGTGTGGAGGTCCAGTGTGACAAAACAGGATAGTGAAGTGAGGTCCAGTGTGGAAGGAATACAGATAGGTGGTTGACGGTCCAGTTGGCAGGATACAATATGATTTGTGAGGTCATGTGACAGGTAACAGGATGAGTTTGTGAGCCAGTGTGGCGAGATATAGGAATGAGTTGTGAGTCATGGCGGACAGATACATGAATGAATGTGTGTAATGTTCATTGTGACAGATAAGAATGAGGTGTGGTGAGGTCAGTGGGACAGATCAGGATGGATTTATTAGGTCAGGTGTGACATATACAGATAGGTGAAGTGATTGGTCCATGAGGGAGATATCAGGCTGAGGTGTGTGAGGTCAGTGTGACCAGGATATACAATGATGAGGTGTGTAAGGTCATGTGACAGGATGGCACACGAGAATGATGTGCGCGTGAGGTCATTGTACATATACAGAAGAGGTGTGTGAGGTCAAGTGTGACAGATACAGGAATAGTGTGTGAGTCAGTGTGACAGATACAGGATGAGGTGTGTGTCAGTAAGTGTGAACAGATACAGGAATGAATGGAGTGAAGGTTCAGTGGTTTTGACAGGATACCAATATGATGTGTTGAGATCAGCGTGACAGATACAGGATGAGGTTTGTGAGGTCAGTGTGACAGATACAGGATGATGTGTGTGAGGTCAGTGTGACAGGTACAGGATGAGTTGTGTGAGGCCAGTGTGGCAGATAGAGGATGAGGTGTGTGATGTCAGTGTGACAGATGCATGATGAGGTGTGTGATGTCAGTGTGACAGATACAGGATAATGTGTGTGAGGTCAGTGTGGCAGATACAAGATGAGGTGTGTGACATCAGTGTGACAGATACAGTATGATGTGTGTGAGGTCAGTGTGACAGATACAGGATTAGGTGTGTGATGTCAGTGTGGCAGATACAGGATGAGGTGATGAGGTGTGTGAGGTCAGTGTGACAGATACATGATGAGGTGTGTAAGGTCAGTGTGACAGATACTGGATGATGTGTGTGCGGTCAGTGGGACAGATACAGGATGATGTATGTGAGGTCAGTGTGACATATAAATAGACGAGTGATGATCGTGTGGAGTCAGTGCAGATACAGGATGGATGTGTGTGCGGTCAGTGGGACTGATACAGGATGATGTGTGAGGTCAGTGTGCATATACAGGATGAGGTGTGTGAGGTCAGTGTGAATACAGATGAGTGTGTGAGGTAGTGTGCAGATACAGGATGAGTGTGTGTGAGGTGTGTGACAGATACAGGATGAGGTGTGTGAGGTCGTGTGTAAGATAACAGGATGAGTGTGAGGTGAGTGTGACAGTGGTAGTACATAAGGAGGATGTGTGATGTCAGTGTGACAGATACAGATGAGTGTGTGATGTCATGTGACATATAGTGATCAGTGTGCGGGTCAGTGTGGCATATACAAGATGAGATGTGACGTCAGTGGCAGTACAGGATGATGTGTGTGAGGTCGTGTGACAGATGCGGCTTGGTGTGTGAGGTCGTGTGGCTGATACAGCATGAGGTGTGTGAGGTCAGTGTGAGTACTGATGGTGTAAGGTCATGTGACAGATAGGATGAGTGTAGGTCATGTGACTACAGGATGAGGTGTGTGAGCTGTGGGCAGTACAGGTTATGTGTGTGAGGTCAGTGTGGCTGATACAGTATGAGGTGTGTGAGGTCATGACAGTACAGGATGAGGTGTGAAGGTCAGTGTGTTACAGGATGAGGTGTGTGCTAGTGGGACAGATACAGGATTAGCTGTGTGATGTCTGTGTGGCAGATACAGGATGAGGTGTGTGAGGTCAGTGTGACAGATACAGGATGATGTGTGTGAGGTCAATGGGACAGATACAGGATGATGTGTGTGAGGTCAATGTGACAGATACAGGATGAGGTGTGTGAGGTCATTGTGACAGATACAGGATGAGGTGTGTAAGGTCAGTGTGACAGATACAGGATGATGTGTGTGAGGTCAATGGGACAGATACAGGATGATGTGTGTGAGGTCAATGTGACAGATACAGGATGAGGTGTGTGAGGTCAGTGTGACAGATACAGGATGAGGTGTGTGAGGTCAGTGTGGCAGATACAGGATGATGTGTGTGAGGTCAGTGTGGCAGATACAGGATGATGTGTGTGAGGTCAGTGTGACAGATACAGGATGAGGGGTGTTAGGTCAGTGTGACAGATACAGGATGCGGTGTGTTAGTGCATAGAACTTCGTCTGCTACTGTTCTACTGCCTGCTTTACTTTATTATGATTGGAACCACCAGCAGCCACATATATCAATGGATAGTTACATGATGTACCTGAGGTTCTAACAGTTTCTTGAGGTCGGGTGTTATGTAGTAGAGTATGCCTATAGAAGATCCCTCCAGTGCAATGCCCTGGACAAGGAACACGATAAGTAGTACAAACGGACCAATCACGGTGAAGTACACAACCTGGGAACAAACAAAGAAGTGGTATGTCATGGATAATATAATCACTGTTAAATATAAACAATTAAATTATTCGTGTATATTTGAAATGTAAATATAAACATTTTCACTTTATATTAATGTAAGAGTAATTGTCCCATGTAATACTGACTGTAACTTATTTTACCAACATTTCTTAGTAAACATGTTAGCACAGTAGACAAAACCACAGGCGATTTAACTCCCTCCTCTCCATATCCACCTTTACAGCACCCATTTTCCCCACTCCGAGTATTCTATCCGTTACAATAGGTATAATACACGTAATATATACGGACCAGATGGATATGTCTAATGACGATATGCGGATGGGGTTCAATCGCCTGTGACATGACATAGAAAAAGTAATTGTCAAATATAAATCTATAGAGAATAACTACCGACTTATGTATGATGCGGTTGCACTAGACAGCTAAGTCACCACGTAATTTGATTGACTCACGAGTCCGCAGTATATTTCACTAGACAGACGGACCACGTAATTTGATTGATTCACGAGTCGGCAGTATATTTCACTAGACAGACGGACCACGTAATTTGATTGACTCACGAGTCGGCAGTATATTTCACGAGACAGACGGACCAGGTAATTTGATTGACTCACGAGTCGGCAGTATATTTCACTAGACAGCCAAGCCACGTAATTTGATTGACTCACGAGTCGGCAGTATATTTCAAGAAACAGACGGACCACGTAATTTGATTCATTCACGAGTCAACAGTATATTTCACTAGAGAGACGGACCACGTAATTTGATTGACTCACTAGTCGGCAGTATATTTCACGAGACAGACGGACCAGGTAAGTTGATTGACTCACGAGTCGGCAGTATATTTCACTAGACAGCCAAGCCATGTAATTTGATTAACTCAAGAGTCGGCAGTATATTTCACGAGACAGACGGACCACGTAATTTGATTGACTCACGAGTCCGCAGTATATTTCACGAGACAGACAGACCACGTAATTTGATTGACATACAAGTCGGCAGTATATTTCACTAGACAGACGGACCACGTAATTTGATTGACTCACGAGTCGGCAGTATATTTCCCTAGACAGACGGACTACATAATTTGATTGACTCACGAGTCGGCAGTGTATTTCACGAGACAGACGGACCACGTAATTTGATTGACTCACGAGTCGGCAGTATATTTCACTAGACAGCCAAGCCACGTAATTTGATTGACTCACGAGTCGGCAGTATATTTCACGAGACAGACGGACCACGTAATTTGATTGACTCACGAGTCCGCAGTATAGTTCACGAGACGGACCACGTAAGTTGATTGACTTGCAAGTCGGCAGTATATTTCACGAGACAGACGGACCACGTAATTTGATTGATTCACGAGTCGGCAGTATATTTCACTAGACAGCCAAGCCACGTAATTTGATTGACTCACGTGTCGGCAGTATATTTCACGAAACAGACGGACCACGTAATTTGATTGACTCACGAGTCGGCAGTATATTTCACTAGACAACCAAGCCACGTAATTTGATTGACTCAAGAGTCGGCAGTATATTTCACGAGACAAACGGGCCACATAATTTGATTGACTCACGAGTTGGCAGTATTTCACTAGACAGACGGACCACATAATTTGATTGACTCACGAGTCGGCAGTATATTTCACGAGACAGACGAAATAGACAGACGAATTTCACTAGACAGCCAAGCCACGTAATTTGATTGACTCACGAGTCGGCGGAATCGTTAGTAAACCGAATCTGGGCTGTCGCGTGAAATATAGTATGTATCCAAAAATGACTGATGGTTAGTCTCTCTTTCATACATGAATATGCATACTTGTATACAATTTATGTTCACTTGTTGAAAGGCATACATCTTTTTTCCGTAAAAAGTGTATTTACCGATGTGCATACAATCGGTCATGAACCTACGGAGCCCCGCAGGTGACATAGAATTACTTTTATTTTTATAAATTCGTTCCCACGAAATAGCAATTCGTCCCTCAATTTAACAATTCGTTCCCATGAATTAACAATTCGTTCCCTCAAATTAAACCGTGGGAACGAATTGTTATTTCGTGGGAACGAATTGTTAAATTGAGGGAACGAATTGTTACGATGGGAAAGAATTGTTATTTCGTGGGAACGAATTGTTCGAGAGAACGAATTGTTAATTTGAGGGAACGAATTGTTATTTCGTGGCAACGAATTGTTATATCGTGGGAGCGAATTGTTAATTCGAGGGAACGAATTGTTAATTCGAGGGAACGAATTGTTAAATTGAGGGAACGAATTGTTATTTCGGGGGAACGAATTCATAACAAAAATACATGTCCCCTGCGGGGCTCCGTATGAACCAGATGTATGTTGACTGTGATTTCGTAGCCTTATTCATGTTATTGCGATGATGCACTACACTGGTCGCAAAATAAATAGCTTGTTTTTTCATGGCGAGTAACATTTCGTTGCACAGTTTCACTATGCAACAAACACTGTACTCACCTTTCCAGTGAGTCTAATGCCTTTGAATATGCAAAAGAAACATGCGATCTCTATCACCGCCAAACATCCCAGCAAATGCCAGTTCACATCTCCCAACTCGTGCAACCCAGAGGACAGCCGGAGAGTTTTGTATCTGTATTCAATTATAATTAGTGCATAAAATATGTTTTCTAAGTTTAATAACACGTATAAAAATATAATACAATTTAGTGTATTAAATAAATTAGATTGCTGCAGAAAACATGCTGGGAAACAATACAGCTTCAATTATGCTATTAATATAATCTAACATTTGTGATGATTTAATAGGATATTTATTTAACTGGGCACTGCCTCTGCTTTTAATTCAGTAAATTCGTTCAATAAATGTCATTAAATCATCACTCTATTCAAGTATTTCCCGCAAACATTAAACAAAGCAAATGCTTACGTACCGCAATACAAATAACATCGGATGGTTGAATTACTTTGCAATGCGTTTTCTCATGTAAATAGCCATACTTCTTACCGTTAATCATGTTAATAAATTCAATTTATAACACTCTTGCAAATTATTTGCACCGGCTTCGCTGTGAGAGAAAACCCGTAATCAGCTCCTTACAAATAATACACAGTGAACATAACACCCGTAATTGTGCGTCTGTTTTCTTGGAAACCACGAGCTACCATACAAAATGTTTAATTTGTATTACAATCAAAATAAAGTTATTTGAAAATCTGAAAAGGGTATCGACTAATCTAGAATGTTAATGTTATTTAACACATTCCAAACATGCACTCAAATCTATCTGGTTCATAGAAACAGCTGCGTAATTTGGATTTCAAAAAGTTTACATGACGTCACATTTGACGTCACACAACGTAATGTCAAAACGCGGGAAAACACGTCATTGTATAACTATTCATGCGCACATCACAATTCATTGATAATAATCTCAAAAATAGACTAAATGTGCATATATATCCGCCGTGGAAGTGTAATAAACAGGATATTCCATCGTACATGTTTGAATAGCGGAAATAATACACTCGTGTCCGTCGGCGTCCGTTCAAGCAACTCATTCAAAATGTACGATGGAATATCCTCTGTTTCATCTTGGTTTACATAGTGTTATTGTCATGTATGGAACGGCAACGTTGCCATTCAAGGAGTATTATGTAATGGGCTAAACATCGAGACGTTCAATTAGGGGAGGCAGAGCTCATTCTCTTAACGGGTCGTCAGTTTAGTCTGACATGTCACCAACTTATGTAACTGCTCGACGGAGGTAGTCCCCAATTAATCAGACAGCTCAACGAACGTACGCCGTAATCAATCAGCCGATCAACCAACTTCCATTCAGTCAGAACCTGGTAAGTTAGGCAACCAACCAGCCACCATTCAGTCAGCAGCTAGTCAGTCTCCCAACCAACCAGACACCATTCAGTTAGCAGCCAGCACCATGCACTCGGCAGCCAGTTTGCCGCCATTCAATCAGCTGTCAGCAACCATTCGGTCTGCAGTCAGCCAGCCAACCTGCAACCATTCAGTGAGCAGCCAGTCACCATTCAGTGAGCAGCCAGCCACCATTCAGTCAGCTACCAGCCACCATTCATTCAGCAACCAGCCATGATTCATTCAGCAGCCATTTAGCCACCATTCAGTAGCAGCCAGCCACCATTCAGTCAGCAGTTAGTCAGCCACCATTCAGTCAGCAGCCAGCCACAATTCAGTTAGCAGCCAGCCACCATTCAGTGAGCAGCCAGTCAGCCACCATTCAGTGAGCAGCCAGTCAGCCACCATTCAGTAGCAGCCAACCACCATTCAGTCAGCAGCCAGTCAGCCATCATTCAGTAGCAGCCAACCACCATTCAGTCAGCAACCAGTCAGCCACCATTCAGTAGCAGCCAGTCACCATTCAGTGAGCAGCCAGTCCGCCACCATTCAGTAGCAGCCAGCCACCATTCAGTCAGCAGCCAGTCAGCCACCATTCAGTGAGTAGCCAACCACCATTCAGTGAGCACCAGTCAGCCACCATTCCAGCCCAGCCAGCGCAGCCACCGATTCTGTCAGCCAGCTAGCCACCAGTCAGTCAGACAGCCAGTCCAGAGCGCCATTCAGTTGGCAGCCATTCACCACCAATCATCAGCCAGCCAACCACGAATTCAGTTTGCAGCCAGCCACCATTCCCATCCATCAGCCAGCAGCCACCATTCCAGTAGCCACAGCCATTCCAGTTCATCAGCAGCCAGTCAGCCACCATTCAGTACAGTCCAGCCACCATTCAGCCAGCCACCGCCATCAGCCACCAGTTCAGCAGTACCAGCCACCATCATCAGCAGCCAGAACAGCCACCATTCAGTAGCAGTTAGCCACTATTCAGTCAGCAGCCAGTCAGCCACCATTCAGTAGCAGTTAGCCAGCCAGCTGGCCAGCCAGCCGACAAGCCACCACTCATTGCCTGTGTGCATTCCGTACGTCTAGCGCACAGAGTTTATATGAGTTAAATGAGCCTTCTCTCCACTACAGACGCAACAAATTATCGTTGCATTACGCTACTAAACTACATTATAATCCGTATAATCCAGCTTATGACACCGTCTTTCATCGAATTATAGATGTTGTATTCGATAAGAGACCAAGCTACAAGTCACCATTCGGCAAAAGAATGGATCATTTAATACACGATGCTGGCTTAGATCTGGATCATATTGCCAAATACGCTGTCCTATATACTCAACCGTGGCAGTTGGAGCAGCCCAATGTGATATTCGATATTAGCTAGCACACGAAAGCCCCACTGGTCCATCCATTTTTAGATTACCTTTCCTTGAAATGATAGGGCAGATAGTTCTGCCTAAGCCGCCCTGGGGCTACCGACTTCTAATTTGCCTGTTTTTAAATCATCCATTATCGCATTCATCTCTGATACCATGCAGACCCAGTGGGATCAGCTCTCAAATAATAAACTGCATGATGTGAAGCCGACTTTTGACTACAGATATGTACGCCGGGATGAAGTTTTCCTTAGTCGGTTACGCACTGGACATACACGACTAACGCATTCGTATATTCTCAAAGGTGAGCCGCATCCATGGTGTATTCCATGCCACAGCGCATTCGCCGTGCAACACATCCTACTGGACTGTATCGACTTGCGGATTTATTCCAGGTGGAGCACATTGAAGGTTTGCTTAGCTTTCTCCATGAAACAAACTTGTATCGGAAAATTTAATTTTATCATTGTATATATGTTGCTCATTTATATTATATATCATCATTTTTACCCTAATCAGTTGATTGCCTCAACATCCAACATCTAACATACTATTTTACTATAATGTTCTTCTTCATCTAAATTGCTTGGCCCTAAATTATACTGTTTTGTGCTGATGGGCCATTAAGCACTATTTCATTACATTCCATGCCATTTCATTTTCTTGAAGTTAAAGACAGGTACAGTACATACACTCCGCTTTTCACTGACGGTTAGCTGCTGCTGCTGCTGCTGTCCCCAAGGGAGATCTTCAATCCAGACTCTCAGATAAATCTTCGTTATTTTCTGCGGAATTGAGATAAATTTTACCTGCCCTTCAGTGTGTTTTCCGATTCATTATCTTCACTGTAAGCTTTATACAACATGAAACTTGAACATGCACTTATCCGCCAAGTTATTGAGCTACACCATAGTTTACCTTCGTCTGGAAAGGACAATATTTGTGTTCACTACTCAGTCATACTGATATCAAGTGCAATGACAGGGCTGATAGTACTGCCAAAGCCGCCCTGGATGTATCGACTTCTAATTTTCCTGTTTGCTATCATGATCTTAAAGCATCCATTAATGTATTCATCTCTGATATAATGCTCAAATATAATATTCGATCTTAGCCAGCACACGAAAGCAACACTGGTCCATCCATTTTTAGATTACTTTTCCTTGAAATGATAGGGCAGATAGTTCTGCCAAAGCCGCCCTGGGGCTACCGACTTCTAATTTGCCTGTTTTTAAATCACATTATCTCATTCATCTCTGATACCATGCAGACCCAGTGGGATCAGCTCTCAAATAATAAACTGCATGATGTGAAGCCGACTTTTGACTACAGATATGTACGCCGGGATGAAGTTTTCCTTAGTCGGTTACGCACTGGACATACACGACTAACGCATTCGTATATTCTCAAAGGTGAGCCGCATCCATGGTGTATTCCATGCAACAGCGCATTCGCCGTGCAACACATCCTACTGGACTGTATCGACTTGCGGATTTATTCCAGGTGGAGCACATTGAAGGTTTGCTTAGCTATCTCCATGAAACAAACTTGTATCGGAAAATCTAATTTTATCATTGTATATATGTTGCTCATTTATATTATATATCATCATTTTTACCCTAATCAGTTGATTGCCTCAACATCCAACATCTAACATACTATTTTACTATACTGTTCTTTTTCATCTAAATTGCTTGACCCTAAATGATACTGTTTTGTGCTGATGGGTCATTAAGCACTAGTTCATTACATTCCATGCCATTTCATTTTCTTGAAGTTAAAGACAGGTACAGTACATACACTCCGCTTTTCACTGACGGTTAGTTGCTGCTGCTGCTGTCCCCGAGGGAGATCTTCAATCCAGACTCTCAGATAAATCTTCGTTATTTTCTGCGGAATTGAGATAAATTTTACTTGCCCTTCAGTGTGTTTTCCGATTCATTATCTTCACTGTAAGCTTTATACAACATGAAACTTGAACATGCACTTATCCGCCAAGTTATTGAGCTACATCATAGTTTACCTTCGTCTGGAAAGGACAATATTGTTGTTAACTACTCAGTCATACTGATATCAAGTGCAATGACAGAGCTGATAGTACTGCCAAAGCCGCCCTGGATGCATCGACTTCTAATTTTCCTGTTTGCTATCATGATTTTAAAGCATCCATTAATGTATTCATCTCTGATATAATGCTCAAATATAATATTCGATCTTAGCCAGCAAACGAAAGCAACACTGGTCCATCCATTTTTAGATTACTTTTCCCTGAAATGATAGGGCATATAGTTCTGCCAAAGCCGCCCTGGGGCTACCGACTTCTAATTTGCCTGTTTTTAAATCATCCATTATCTCATTCATCTCTGATACCATGCAGACCCAGTGGGATCAGCTCACAAATAATAAACTGCATGATGTGAAGCCGACTTTTGACTACAGATATGTACGCCGGGATGAAGTTTTCCTTAGTCGGTTACACACTGGACATACACGACTAACGAATTCGTATATTCTCAAAGGTGAGCCGCATCCGTGGTATATTCCATGCCACAGCGCATTCGCCGTGCAACACATCCTACTGGACTGTATCGACTTGCGGATTTATTCCAGATGGAGCACATTGAAGGTTTGCTTAGCTTTCTCCATGAAACAAACTTGTATCGGAAAATCTAATTTTAGCATTGTATATATGTTGCTCATTTATATTATATATCATCATTTTTACCCTAATCAGTTGATTGCCTCAACATCCAACATCTAACATACTATTTTACTATAATGTTCTTCTTCATCTAAATTGCTTGGCCCTAAATGATACTGTTTTGTGCTGATGGGCCATTAAGCACTATTTCATTACATTCCATGCCATTTCATTTTCTTGAAGTTAAAGACAGATACAGTACATACACTCCGCTTTTCACTGACGGTTAGCTGCTGCTGCTGCTGTCCCCGAGGGAGATCTTCAATCCAGACTCTCAGATAAATCTTCGTTATTTTCTGCGGAATTGAGATAAATTTTACTTGCTCTTCAGTGTGTTTTCCGATTCATTATCTTCACTGTAAGCTTTATACAACATGAAACTTGAACATGCACTTATCCGCCAAGTTATTGAGCTACACCATAGTTTACCTTCGTCTGGAAAGGACACTATTTGTCATACTGATATCAAGTGCAATGACAGGGCTGATAGTACTGCCAAAGCCGCCCTGGATGTATCGACTTCTAATTTTCCTGTTTGCTATAATGATTTTAAAGCATCCATTAATGTATTCATCTCTGATATAATGCTCAAATATAATAAACGGCATGCTGTGCAACCGACTTTTGGCGAATGGACTACTGGCTACAGGCGTGTACTCCGGGATGAAGATATCCTTAGTCGGTTACGCATTGGATACACACGACTATTTCATTCGTATATGCTCAAAGGTGAGCCGCGTCCATGGTGTATTCCATGCCACAGGCTTAGCTCTCCGTGAAACCAACTTGTATCGGAAAACCTGCTGTTATCATTATATCATGTTGCTCGTTTATATTGTTTATCATAGTTTTATATTTACCATAATCATTTGATTGACTACCACATCTAACATACAATTTTGACCATTATTTTCTTCTTCGTCTAAAATTGCCTGGACATAAATGATACTCTTTTGTGTTGATGGGCAAATACGCAAACACGTCAATGTTACTTCACTTGCGGAGTTATTCCAGGTTGAAAATATTGAGGGTTTGCTTAACTTTCTCCATGAAACCAGCATGTATAGGAAAGTCTAATTTTATCATTGTATACATGTTCCTCGCTTCTATTGTGTCATCATATTTTTATTTTTACCCTAATTGTTTGATTGCCTACCACATTTAACATACTATTTTACTATTTTATTCTTCTTCATCTAAATATATAATTTTTTCATTCTATACATGCTCCTGATTTCTATTGTGGTCATCATACTTTTATTTCCATCCTAATCATTTGCTTGCCTACCACATTTAACAATTGCTTGGCCCTAAATGATAATATTTTGCATTAATAGTCCATTATACACCATTCCATTCCAGTCAGCCACCATTCAGTCAGCCAGCCGCGTCAGTCAGTTTTAACACGGAGAAAACGTGTTTTCACTAATCTTTTCTTCATTCGGGAATGTCTTAAACGCATGCATGTTTCCATGAGTCCACTACGCTTAGTGATAATGTATTTAGCCTCTGATTTGTGCGACATTGTTTTTTTTTTCATAGAACGCCTATATTCTCGTGAATAGTTACAGGCGTTCTATAATTACAATCGGTCGATGGGCCGAATGGGGTTCGCTGCGGGAAACTTCGTAAAATGAAAGTGTGCCAATACCAACAAGCTATATGTTAGTTCAATATTGAAACATGCTAACACCTGTAAACATTGATAGGTTATATTAAAATAATAATACGCATGTAATTTGCAAAAAAATAGCTTCCCAATGAAATTTAGTTTAAATAAATTATCCCGTATGGAGCCTCATTTAGAACGTCCGGCACATATAGAGTCAATATTTGAACCTTTTTACTAAACGCCATAGTGTCATGTGTCCAATTTATTGGACACAGGACACTTTTTTTTAATGTAATATACCAACCAATAACAAATTTACGTTTAAAAAGTCAGCTATTTGTTGTTAAATGCGATTTTATTTTCATTGTGACGTCATACTATATTTCGTGTCCTGCCAAACGCGTAATAATACAATGATTGGTCATATTGCCATTACACGTACTGGTCGAAGCCATCGTGTCATTAGTTGCTGTCTTCATTGTTGATAAGCTCTAATTACGGAAATACAGATACTCATTGTGTACTCGACGATTTGTGAATGCTACAGACGTACATTTTCTGCAAATTTGCTAAAGTTGAGAGGACAATACGGCGACAGCCAAGACGCATCAATAATTGACCTACATTTAAAGTCTACCAGCTGCCAGACACGAAACATTCGTTTCAGGTAGGAATTATTTCTTTATTACTGTTGACCAATATTTGAATCGTGCTGACTTCGACAGCACTTTTAACCACAGGGCTACTAAAATAATTCCATTGTATTCAATCTAACATGAATTCAAGTGGGTGGGGGATATTCAACATTGCCTGTGCATGTGCCGAGTCATTGGTTTTCGCGACCAATGTTGTTTCCACAATTGTTGTTTAAATAGCGAATTTATGGTGCATCTCTCGGACTCTGTGTGTTTGTGGCACCTCGATACTTGTAGATTCACTTTGAATATATGTTTTCAGTCCAACAAGTCAATTCATTATCTATTTAGGCTATTATCTGTTATCTGTTATCTATTGTCTATATAGTATAGGCTTTTAGCCACTTAAAAAAGACACTACTTTCATTCCCCCCACGAGAGTAAAATGTGTTTATAAAAACTGTAACAACAGTGATGAAATAAGTAAAAAATTGAGGTGTGCGAATCCAGGTACACTGCATTTGCACAGCGGTGACTTTTCCCCGAAATATCATGAATGTAGGCCGGTGCAGTATTTCTATTAAGTAAGTATACCCGGCTTCGCACCGTGTATGTGGCTTTGCACACACCAATATTTTACATGTCTGATTATTCATGTTGTTTTCTTAAGACAAGTGTTTTCAGAAAGTCACGTGTTTACACGATTTAGAAAAATAAAACAACAGTGACCAAACAAGTAAAAAAATTGAAATGCAGTATTTGTATTAAGTATTTGTATTGCAGTGGGTGGGCTTCCTAAAATTTATTTGTACACAGGGTACCCATGTTTGGTCTGGGGTGGTGATGAGGGACTTCTTTGCTTCATTGGGGTGACCTCGCGAAATATGGGCGGGGGTGGAGACTGTATGTTTGTTGGGATTACAATCGTGTCTGTTAATTCTGCACACCTAATAATAATTTTCGTGAAAATGTCCATATTCAGTCTAAATTTCCTGAACATTCAAGGCAGTTCTTAGCCAAGATAATCACGGCTAAACAGATGGCTTTTACTATTTCATCTGTCGTCTATTATCTGTATCCGCCTAGCGGAGACCCAGCCAAATTTGATCAAAATATCAGTCCATTTTGTCCTTGAGTTTTGCGAATAATACGGGAATAAAATAATAACCAATGTCGGTATATTTGCATGTGTATTATTGGTTTATGAAGCTTTTTTTAACAGATCTGTTGTTGATCTATTAATTTAGTAAGCAGGACCACTAATCATTTTGACCATGTTCTGAATAACTTTTTACCAAACTATCGGAATGGGATAAAATTGTGACTTAGTATACCGTTAATCAGCTGATTTATTCCAAAATCAACATAATTTATTCTGACGTAATTAAAGCTGGGCAAAACATTACGTGAATTGTGCATTAGCCGGTGCGCAGAATTAGCCGAAATGACATTTTTTATATGCAGATCAGAATGTCAGTTTTCATTGGTTTGATACATGTACAGATATGTATGTCAGTGATTCTATATTTTATGTACATCTGGTGTCCCGTGTAATTTACTGACAAATCACACAATTTATAAGGAAATATTTTTTTTTTCAGTAAAGAAACTATGTATAATACCATGTATATAACGATGTTTGGTACATGTGGTAAAACACGGCATTCTGTTAGTTGCCAAGCTATTTTGTTTTGCTTAACTTTACTGATTCATATTAAATACATGTTGTTGGGTTGCCATAAATGAGAAATTCCACGACTTGCTACTAAATTTCTCTGTTTCGCACTAATACAATTAGCTTACCATATTCTTGACACTTTTCTAAATAGATGCCCCTTCAGTTGTATGTTTTATGCCGTTGAAAAGAAAAAAATGTAAATGTAAAGCTATATTTACGTCATGTAAATGTACATAACGGAAATTACATTTCTGAGACCCCTGGTCCCTTGAAGTGGAAATAAAATTAAAAAAATGACGAGAACAATTGGCTATACTGTTATAAATGTAACAACTGGACTGTCACCCAATGGAATAAACACAGTTTAATGAATTATTGGTTCTACATCGAAACTAGAAAAACGACACCAATATGTACATAAAATATCGAATCACTGATGTCTCATTATTATTGAACCATGTTATTGTAGTTGCGAACAATAACTTGCAATCTACTCCAGTACCGTCTGTAGCAGAGTTACTATTCCATTCATACATGTAGGCTTCCTCTACATAATAGCTAATCAGATCTGATTTACACTTTAGTTGTTAATTGTGACACAATTTGTATATTTTCCATCTGAAAAAAAATATTATAAAAGTAATACGTATGGATCACGATTTGCCTGGTTTGGCCCTCATGCACGTTTTCATCTTTCGCTCTTTCTGTTACATGGGAGTTGAATTGGGTAATTGCCCATAATAGAAGTAGTAAGATTATTACTGATCCTACTGCTTTTGGGAGGGGCCATGTGATTCTGGTGTGGCGAGGACCTGGCATCAGACCAGGATCATCCTGATTTCAGGGCTGAGTATATAGTTCTTTTATTGTAAATATTAATTTCTGATTTTAGGATTTTCCCCCCATTTGTACATGTACTTGAACATGTACTTGTACAGGTAATGGGATTTATTACTAAACCCATTGACCCGGCCTTAAATGACCGCATCTGTTGATAGGCCGTTAGACCCCAACAAACAAATAAATGATATACGTAGGCTTCCTCTACAGAATAGCTAATCAGATCTGATTTACACTTTAGTTGTTAATTGTGACCTAATTTGTATATTTTCCATCTGAAAAAAAAACTATTATAAAAGTAATACAAAACTTTACGTGGGTGGTGGTCGGGAGAACGAGACGACTTAAATTAACGGTAGTGGTTCCTCCATATAGGAATCACTATTTGCCTGGTTTGACCCTTCAGTACATTTTTATCTTTGGCTCTTTTGTTACCTTGGAGTTGAATTGGGTTATTGCCCATTATAAAAGTAGTAAGATTATTACTTATCCTACTGCTTTTGGGAGGGGCCAAGTGATTCTGGTGTGGCAAGGACCTGGTATCGGACCAGGATTATTCTGATTTCAGCGCTGAATATATAGTTTTGTTATTGTAAATATATTCAGTTCTGATTTTGGGATTTTCCCCCCATTTGTACATGTACGTGAAAATATACATGTACTTTTTCTTTTTGTATGAAACGTGAATTTCGTCACTGATATCAGGGGCGATAACCGTGTTTCCATTAAAGGTTAATGGAAACTATATTCTGTCTGCTTAGTTTTGTTATGTGCACTATGATCGTACTTTATAATGTGTCAATAAAAATATTTGTTCGGGCGACACATTTAATGGGTATAAATAATTTAAAAATGTCATGTCTCATTTGCATATCAAAATAGCCTGATACCACCGCGAGTCACTATCAGTAAAATCAATATTACTGAATGATTATATGTGTATAGTGGGCCTGCACTCGTAATTTTTAAAACTGGCGGAATACATGTACCGTAGTTACACAATTATACACTTATTTAATTCTTATAGGCAAACTGTTATGCCTACTAGATGGGACCACAGGTTGAAGTACATTGTAATGGACCGAGGTCTATAAATACATTAAATACGCCTAAAAGCGTCCATAAACGAAACAAAAAGCTAAAAAAAGTTTTGTTACTCCCTCTATAACACACACATATATATATCTCGGTCCGTTACTTCAACCTGTGGATAGGACCCCAACTTTAGCTGCTACATGTAATTTGCGAACCAGATCTCTTATTCACTATTCTGCAGAGGAAGACTATGAATGGAAACGTAACTCTGCTACGGACAGTACGGTTGTAGATTTCAAGAGTTACTGTTCACAACTATGAACAATGTGGCTTACTCGCTTACCACATTTATCCAAGTGTTGTGAGTTTGATGCCCGGGTGGGATGTAGTTCTCTAAGCACTGTTTCATGTTGGAAAGTTGCGGAGTCATTTGCTGAGTAATGGTTAATACTGGTAAGAAATTCAATAAAAGGCTAACCATGTACATAATAGTGTTTGATTGTTTGTTTCAGGGAAGCCGTCTACAGATCTTAGCCATCTGGATTATTCGTCGAGCCTCTTCAACTTCACCCTGCAGTCGAGGCAGACACCAGCAGGGCTATTGAGATAGTATATGGGCGGTTTCAGAAGAAGCAGATAAGGCGGAAATTGTTTCTCATTCTGCTGTTGAAGGACAAAGGCCACCAGAAGAATCGCTGCCCGAAGACACAACTCCACCTGGGCAACAAGTTGCCAAACACTCGCGAAATGGGAACTGATCCAGTTCCTGACTTACACGAAGCAAAATATAGTGTCGCCATGACAGACTGTCATCATCTTAAGATCAGCGACATCTGAAAATATAACCCTCGAGGAAGAGCTTGAGAAAGACAAGTTCAGTTACAAAAAATTAACCATTTAACCGGAGTACCATCCATGTCAGCGGCAGTGTTTTTGTGGTTCTTAACTCTGATTTCTGCTCTAATCATCTAATCAACCTGTTGAAAGGATGTGTCGTGAAGACATGTTACTTCTTGTGTTGATGGAATTGAGAATGAATCTTATTCACACAAATCTGACTTGTGCAGTTTTAAGATTTGTCAATATTTTTTGAATCGGTGACTCATTCTTGTGGTGGACAGAATGACATTTGTACATTTCTGATTATGTGACACTCGAAGGACTAGATATTGAAATGGTCAGAAATATATTTACTATGCTTTTACACATATGTGGCTGTGACCTCAGGTTGAAGTAACGGACCATGGCCTATACATACACATTAAATATACCTAAGAGCATCAATAAGTGAGAGAAAAATAAGCTAAACAAAATGTATTTACTCCATGTGTGATATATGGGAGTAAATAATTTGTTTAGCCTATTTTATTTCACTTATTGATGCTTTTAGGTATATTTAATGTATTTATAGGTATTGGTCCGTTACTTTAACCGTTGGCTGTGACAGGAGAATGTGGTTTATGGGATTTGTGACCAGTGTAGCTCCTGATCAAATAGTACACTCCTGTAGCCTGATAATGATGTGGCTTGTTAGAAGCATGATGGAGATTTCATTAATGCAATGGTGAACAGTGCAGATCCTGTGCGGATATGTGTATCTACACTGGTCGCAAATCCCATAAGCCCCATTTCTCCAGTCACAGACACATATTTGAGCAGAAATTTAAAAATCCTACCGCCAACCTAGAATGATTAACATTTAAGGTATTGCATTCAATCTTTGATTCATAAATTTCTGTTTAACGTCCACAGTCTATAAAGTCTATATTTGGTTGGTTTCACATGGTTTCAGTTATCTTCGCAATAAAGGATTTTACTTGAAACATCCAGAATAGACCAAAGACAAACTTTGTAGACTTTCGAAGGGAAACGAAAATTTACGAATTAATGATGTATTTTTGTGCTATTATCATGATTATAATTGAAATCAATGCCCAATGGTCAAACTTGTAACAAATTACATGTGTACAATAAATTTCGACTTCGAAATTTGACTTCGAATGAAATGGTGCAATTGGTTGATATTGGTCATTGCAGTGCATGATGTGACAAACAACATATTGAGGCATCATCTGTAACACAGTGCCTTCAATCATGATTCATACCCAGGCATACAAAGTATGTCGAGGTGTATATAGTTTTTGTATTTTCGTCCATCCGTAAGATTTGCGTTAAAGGTTTTTGGGTACCCATTATATCTGCAACCGTAAATCGCATTGAGTTGAATCTTCATGTACTTCTTTATTTATCGTCATCCATATTTTTTATACTGTAGCACACCGATGTGGCTTTCCTGCACAAGGTCAAATTACTTAAAGTTTTGAAATATTTGCATCAAACATGTCAAAGTTTTTAAGTACACAATGTCTCTGCAACCGCAAGTCGGGTTGACTTGAAACTTCATATATATACTTCTTTATGAAGTTAGAAGATCAATATTTTCTTTCTATAGCCCTGGTGGGTGCATGTGATGGGTAATTTAACAATCGCGATTCATCCTTACCGGAAATCCGACTGGGGACCTGGTTTGGCCCTCACATACGTCTTTGGCATTTTGTATGTGACAGTTGAATCTGGTTATATCTCTTGTGTGAGTATTACGATTATTCGCAATCCTTTTTTAGGGAAAGGGGCCAAGTGACTTTGGTGTGGTATGGACCTGGCATCAGGTCAGGTTATTCTAATTTCAGGGCTGACTTTATTTTTTTTCTCGATGAAGTTATTATTAGACCATAGCTGTTGATAGGCCGTTAAACACCATTAAACAAACATTCTATAGCCCACTCATACGGCTTTCATGCACACAGTGAAGGTGAAATTACTTTGAAACTTGCGTTAAATGTTTTGAAATATATGCGTTAAAGTTTTAAGTAAACAATTTCTCTGCAACCGTAAGTCAGATTGAATTGAAACTTCATATATTTGTCTATCAACAATCAACATCCATATTTTCATTTTATAGCCCACACATGTGACTTTCATGCCCAAGGTCAAATTGTGTTAAATGTTTTGAAATATTTGCATTAAAGTTTTAAGTACACAATTTATCTGCAACCGTATGTTGGATCAACTGGAAATGTCACATACTTCTTTATCAACAGCCATATTTTCATTCTATATCTCACCTAAGCGGCTTTCATGCCAAAGGTCAAGGCCAAATGACTTTGCTACGGCCGAGGGTATGTGTGAGACCCCGCTCACTTGCTCTAGTCCTTAAAAGCAAGAATAACATATCTTACCATACATGTACTGATTTCTTTTGTTTTTTTCGGATACATGTACTGATTTTGTGTCCCGAGCATAACTGGAATTCCTTTTTGTATAGTTATCACAACTCTTGCCTCACTAATATTCCAGTGTTCTCCTTTTGTTTTTTCACGCATTGATTTTGTATTTGGCACATGGCGATATTTCAAATTTGACCTAATATGGTCCCGATATATATCAAATCGAAGGTATCGTGGGTATTGTCAAAATCGGATGATACATCATACAAGATGGCCGCTGACAGGTCATCCTTTAATTATAGATTTCGTCTTCTTCTCATGTACCGTTTGGCCGACGCTGGTCAGACTTCACAGTTGTGGTGCGTGGGTGAAGCATTTTCATATTTGTTAAAATGGAGGTTGTCGCATAATCCAAGATGGCCGTCGTAGAAAATTTGGTAAAATTCTTAAAAAAATCATATCAACCATGTTAATTTTACATTATTATTATTATTTTTTACATCAAGCTTGAATTGCCACTTTGATATCAAGGGCGATAACATTGACTCTTTAAAATGTTAATGGAAACAACTATTTATTCTCTCTATTTATCTTTTGATGTGCAATGATCATATTTTGTAACAAGTCAATACAAATATTTATTCAGGTGACACATTTAGTTGATATAAATAATTTAAAAATGACCTGCCTCATTTACAATCAAAATAGCACGATGATACAACCTATCAGTAAACCTAATATTACTAAGTGAATATTTCTGTGTAGCGGGCACTCGTTATTTTTGAAAACTGTTGGAATAGTTACACAATTATACTTATTTAATATTTAATTCCTATAAAGAACACTTTGTGCCAAACAGATGGGACCCCAATTCAAATCATGATTTGCAACTTTGCTGAAGGATGTCTGGCACCCAGTCATTAAGTGCAAAGGCACGACACTTGTCTTATCAGCTCATTCACAAACACCACATCATACAAAACACTTGTCACATGGATTCACCAGTGGGTGTACAGTACAAAGTCCAGTGACATGGTGTGTAATTGCATCCCGTAACATTTGGTCAGGTGTGTATTTTTTTATTTACTTTAACCTACGTTTTCTGGGGGAAATAACTACCTGTATAATATATGTGAAAATCACTACAATGGAAGAAATTGAATGTATGTTCTCGCACCCCCTTCCAAACTCCATTCACAATTCACACCCCCTCTGCATGAATCTGGATACTCCACTGCAGTGCAAAGTCGCAGAACAATTTTTGACATACAGCCGTTTTAATGTGTACTTGTGTGTGTGTAATATTTCTCAGACTTTTTCAAGGCAATGATTTATGTTTCGATGTAATGTATGACCTGTCGTGAATTTCACTCACAAGTTCATATTGGTGCTTGTAGGAGTATTTTATATCCAGTATACATTTGCTATGGCTTTCACATTCTGTAAAACCGTCTGGAGTTTCGACAATGAAATGGAGAAATGGCAAAACATTTTCATGTGTCTGAATGTGGATTATTTCTGGCACTCATATCTTTGGCTTATAACGTCGTTCAAATTGTACTGCGTCAATTTTATCGAATTTAAGATTGCATATTTCATGACTTTCTTCAAAACGCCAGTTTTAGAAGTTGATGGTTTTAGGATTTTTATATCATGCACTGCAGTGCCGGTGATAAGTCGCTAGGTGGCGTTGCCAAGTCGGACTGTTGAACAGTTGTACTGTGCGGACTCACCGAAACAAACCGCCAGTGGACGCGTTACACTAGTTTTGCAATGTAATCTCCCTGGGTAAGTTTATAGATCGCGGCTCAGTCAGCGTACGACTAGATGTCGGGTTTTTTTGTTAGGGGGAAGTACTAAAATTGGGAAAATTGGGCCCGCGCAATATTTAAAATTGCGCCATGTCAATTAAAGTTGGTGCAGGATGTTGAATGTAATATCTTTATAATGGAAAGACAGAGTTTAATGAAACATAACGCAGTAATGCTTAACAGGTTGCCAATTAGTATCCCCTCGCCGATAGGCAAGAGCTGGTATATCGTTAGTCCATGTACTGCGTACGTATGTACGTACGCTAGTAACACATTTCATTTTTCAATAACTTGTGAACTGCTTCCACGATTTTTATATTATTTGACCATAATGTGTGTATGGATGGAGCATGGTTTAGCATATGAGTAGACTCATATGACCCACGTTCGACCGCCCAAGGTCACGGAGTACTTATTATCAAGGCTGCCAGCGAGGAGATTAGCTTCGTTTAATGATGCCAGTGCGAGGGGATTAGCTTCGTTTAATGATGCCAGTTCTTGCATTATGGTATAGTTTGCTTTAATCTAACAATTTTCTGGTTTTGACGAAGAATCGGTTACCATGGATGTGAATATAAATCTAAAGAACGTGAATGTATGGTGTCATACATATCATCGAACCGGTATGTCACTTCTATGGTGTGATACATATCATCGAAATCCGTCCGTTTGCTTGGAAAAGTTTCAAGAAAATTTACTGTAAAAATGACGTCACAGAATACGTCACGTCGGAAAAACAGGTTCGGAAACCACTGATCCCATACCCTGATATCTAGTACTTTACATGCTACTTGCAAACATGTAGTTGGCCTCAATAATAATAACATACACTCAAAGCGTTCTTTTATAACATGATCATTCATGTTATAATTGTTCTTGTTATAATTTCAAGGAGTGACCTCTTGTGTCATTTATTGACAATGTGAACATGTCCTGCCATCAAATATCATCCAAAGTGACAGCTTTAAAAGTTTGGATTAAATCACTACGTTTCCTTCTATATGCTAATGTAGGTATTCCACGTGTTTTTATTCTGTCTGTATAATTATTCAAGTTGACTTATACTATGGACAGGATGTTTGGCTCTCCCCTGAATACTTTCAAGTCTACGAATATCCTTATTCAGGTATGTTGACCAAATACACGTAGACTACTCCAGAATGGGACGTAGTTGGTGATATGTATTAATATCAAAGATTGTAGCTGATTTAAAATGTTAACGACAAACAATCGTTTCATTTAGCATACTATTGTTTTGTGCATGCCCTCATTTTCAGACGATAGCATCTATATTTTAAACACGGTTCGGAAGCCCGATTTTTCTGTCATGTGAAGTACATTCGTATCTACAACTGCTAGTGAAAATGTACTACATAATTCCATGGGGTTAACTAGTTATGCGCGATGATTTCACAGACGTCACATTTAGCAATTGGCACACAGACGCGACACCATGCTATACTGTTGTACTTGTACTGTGCACTCTGTTATTGGTATACTAGAAACCGAAATATTTTTTTCGTTATCTAGTTACTGCATGACCATCAGTCGGTAATTATTGAGTTGGATTCACATTCCTTTATCGAAAGCTATAGATCTGTATCAGGTTACATGTAGCAGATACACATACATGCACAACATGTATACTTACAGCCAATACTGTTCCGCTGCAGTCGATTTGGGGAGCGTCCAAAGTGTGTCGTTCACAGAGGTATATACGGCGGAAGTCATTGGTGGTGCAACAGAACTAGTGACGTTATTATAAATAATTGAATACATATTAGCAGCTGCTGAGCTACTATTATTGAGCACATTTTTCGTCGAAATGACACATGTCTCCTTTATGTTCCACTCGTTGTCGCATGTGGCCCAGGGTAGCGTGGCGGCCAGTGAGCTGATGAAGTAGAAGACCATCCAGCAGATGATTACAGCGTAGTAGATGGAGAACAGGAAGGTCATGATCACGATGCCGAACCCAACTCCTGCGGATAAACCGTAGATTAAATAAATGCATACACAGTGTGTCGAAAATATCAAAGATAAACAACGAGTGTGTATATTTTACCGCGTTAGCAAATCATGCTTTATTTATCGTAGGTGTTTGAACAAATTGTCATCATTTTGGTGTTTTCTGGATTTCGGTATTTTGGTGGTTTTGCTATTTACAGAGATTTGTTCAGCCACTGATACTTAAACAGTACATAAGAGGGAAATATTCAATTATCTGTACATTCAATATAAGATTCACTGTTCCGATATTTACTTCAACTGTTCGACCCCTTCTACAAACGGACGGATCTTGCTGACATGTAATAGCTAACCAAAACGATTATTTACTTTTAGTATCTCTAATGTTTACGAAGAATCGAGTACGGCGTGTTGTGACGTTTCACGTGCTCGATAATGTTTTCCTTTATTGACGGTAATCAAATTATGTGGCAAAACTATATACAGTATACACATATTAACACGATTCATAGTTAGTCGTGCACTCAGGGGGGTTCTGTGTGCAAAAAAAGCGTCTGATGATTGGTCTTCGGATTATTAATCTGCAACTATCGCCGAATTAAAATCGCGAGTTTGGATATTCCAAAAGAGGTAGACGAAGGCTGTGGCAGCCATTTTCCAACATGGCCGCCAGAGGTTTGACAACTTTTTTTTAAACACTATATGTCTGATTCAAAATGTGTTTCCACTTAATTTAAAAGCTCAATCATATTAATAATTTATGAATATTAAACATGCATAACAATTATCTTACTACCAAGAGCCAGTTTATGAGAAAAATACAAAATTCCTGCCAAATATAACCATAAAACACTGTTAACAGCATTGGAAATTACACATAGCAACCGGTTGACTAATTATTGTTACTTATAGCTGTAGATCCACGATTATTATGTGATAAAGAAATGTATATACGTAGCATATCAACTGTAATGATGTTGACACTTGAATATGGCAGATGAAAGTGTGAAAGTTGTTGTGCAAATAGTACATCACACATTTCACTATACCGTACGGCATTATAAGTTCCATCAACGTCGACTAATCAGTGCAGTAACTTATTCTGTTACCGGTCGGTAATTGAATAGAACAAATGTAAATAAAGATAAATCAGGGATGTGAACATTTCAAATCATGTATTAAAAGGTTGTAGTGGCCATTTTCCGATATGGCCACCGTCCAAGTAAAGCACAGATATAACAGTGTGTGTTTTTTTATTGAATAATTGTATATCATACAGCCTTAATATGATCGAAACATTAGTTATCAATTAAGTCTATATTAACATAGATAATACGATAATTGAATTATACATTATCAACAGCATATATAGAGACTTTGTTTCCGAAATGGCCGTCATACTGTCGGAAAATATTTGGTATCTTGAGACATACATGTACTTATCTTGCTGTTGAAGAAGGTCGCATTAGAAACATTCTTAGGGAGAACCGTAAATGTTTGTTCTGCCCAATGAGCGTTATTGAAGATGAATATCATTTGTCACGGTGTGCTCACGATTTAGAGACGTCAGAAATGTATGTCTTCCGAATTATTATTGTAGGTGGCCAACGTTACCAAAGTTCAAATAATTAATGACATCTGAGCAAAGTGGTGTACTTGAACAAGTTAGCAAAATATATCTGCATTCCAGGCATAGAAACACAAAGTATATTATAGGGATGCTAATTTGGCATAATATAATTTATATTATCTACATCCAGTATAGGTGGGTGCGTGGTCGGATTCTCTGACAATGTACGTATACCTATGTTGACTAACCTGCGGACCGTTTTTGCAGCGTGGGTGTTTAGCCTGTATCCGTGATTCAGATATAATGGTTATTACATAATGCATACTCTTCTCTACTCTTCTTCTTGTTTCGCTTTGTTGTTATTGTAATATTTGTATGTATTTGTTGTTATTGTAATATTTGTATTGTAATATTTGTAAATGCTGTAACCTAAACTCAGTAGAAAGCGAATATCATTTTCTTTTGGTATGTCCTATGTACTCAAACCTAAGAAGCCAATATTTCAAACCTTATTTTTGCAGATGGCCAACACTAAATACCCGGTAAATATGATAATTTAATGACATCAACAAATGAAAAATACAGTAATTAATTTGTCAAAATATATTTATTTTGCTAACAATTTAAGGAAAGAATTAGAAGAATAATCAAAACATGATTTTCATCTCAGTTATTAATATTTCACATACGGAAGTACTACAATAAATCTACAACACCAGTGTGCGATCTGAAATGAGAAGGATGTTTGCAATACCCTAACACAATTTATGTCATTTATAATATCCCAGCAAACATCGGTCTCTCATTACACATTACACATATATGTGATTAGTAATAAGCATATATCGTTGCAACCAGCATATACACGAATCAGACTGCACATATGTGGGCTCTGGCTCGATATACGCTGTTTTCAACATTCATTATCCACACAAGTAAAAGCTCCTTCATTTCCATTCTGAAAATCTGTATTTCATGTGCGCTACACAATTTTGTTTTAATGGCTAGAAGCATTGTATTGCTTTATGCTGAATAAAATATGTTGTATTGTATTGTATGACGACGAACAGTCATCTGTTTATATGCTAATAAAATTGAATTTAATTTAAACCCGATGAAGGCAACTCGAAATCACACTTATACATCTAACAGGACTACTGGAGCATTGTGTTCAGAAACGTTATGTGTACGCCTCTAACTGTTTATTGTCTGCATGTGCGTGTGGTATTACGTATTACTCGACTCAGCAATTAACAGGTTACGATGATTGAATGTTTATTATGCCGGGCCCTTTTCTTGAACAGCAACCGACGTCCTGCATACTCGATAACCGCGAACTAATTCACGGGCTAAGTGTGGTAGAGTCTTGATAATCGCGCCTAACACCGTATCTTATACTAAGCATTGTCTGCTGACAAAGTACAATGTTCAGTAGCATAGTAAATCAAATTTTGCAAACCTAAAATCGAACTATTTCCTCTTCAAAGCATGCACTCATTTCGTGATAATGATACAGGACATTATCAAAATATAACACAAATCGCACATGTGTTATTGAGCTGGATCTTTGGTAGATTTCCATCCCGTCATAGATACGTTACCATCTGATATATATCAATGTCATGACATCAAACATTATGTTTTGAAAATGTTTCAAGCATGGCCGACGCATTTTTGTCGACACATTTCTGCTTTTACTTTGACATTCCGTGTTAACAGACCCCGTATTTAATACGATTTTATGATAGACATTCAAGCCAATATGCCTGCTATGTCGAGCAATTAATGATAAGCAATTATTGAAGTCATGAATACGTTATGGGTAGCATATGGTGATAGCGAGCATGTTATATAGTTATATGTCTCCTTCACATTTTCAACGTGTTACCGACGGTTATAATGCACCATTCAATAGCACATGTGCAGGTCGTAAATGGAACTCTGGAACCTTAATGGCAACCTCAACGCAAAATAGTATTCAATGCATTTAACCATTGATATTATTATAGACACTAATTTTGAACTGTCACTAACGGATCACATACATATGGATTCGCGAACATGCATGTGTAATTTAACTTGTTCTTGTTTTCCAAGTACATGTAGTTGTATATACATTATGAAATGGTATACGTCAAAGGTAGCTCAGTAACTTTTGGAACACCTGTATAATTCCAGTACGTCGGTGGAATTTGTTCTGTACAACCTTTTGTACAGAAAAATACTGTAAGCATAGTAATTCAGCTTCACGACAGCCACACATCAATCTTGCACACTTTCTGCATGTGTCGTTCGAATGCTAGCAGGTAGACTGTCTGTCGTATGTACTTGTAGCAGAAGATCATCATCAATATAGAAGCCAAACGTCCGGGGATCTGGATGTAATGTTGTACTATCAATTCGAT
Source organism: Conchocele bisecta (assembly GCA_029237695.1). Lineage (NCBI taxonomy): Eukaryota > Metazoa > Mollusca > Bivalvia > Lucinida > Thyasiridae > Conchocele > Conchocele bisecta. Next base: position 100,764,840 of record CM055265.1, read on the forward strand.
GTGTTACGCTATATATTTATACCGATGTCAGAGGAATAGGCGCCCGTATTCCAATAACTGTTGGTTGTACTATCTTCCTGGGGTTTCCTATAATGTGGTGGTATGCTTCCTTTCTTACCACTGTGAATATTTTGAATGAATTTTCCCGTTTGGCGTCGACGTAATACAGATCATCACAGTATAGGAAAACCCAGGAAACTATATCAAGCATCTTATTTCCGTTCACAGTTGTTTTTGGTTCCTACTTTACTTCATATTCTGTGAGGCAAGAAATTGCCAGCAGACCTGACCCAATATATCCCGATAGTACATGAAGTGGCATATCGATAATGTCTGATCTAACTGGTAGCTTGTAGAGTACATGAGCACGACACATTCCCTTGTAATATACAAAATAATGACGACTATTACACATGTGTCGGTAACGGTACTACCGTGGCTGATACTCTAGCTGCCAAAATCATGCATGCTATGCGGAATGACGGATGTACGTCAACGAAAAGTCACTTACTAATAAGTTATCTTCGCGCCCCAGTTTGCAATTTCACCCACGGTTGATTATCAATTCTGCATATTTGACTGGTGACCGTTCAAACTGATGTTACACTGCAGATGCAACGATCCGTTTATACAACAGGTGGTTATTTTTCTTAACGAACCGGTCTGTTCTGAACGCTGCAGATTTGCTTGGTTCAAACAATATGTACGCTAGAATGTCCGGATGTCATCGGTCATTCATTGTGTCATACGTATGTTCTGAAATGGCTTTTCACAAGTGTCACTGATCGATGGACCAAACCATAGTCACTTCATGCTTCGCTACGTGACATTGCAGCACTACATGTTCATGGTTTACGATCGACCGGTGTGCATTTTTGAAATAAATATGCTACTATCGCACATTGTTTGGCGGCCATATTTGGAACCCAAGTCTCTATGCTGTTGACCATGTGTGATTCAATTATCATATTATCTAGTTTAATACGTGCACTTATTTTTTCATAAATTAATATTCCAAACATATTAAGACATTGTGATATACAATGTTAAAATAAAAAACACTATTGTACACATGACATATCTGGGCGGGGGCCTTTTTGGAAAATGGCCACTACGACCTTTAGATACAACATTTGAAATGTTCATTCTCATTATTTATCAATTAATCGTTGCTTCATTCAAATACCGACCGGCACTGATTAGTAGACGTTGGTGGAACTTGTAATGCCAGCTCGGTATATTTAATTTAGAGATGAAATATTTGCGCAACAACCTTCACACTTTCGGCTGCAATATTGTGGATCTACAGCGAGAAGTAAAAATATTTACTCAACTTTTGTTATGAGTAATTTACGGTGCTTTTACCAACATGTTATCGTTATTTTTGGGGGCCATTTTGTATTTTACTCATAAACTGAATAAATTCAATTGGTAGTAATATGTTTGTTATGCATGTTTCATACTCACACTTTATTAGTAGGTATACAGTCTTTTAAATTAAGTGGAAACTCATTTTAATCAAACAAATCGTGGTTAAATTAATTTCAGAACTGTTGGCGGCCATTTTGAATTGTAGGTTAATTATTCAAAGACAAATCCTTTGTCGCTTTTATGCAGTCTGCAGCTATTACGGTGTAAACGTTTTACTTACAAGGCACACTTGTGAAATTCTAAGTTCAAAAGGGAAGATAACCCAAATAAAAAATCGAAGTTCACTTCGCGTATTTTTACACCATAAGGAAACCATATACCAACTATCAACTGTCCAGCTATTCTGGTTTAAAGTTTTACTTCTTGCGAAATTCTAAGACCAAAAGAGCGAGATAATCCATGACCCGAGGGTCAAATAAATAAGAGGGCCATGATGTCCCTATATCGCTCATACGGGGCGCCATGCAGGACAGGTTAATTATGTGTACAAAATTGAGTTTTGTAACACTAAAAATCACAAAATTCAATTCTGTGTCACAAAATTCAATTCTGTCAATTCTGTGTCACAAAATTCAATTCTGTGTCACAAAATTGAATTCTGTGTCACAAAATTCAATTCTGTGTCACAAAATTCAATTTTGTGAAGACAGAATTCATTTTTGTCCACAAAAATTAGTTGCGTATGTCATCTCTACGTTGATTGGTTGAGATCGGTCTTAGTCCATTTTACTGGATGGTGGAGTACACTTGCAGGTTTAAATATTTCAATGCGAAAATATAACCCAATATATCAATATTATACTTCTTTATGGACAGTTATTTTGGTTATATTATGATTACAAATGAGTGGTCACACCATATAAGCATATATACTTTGAAGGAGAAATAAGAAAAATATTCAGAATTTTCCCTCAATTATGTAAACAGGGTCAAACATAAAGTAGCCGGGATATAGCTAGACCTGAGAGCATGCCCATATATAGAGAATACCAGGCTAGTGTATTTTGATATCAAGTTTATCAGGCAAGGCTAGGAAACGCGTAGGAATTCCGAGGCTTGCCGAGGAATTCCTACCGTTTCCGAGCCGAGCCTGATAAACTTGATATTAAAATACACTAGCCTGGTATTCTATTTATCAGGTAACGTTTTATGCTCGAAAATGACATTAGATGACGTCGTATTCTAACAGTAGATCTAACCTTGTGAAACAAATGGTATTGGATCTGTGTCTACTAGTTGCGAAGTTACGTGTTCGCAACTATGTGTCTACATGCATTATTTACAGTATACACCATCTTAATACATGTATCCATGGTATCTACACAAATACTACAAATAGTTTCCTCAAATGGCCCAATACACACATTCTGTTTATAAACACAGACAGCAGTCAGAACACAGGCCACAGCCCGTGTATTATTGATTTAACTGGGGCAAATGTACCTAGCGATACACACTAAATGACGTCAGTACTCGCGGGAGATCTACATGTACATGAAGTATGTGTACAATTATAACGCAAATGAGTTTAAATACGAATGGGTTTGTCAACGTTTGACTGTTTGGAGATAGTTGAAGCAAAATGGCAGAATGAGAAATGAATCATCGGCAGAATGAGAAATAAATCATCGACATTGAATGTGTAGATCGGCGACCGTGACCCATTTCTCCAGTGCAGTTTCTGACCAATGGTAGTCCTTCTTACATGCGTGTGCAGAATTGACAGAATTGAATTTTGTGACACAGAATTGAATTCTGTGGCACAGAATTGAATTTTGTGACACAGAATTGAATTCTGTGACACAAAAGTGAATTTTGTGACACAGAATTTAATTTTGTGGCACAAAAATGAATTTTGTTGACAAAATTGAGCCATGTCCCACTTGGCGCCCCGTAGCTCACGTGTGAAATGTCATAACAATCAAGCAAATACTGGTTGTCACTGAATAAACATGAAAATAAGCCCATGACAGGCACATAGTGTCAATGTGACAAACTTGAGAAGTCGCCAGGGTATGAGTTGTCTGGCTATATGTACATATATATCTTACACAACTTCGCGAGGCTTGGAGACCACAACAGGATGCTTACAGTCTGCTTTATATCACAATACATCTTTTCACAAATGGTATCAGAAGTAATTGATTAAATGTAGTTTTACATCCGTTATTTTTAAACAAGTAATACACCCCTGATTTGCACCGAGATTACAATATCCATTCAGTATGAAAACAGAATATCCTGATTGGGTTCCCTTACACAACCAAGATTACTTGACACCACATATCACGGATCTAGTTCTAAGAGAGAAACATTTCAGCGTATCAGACCATCTGTTAATCCCGATAAGAATGGCTTCACCATTACGCATGCCCTTCCATCCTCCACTAGATTGATTGTTGAATGGAGTTCTATGTTCATTTAATATTTAACAAAGCCATGTACATACGGCAATACACAAGTACACTACACCAAGATCGCTTGGCCTCATATATCATATGATGGTGATATTCGATCATATACTGTCGACACTCGTTTACTCAAAGTCCATGGTACCAACTTGAAAGCAAATACGTCGAGTTAACGAAACTTTGAGCAAACGAGTCATCATATAGAAAACATGTACTTGGATTAGCGACGACCTCCATTTTAACAATTCTGAAAAGGCTTCACCAACACATCATGCCTGATAAGTTTGACCAACATCGCCCAGCGTTTCGCGAGAAGAAGACGTTTAAATTGATGACCTTATGCCAATTCGGAGGCCATCTTGCATGACGTAATCATCCAATGTTGACAAGAAATGCACCACATCGATCGTCTCGTCAATACTAGGGATCTGGATGTAATGTTGTCTCGTCTCGTCAATACCTTCGATTTGGTATATGACATGACCATATTCGGTCAAAAATGAAATTTGACCCCTATTTGCCACAGGGGCCACGCCCATTTTTGACCCTGGGGTCACCATTTTAACAACTTTGAAAGAGCATTGTACATCAATTATTTCGTTTGCGGTTCGCGAGAAAAAGATTGTTTAAGACTTTGTGTTCTTCTTATACGTCGGCCAATTTGGATTAGCAACGACCTCCGTTTTAACAAATCTTACATGGCTTCACACAAGGACCATACTTGTGAAGTTTGGCTAGCATTAGCCAACCGGTTCTTTTGAAGAAGGCTTTTGACATCTCAAATAAAAGGATAACCTTTTGACCTTTCGGCGGCAATCTTGGGTGACATAATCATCCGATTTCGATGAAAACTGCACCAGAGAGATCGTCTCGTCGATTTTTTCGATTGGATATATGATTGGACCATATTCTATCAAATATGAAATTTGATCCCTGTTTGATCCCCCGGAATACGCCCATTTTTGACCCGGTATCACGATTTTAACAACTGTGAAAGATCATTGTACATCGATCTTTCCTGATAAGTTTTGTCGAAATCAGTCTGGATGTTCGTGAGAAGATTTTTTAAGAATGTGTGCTATTTTTAGACGGCGGCTATATTGGATTGGCGACGACCTCGATTTTAACAAATGTGTAATCCCCCTACATATGTACCATGCGTATGAAGTTTTACTAACATCGGTCCAGCGGTTCCGGAGAAGAAGACGTTTGAAATGGTGGACGGACGACGACGACGGACGAAAAGCGGTAACAATAGCTCACTTGAGCCTTTGGCTCAGGTGAGCTAAAAATCGAAATTCACTTTGCGCATTTGCATGCCATAAAGAAGTTACATACCAAATACGAAGTCTCTAGCTATTAAGATTTACACGTTTTACTTCTTACAAGGCATGTGATCCATATAGTCTTCGGACTGGTGGCCAATATAAACAAACCGACCCAGTAGTAGTTCTTACAAGGCAACATTAAGAAATTATACGTCAAAAAGGGGAGATAATCAATGACCTGGGATCAAATCAAAAATCGAAATTCACTTTGCACAGCTGTACACTATAAGGAAGTTACATACCAAATATAAAATCTCCAGCAATTACGGCTTAAAAGTTTTACTTCTTACAAGGCCAAATTGAAAAACAAGGGAGATAATATCCGAGACCCGGGTGTCAAATAAAAATCGAAATTCAGTTTGCACACTACCTACTAGAAAGAAGTAAAATACAAAATGTATCAAATCTCCATCTATTGCGGTTTAAAAGTTGTAAGTCATACAAGAAAACGTGATGGTTGGACACGCATGACGAAAACAATATACCCATTGTTTTTCTCCAAAAGTGGGCATAAATATAGTTAACCAAGTACATGTGGTGGAATATAAAGAAAACATTGTTGCATTTGCTGCCCCATATTTCAACCAACAAAATCTGTTCTACCATTTGAAAGTTAATGAAACTAGAAAATGTGTACATAGAACACGGATGCCCCACATACCGCTTTGATAATAAACGAGGCAAAATTCCAAGTCCAAAAGGGGAGATAATCCATGACCCCGGGGTCGAATAAAAAATCTAAATAAACTTTTCACTCATCAAAAGAAAGCTACATACCAAGCTTTTTGCTCATCATAAGGAATCTACATACCAAGCTTCACGGGTGTAGCTATTAGGGTTTAACAGTTTTACGACTTACAAGTCAAAATTGGAAAATTGTAAGTAAAAAAGGGAAAGATAATCCATGACCTCGAGTCGAAAAGTTTTACGACTTACAAGGTTGGTGACGGACGGATGGACGGAAGTACGGGACGAAAGGACGGGACGGGGCGGACGGGGCGGACGGGACGGGACGGGACGGGACGGGACGGGACGGGACGGACAATGGTAACACTAAATGCCCCCTCCACTATCGTGGTGGAGCATAATAAAACATACTAACAATGAGGTAAAAATATTACGTCACACATTTCTGGCACCACGTGATCCCCCATACCCTGAATCTGCTAACGGAATACGTTAACTGTATGTTCATGTATCCTACATTTCCTACATTTGAAACATCCCAAGCCATACCATTATTATATTTTCCATTGCGCTTTCTAAGCGAAGATCTTAGCTACATTGTACGCGACAATTTTGAACCGCTCCCAATTGATTCAATAACGAGGCACACCCGTGTATGTCATAGCGTGAAAATTTGAATATTGAATCGGAAACATTCGGTCTTTATCCACTATCAACGCCAGTGTCACGCACACTCCGCTTGTATATTTGATGTAAACATATTGTATTGCTCTATTTAGACAGTATACAGTAGTTTCAAGATATACAATTGACTATAATAATAGCTAACGGGTTGGGCTACAAGTTTTAACAACATTAGTTACAGCCCTTCACGATTGCTTATTGCATGTACTATAAATTGTGGTATAATAGCGGTAGACATAACTGTTACTATGTATACTAAAACTTTGTATAGAGCAAATATATGTAGAACTAGAATTTCAAAAATAATGTTCAATATAATGTTGTTGAACTGTCCGGTGAATACAGACCAATTGACATTCCAAGATCGGGCCACCGAGTAAGTCTAGTTTTCAGAAAACAGGAACATGTGAATAAGTGTGCCTTAATTATTGAAACGAACAGTAAGTTTAATCACAGACCTAGAATAAATAGACTGGCGACTCCGCGCACATAGACCGAATTTTCAGTGATATCTCGTGACGCCGCGAGATTTCGCGCGATTTACGATATAGAGAAAGAAAATTATATTAATCGAACACAGGTGAGTAATTATTTGTACCAGTTTACCGACTGCTTATTATTTTACATAGTACAAACATTCTATTTTCCAAATACTCCCAAATATAACGCGGCTATATATGTGGTTTTCAGATTGTACAAATAGTGTTTTGTTTACGCTTGTTTACGCCAGCAAATATCTGCTAAAACAACGCTGAATTTCCGCCTGGTCGATGATTTCCCATCCAAATGATTTAATATACACGTGTAAGACAACACAAACAAATAATTATCATGTTAATTGGCATCTGTAAGAGAGTATGACAGCGCGTAAAACAAAATAAAGTCGGCTCATTTGTTTACAATTTATACAGGTTTGAACCCATTAACCGACTTTACCAGTAGTCAGCAGCAAATTTTCAATAATGTTATGATGCGGTACAATTAATATATGCATGACACGCATTGAATAGTGCATACAGCTATTTATAAATTATAATTGTATTATCCTCCCAATTCTCTATCTGTTTAGTTAGACTTTATATTTTATTTAATTCTATTTGTCCACTTTTCACGTGATTTCTATGTGAAGCAGAATTTGCTATTGCAATATATTGTAGCTATATTGTAGCACGCAAAACTTTCATTTTATTGATTTTTTTTTTTTTTTGCAATGTATATTATAATGGTAGTATTGTGCGGTAAACATTATTGCCATTTGTAATTCTCTGTTGCCCTTAATTATGTCCAGATACTTTATATTTCATGCTATTTATCCACTTTTCACGCATTCCAATGTGAATCTGAATCGGCGATTGCAATACTGTCGTGTGCAAAACTTTTGTTTCATTTTATTAAAGTTGTTGAATATTTTGGCAAAGCATATTATAATGGTAGTATTGTTCAGTAAACAGTATTGCCATTTGTAATTGTCTGTTGCTCTGCTATCCAGAGACTTTATATGTCATGCTATTTATCCACTTTTCACGTAATTTCACTGTGAATCTGAATCGGCTATTGCAATACTGTAGTGCGCAAAACTTTTGTTTCATTTTATTAAATGTATTGATTTTTTTGGCAAAGCATATTATAATGGTAGTATTGTGCAGTAAACAGTATTGTCATTTGTAATTCTCTGTTGCTCTGCTATCCAGAGAATTTATATTTCATGCTATTTATCAACTTTTCACGTAATTTCAATGTGAATCTGAATCGGCTATTGCAATACTGTAGTGCGCAAGACTTTTGTTTCATTTTATTAAAGTTGTTGATTTTTTTGGCAAAGTATATTATTATGGTAGTATTGTGCAGTAAACAGTATTGCCATTTGTAAATCTCTGTTGCTCTGCTATCCAGAGACTTTCTATTTCATGCTATTTATCCACTTTTCAAGTAATTTCAATGTGAACCTGAATCGGCTATTGCAATACTGTAGTGCGCAAAACTTTTGTTTCATTTTATTAAATTTATTGATTTTTTTGGCAAAGCATATTATAATGGTAGTATTGTGCAGTAAACAGTATTGCCATTTGTAATTCTCTGTTGCTCTGCTATCCAGAGACTTTATATTTCATGCTATTTATCAACTTTTCACGTAATTTCAATGTGAATCTGAATCGGCTATTGCAATACTGTAGTGCGCAAGACTTTTGTTTCATTTTATTAAAGTTGTTGATTTTTTTGGCAAAGTATATTATTATGGTAGTATTGTGCAGTAAACAGTATTGCCATTTGTAAATCTCTGTTGCTCTGCTATCCAGAGACTTTCTATTTCATGCTATTTATCCACTTTTCACGTAATTTCAATGTGAACCTGAATCGGCTATTGCAATACTGTAGTGCGCAAAACTTTTGTTACATTTTATTAAAGTTGTTGATTTTTTTGGCAAAGCATTATGGTAGTATTGTGCAGTAAACAGTATTGCCATCTGTAAATTTCTGTTGCTCTGCTATCCAGAGACTATATTTCATGCTATTTATCCACTTTTCACGTGATTTCAATGTGAATCTGAATCAGCTATTGCAATACTGTAGTGCGCATAACGTTGTTGTTGATTTTGTTTGCAAAGCATATTATAATGGTAGTATTTTTCATAGAACGCCTATATTCTCGTGAATAGTTACAGGCGTTCTATAATTACAATCGGTCGATGGGCCGAATGGGGTTCGCTGCGGGAAACTTCGTAACATGAAAGTGTGCCAATACCAACAAGCTATATGTTAGTTCAATATTGAAACATGCTAACACCTGTAAACATTGATAGGTTATATTAAAATAATAATACGCATGTAATTTGCAAAAAAATAGCTTCCCAATGAAATTTAGTTTAAATAGATTATCCCGTATGGAGCCTCATTTAGAACGTCCGGTACATAAAGAGTCAATATTTGAACCATTTTACTAAACGCCATAGTGTCATGTGTCCAATTTATTGGACACAGGACACTTTTTTTTAATGTAATATACCAACCAATAACAAATTTACGTTTAAAAAGTCAGCTATTTGTTGTTAAATGCGATTTTATTTTCATTGTGACGTCATACTATATTTCGTGTCCTGCCATTACACGTACTGGTTCAAGACATTTTGAAATTATTGCTGTCTTCATTGTTGATAAGCTCTACATACGGTAATACAGATACTCATTGTGTACTCGACGATTTGTGAATGCTACAGACGTACATTTCTGCAAATTTGCTAAAGTTGAGAGGACAATACGGCGACAGCCATGGCCCAAGACGCATCAATAATTGACCTACATTTTACATAAGTCTACTGGCTTCAAGACACGAAACATTCATTTCAGGTAAGAATTATTTCTTTATTACTGTTGACCAATATTTGAATCGTGCTGACTTCGACAGCACTTTTAACCACAGGGCTACTAAAATAATTCCATTGTATTTAATCTAACATGAATTCAAGTGGGTGGGGATATTCAACATTGCCTGTGCTTGTGCCGAGTCATTGGTTTTCGCGACCAATGTTGTTTCCACAATTGTTGTTTAAATAGCTAATTTCTAATTTATGGTGCATCTCGGACTCTGTGTGTTTGTGGCACCTCGATACTTGTAGATTCACTTTGAATATATGTTTTCAGTCCAACAAGTCAATTCATTATATATTTAGGCTATTATCTGTTATCTATTCACTATTGTCTATATAGGCTTTTAGCCACTTAAAAAAGACACTACTTCATTCACCCCCCCCCCCCCTTTCGAGAGTCAAATGTGTTTAAAAAAACTGTAACAACAGTGATGAAATAAGTAAAAAATTGAGGTGTGCGAATCCAGGTACACTGCATGCATTTGCACAGCGGTGACTTTTCCCCGAAATATCATGAATATAGGCCGGTGCAGTATTTCTATTAAGTAAGTGTACCCGGCTTCGCACCGTGTATGTGGCTTTGCACACACCAATATTTTACATGTTTGATTATTCATGTTGTTTTCTTAAGACAAGTGTTTTCAGAAAGTCACGTGTTTACACGATTTAGAAAACTATAACAACAGTGACCAAACAAGTACAAAAATTGAAGTGCAGTATTTGTATTAAGTATTTGTATTGCAGTGTGGGTGGGCTTCCTAAAATTTATTTGTACACAGGGTACCCATGTTTGGTCTGGGGTGGTGATGAGGGACTTCTTTGCTTCATTGGGGGTGACCTCACAAAATATGGGCGGGGGTGGAGACTATGTTTGTTGGGATTACAATCGTGTCTGTTAATTCTGCGCACCTAATAATAATTTTCGTGAAAATGTCCATATTCCGTCTAAATTCCCTGAACATTCAAGGCAGTTCTTAGTCGAGATAATCACGGCTAAACAGATGGCTTTTACTATTTCATCTGTCGTCTATTATCTGTATCCGCCTAGCGGAGACCCAGCCAAATTTGATCAAAATATCAGTCCATTTTGTCCTTGAGTTTTGCGAATAATACGGGAATAAAATGATAACCAATGTATATTTGCATGTGTATTATTGGTTTATGAAGCTTTTTTTAACAGATCTGTTGTTGATCTATTCATTTAGTAAGCAGGACCACTAATCATTTTGACCATGTTCTGAATAACTTTTTACCAAACTATCGGAATGGGATAAAATTGTGACTTAGTATACCGTTAATCAGCTGATTTATTCCAAAATCAACATAATTTATTCTGACGTAAGCTGGGCAAAACATTACGTGAATTGTGCATTAGCCGGTGCGCAGAATTAGCCGAAATAACATTTTTTATATGCAGATCAGAATGTCAGTTTTCATTGGTTTGATACATGTACAGATATGTATGTCAGTGATTCTATATTTTATGTACATCTGGTGTCCCGGTGTAATTTACTGACAAATCACACAATTTATAAGGAAATTTTTTTTTTCAGTAAAGAAACTATGTATAATACCAATCCATTAAGAAAACAGTATTTACAATTCTTGTTATGTGTGTTTAGTTATTATTTTCTGTTGTTGGCATATGTATGGTTGCACCAAATGGGCATGTCCCGATCATCAATCAGCACAGTTCACAAGCCCGTAATTCTCAAATCTTGTCAATTTGTACTTTACTATACATTGCATCTGAATTAAAATAGTTTAACATTGACATTAAGCTTATTCTGCAATAATTTGCCTTTTGTTGTCAAAAATACTGACGTTAATGTATCTGTCCCGCGAAATCGAATCATTACCGTTACGCTGAAAAAAAAAGTAAAATCAGAGTAACCTCCCTTTCCTACTCTCAGCTACTAATGCAATGAACACTGTTTATGGGCGCCCGATTTATAAATAAACACGGTGGTAACACAACTTAAGTCATTGCCGAGAACTAGACCGGTCTGTATTCAGAATTTTAAGGTTACACATTACATGCATCATTACCGTTCACGGTTTATACACGTCCATATGTATGTAGGTCGACTGAAACCAAAATTGGTAGATAGACACACTTACAACGTTGTCTTTGCATATTCTACCTTCATGATGCGTTGTATACAGAGGGGTGACATATGGGAGTTTTTGAAGAAAAATCATTACCGTTACGGTCATTTCCGTTACAAAATTGTGTAACGGTAATGACGATCGTGTAACGGCAATGATAAATTACCATACTAACCAGTCAGTTGATGCGTCAATTAGATATAAACCAGGTCCCATCAGTTGTCGGTCAGTAATGGCACATTTATTCAGACCTACAACATTTATATATCAGGATTTAATTAGTAAAAGCTCTGAAACAACAAAAAACAGACACAGCTTGCAAGGAGTGTGGGTTTCTATTGGCAATCACATTAAAAGTAAACACTAACTTGAAGTTATATTGTACAGCATATTCAAAGTATAAATATGTTTGTTATATATGCTGTATTAGTATTTTAAATAAATGGAAAGTCATTACCGTTACGTTTTGTCATTACCGTTACATAATCATTGCCGTTACGCCCATATTTTTGGAGGCTGTGCTATTAATTAAATGTAGCTTTATAACGATGTTTGGTACATGTGGTAAAACACGGCATTCTATTAGTTGCCAAGCTATTTTTGTTTTGCTTAACTTTACTGATTCATATTAAATACATGTTGTTGGGTTACCATAAATGAGAAATTCCACGACTTGCTACTAAATTTCTCTGTTTCGCACTAATACAATTAGCTTATCATATTCTTGACACTTTTCTAAACAGATGCCCCTTCAGTTGATGTTTTATGCCGTTGAAAAGAAAACAATGTAAATGTAAAGCTATATTTACGTCATGTAAATGTACGTAATGGAAATTACATTTCTGAGACCCCTGGTCCCTTGAAGTGGAAATAAAATTTAAAAAATGACGAGAACAATTGGCTATACTATTATAAATGTAACAACTGGACTGTCACCCAATGGAATTAACACAGTTTAATGAATTATTGGTTCTACATCGAAACTAGAAAAACGACACCAATATGTACATAAAATATAGAATCACTGATGTCTCATTATTATTGAACCATGTTATTGTAGTTGCGAACAATAACTCTTGCAATCTACTCCTGTACCATCTGTAGCAGAGTTACTATTCCATTCATACATGTAGGCTTCCTCTACATAATAGCTAATCAGATCGGATTTACACTTTAGTTGATTAATTGTGACACAATTTGTGATATTTTTCCATCTGATAAGAAAAAAAATATTATAAAAGTAATACGTATGGATCACGATTTGCCTGGTTTGGCCCTCAGGTACGTTTTCATCTTTCGCTCTTTCTGTTACCTGGCAGTTGAATTGGGTTATTGCCCATTATAGAAGTAGTAAGATTATTACTGATCCTACTGTCTTTTGGAGGGGCCATGTGATTCTGGTGTGGCGAGGACCTGGCATCAGATCAGGATCATCCTGATTTCAGGGCTGAGTATATAGTTCTTTTATTGTAAATATTCATTTCGATTTTAGGATTTTCCCCCCCATTTGTACATGTACTTGAACATGTACTTGTACAGGTAATATATGGGATTTATTACTAAACCCATTGACCCGGCCTTAAATGACCGCATCTGTTGATAGGCCGTTAGACCCCAACAAACAAATAAATGATATACGTATGCTTCCTCTACATAATAGCTAATCAGATCTGATTTACACTTTAGTTGTTAATTGTGACACAATTTGTATATTTTCCATTTGAATTTTTTTTTTTATAAAAGTAATACGTATGGATCACGATTTGCCTGGTTTGGCCCTCAGGTACGTTTTCATCTTTCGCTCTTTCTGTTACTTGGCAGTTGAATTGGGTTATTGCCCATTATAGAAGTAGTAAGATTATTACTGATCCTACTGCTTTTGGGAGGGGCCATGTGATTCTGGTGTGGCGAGGACCTGGCCTCAGATCAGGATCATCCTGATTTCAGGGCTGAGTATATAGTTCTTTTATTGTAAATATTCATTTCTGATTTTAGGATTTTCCCCCCATTTGTACATGTACTTGAACATGTACTTGTACAGGTAATATATGGGATTTATTACTAAACCCATTGACCCGGCCTTAAATGACCGCATCTGTTGATAGGCCGTTAGACCCCAACAAACAAATAAATGATATACGTATGCTTCCTCTACAGAATAGCTAATCAGATCTGATTTACACTTTAGTTGTTAATTGTGACCTAATTTGTATATTTTCCATCTGAAAATAAAACTATTATAAAAGTAATACAAAACTTTACGTGGGTGGTGGTCGAGAGAACGAGACGACGTACATTAACGGTAGTAGTTCCTCTATATAGGAATCACTATTTGCCTGGTTTGAATCTTCAGTACATTTTTATCTTTGGCTCTTTTGTTACCTGGGAGTTGAATTGGGTTATTGCCCATTATAAAAGTATTAAGATTATTACTTATCCTACTGCTTTTGGGAGGGGCCAAGTGATTCTGGTGTAGCGAGGACCTGGTATCAGACCAGGATTATTCTGATTTCAGCGCTGAATTTTGTTATTGTAAATATTCAGTTCTGATTTTGGGATTTTCCCCCCATTTGTACATGTACGTGAAAATATACATGTACTTTTTCTTTTTATATGAAACGTGAATTTCGTCACTGATAACAGGGGCGATAACTGTGTTTCCATTAAAGGTTAATGGAAACTATATTCCTGTCTGCTTAGTTTTGTTTATGTGCACTATGATCGTACTTTATAATGTGTCAATAAAAATATTTGTTCTGGTGACACATTTAATTGGTATAAATAATTTAAAAATGTCATGTCTCATTTGCATATCAAAATAGCCTGATACCACCGCGAGTCACTATCAGTAAAATCAATATTACTAAATGATTATATGTGTATAGTGGGCCTGCACTCGTAATTTTTAAAACTGGCGGAATACATGTACCGTAGTTACACAATTATACACTTATTTAATTCTTATAGGCAAACTGTTATGCCTACTAGATGGGACCACAGGTTGAAGTACATTGTAACGGACCGAGGTCTATAAATACATTAAATATGCCTAAAAGCGTCCATAAACGAAAAAAAAAAAGCTAATTTTTTTTTGTTACTCCCTCTATAACACACACATATATACCTCGGTCCGTTACTTCAACCTGTGGATGGGACCCCAACTTTAGCTGCTACATTTAATTTGCGAACCAGATCTCTTATTCACTATTCTGCAGAGGAAGACTATGAATGGAAACGTAACTCTGCTACGGACAGTACGGTTGTAGATTTCAAGAGTTACTGTTCACAACTATGAACAATGTGGCTTACTCGCTTACCACATTTATCCAAGTGTTGTGAGTTTGATGCCCGGGTGGGATGTAGTTCTCTAAGCACTGTTTCATGTTGGAAAGTTACGGAGTCATTTGCTGAGTAATGGTTAATACTGGTAAGAAATTCAATTAAATGCTAACCATGTACATAATAGTGTTTGATTGTTTGTTTCAGGGAAGCCGTCTACAGATCTCAGCCATCTGGATTATTCGTCGAGCCTCTTCAACTTCACCCTGCAGTCGAGGCAGACACCAGCAGGGCTATTGAGATAATATATGGGCGGTTTCAGAAGAAGCAGATAAGGCGGAAATTGTTTCTCATTCTGCTGTTGAAGGACAAAGGCCACCAGAAGAATCGCTGCCTGGAAACACTACTCCACCTGGGCAACAAGTTGACAAACACTCGAGAAATGGGAACTGATCCAGTTCCTCACCTACACGAAGCAAAATATAGTGTCGCCATGACAGACTGTCATCATCTTAAGATCAGCGACATCTGAAAATATAACGCTCGAGGAAGAGCTTGAGAAAGACAAGTTCAGTTACAAAAAATTAACCATTTAACCAGAGTACCATCCATGCCAGTGGCAGTGTTTGTGTGGTTCTTAACTCTGATTTCTGCTCTAATCATCTAATCAACCTGTTGAAAGGATGTGTCGTGAAGACATGTTACTTCTTTTGTGTTGATGGAATTGAGAATGAATCTTATTCACACAAATCTGACTTGTGCAGTTTTAAGATTTGTCAATATTTTTTGAATCGGTGACTTATTCTTGTGGTGGACAGAATGGCATTTGTACATTTCCGATTATGTGACACTCGAAGGACTAGATATTGAAATGGTCAGAAATATATTTACTATGCTTTTACACATATGTGGCTGTGACCTCAGTTTGAAGTAACGGACCATGGCCTATAAATACATTAAATACACCTAAGAGCATCAATAAGTGAGAGAAACATAAGCTAAACAAAATGTATTTACTCCATGTGTGATATATGGGAGTAAATAATTTGTTTGGCCTATTTTATTTTACTTATTGATGCTTTTAGGTATATTTAATGTATTTATAGGTATTGGTCCGTTACTTTAACCGGTGGCTGTGACTGGAGAATGTGGTTTATGGGATTTGTGACCAGTGTAGCTCCTGATCAAATAGTACACTCCTGTAGCCTGCTAATGATGTGGCTTGTTAGAAGCATGATGGAGATTTCATTGATGCAATGGTGAACAGTGCAGATCCTGTGCGGATATGTGTATCTACACTGGTCGCAAATCCCATAAGCCCCATTTCTCCAGTCACAGACACATATTTGAGCAAATTTAAAAATCCTACCGCCAACCTAGAGTGATTAGCATTTAAGGTATTGCATTCAATCTTTGATTCATAAATTTTTGTTTAACGTCCACAGTCTATAAAGTCTATATTTGGTTGGTTTCACATTGTTTCAGATATCTTCGCA
The DNA here is from genome assembly GCA_029237695.1 of Conchocele bisecta. NCBI lineage: Eukaryota > Metazoa > Mollusca > Bivalvia > Lucinida > Thyasiridae > Conchocele > Conchocele bisecta. Next base: position 100,781,630 of record CM055265.1, read on the forward strand.
ATAAAGGATTTTACTTGAAACATCCAGAATAGACCAAAGACAAACTTTGTAGACTTTCGAAGGGAAACGAAAATTTACGAATTAATGATTTATTTTTGTGCTATTATCATGATTATAATTGAAATCAATGCCCAATGGTCAAACTTGTAACAAATTACATATGTACAATAAATTTCGACTTCGAAATTTGACTTCGAATGAAATGGTGCAATTGGTTGATATTGGTCATTTGCAGTGCATGATGTGGCAAACAACATATTGAGGCATCATCTGTAACACAGTGCCTTCAATCATGATTCATACCCAGGCATACAAAGTATGTCGAGGTGTATATAGTTTTTGTATTTTCGTCCATCCGTAAGATTTGCGTTAAAGGTTTTTGGGTACCCATTATATCTGCAACCGTAAATCGCATTGAGTAGAATCTTTATATACTTCTTTATCGTCATCCATATTTTTTATACTGTAGCACACCGATGTGGCTTTCCTGCACAAGGTCAAATTACTTAAAGTTTTGAAATATTTGCATCAAACATGTCAAGGTTTTTAAGTACACAATGTCTCTGCAACCGCAAGTCGGGTTGACTTGAAACTTCATATATATACTTCTTTATTAAGTTAGAAGATCAATATTTTCTTTCTATCGCCCTGGTGGGTGCATGTGATGGGTAATTTAACAATCGCGATTCATCCTTACCGGAAATCCGACTGGAGACCTGGTTTGGCCCTCACATACGTCTTTGGCATTTTGTATGTGACAGTTGAATCTGGTTATATCTCTTGTGTGAGTATTACGATTATTCGTAATCCTTTTTTAGGGAAAGAGGGAAAGGGGCCAAGTGACATTGGTGTGGTATGGACCTGGCATCAGGTCAGGTTATTCTAATTTCAGGGCTGACTATATTTTTCTCAATGAAATTATTCCGTTCTGATTTTGGGATTTTCCCCCCAATGCAGCAGGTTAATACAGGATCGAACCCGTTTGCCCAGCCTTATATGACCTGAGCTGTTGATAGGCCGTTAAACACCAATAAACAAACAAACAACTTTGGCATTTGGTATCCGACAGTTATATTCTTTATGTGAGTATTAGACCATAGCTGTTGATAGGCCGTTAAACACCATTAAACAAACATTCTATACGGCTTTCATGCACACGGTGAAGGTGAAATTACTTTGAAACTTGCGTTAAATGTTTTGAAATATATGCGTTAAAGTTTTAAGTAAACATATATTTGTCTATCAACAATCAACATCCATATTTTCATTTTATAGCCCACGCATGTGACTTTCATGCCCAAGGTCAAGGTCAAATTGTGTTTGATGTTTGATTGCATTAATGTTTTAAGTACACAATTTATCTGCAACCGTATGTTAGATCGACTGGAAATGTCACATACTTCTTTGTCAACATATTTTCATTCTATATCTCACCTAAGCGGCTTTCATGCCAAAGGTCAAGGCCAAATGACTTTGCTGCGGCCGAGGGTATGTATGAGACCCCGCTCACCGCTCACTTGCTCTAGTCCTTAAAAGCAAGAATAACATATCTTACCATACTGATTTCTTTTGTTTTTTTCGGATACATGTACTGATTTTGTGTGTCCCAAGCATAACTGGAATTCCTTTTTGTATATTTATCACAACTCTTGCCTCACTAATATTCCAGTGTTCTCCCTTTGTTTTTTCACGCATTGATTTTGTATCTGGCACATGGCGAAGGTATCGTGGGTATTGTCAAAATCGGATGATACATCATACAAGATGGCCGCCGACAGGTCATCCTTTAATTATAGATTTCGTCTTCTTCTCATGTACCGTTTGACCGACGCTGGTCAGACTTCACAGTTGTGGTGCGTGGGTGAAGCATTTTCATATTTGTTCAAATGGAGGGGTTGTCGCATAATCCAAGATGGCCGTCGTAGAAAATTTGGTAAAATTCTTAAAAAATCATATCAACCATGTTAATTTTACATTATTATTATTTTTACATGAAGCTTGAATTGCCACTTTGATATCAAGGGCGATAACATTGACTCTTTAAAATGTTAATGGAAACAACTATTTATTCTCTCTATTTATCTTTTGATGTGCAATGATCATATTTTGTAACAAGTCAATACAAATATTTTTTCAGGTGACACATTTAGTTGATATAAATAATTTAAAAATGACCTGCCTCATTTACAATCAAAATGGCACGATGATACAACCTATCAGTAAACCTAAGATTACTAAGTGAATATTTCTTTGTAGCGGGCACTCGTATTTTTTAAAACTGTTGGAATAGTTACACAATTATACTTATTTAATATTTAATTCCTATAAAGAACACTTTGTGCCAAACAGATGGGACCCCAATTCAAATCATGATTTGCAACTTTGATGAAGGATGTCTGGCACCGAGTCATTAAGTGCAAAGGCACGACACGTGTCTTATCAGCTCATTCACAAACACCACATCATACAAAACACTTGTCACATGGATTCACCAGTGGGTGTGTAATTGCATCCCGTAACATTTGGTCAGGTGGGTATTTTTTTACTTTAACCTACGTTTTCTGGGGGAAATAACTACCTGTATAATATATGTGAAAATCACTACAATGGAAGAAATTGAATGTATGTTCTCGCACCCCCTTCCAAACTCCATTCACAATTCACACCCCCTCTGCATGAATCTGGCTACTCCACTGCAGTGCAAAGTCGCAGAACAATGTTTGACATACAGCCGTTTGAATGTGTACTTGTGTGTGTGTAATATTTCTCAGACTTTTTCAAGGCAATGATTTAATTCTGTTTCGATGTAATGTATGACCTGTCGTGAATTTCACTCACAAGTTCATATTAGTGCTTGTAGGAGTATTTGATATCCAGTATACATTTTCCACGGCTTTCACATTCTGTAAAACCGTCTGGAGTTTCGACAATGAAATGGGAGAAATGGCAAACATTTTCATGTGTTTGAATGTGGATTATTTCTGGCACTCATATCTTTGGCTTATAACGTTGTTCAAATTGTACTGCGTCAATTTTATCGAATTTAATATTGCATAATTTTATTTCATGACTTTCTTCAAAACGCCAGTTTTAGAAGTTGATGGTTTTAGGATTTTTATATCATGCACTGCAGTGTCGATGATAAGTCGCTAGGTGGCGTTGCCAAGTCGGACTGTTGTACTGTGCGGACTCACCGAAACAAACCGCCAGTGGACGCGTAATGTAATCTCCCTGGGTAAGTTTATATATCGCGGCTCAGTCAGCGTGCGACTAGATGCCGGTTTTTTTTGTTAGGGAAAGTACTAAAATTGGGAAAATTGGGCGGGCCCGCGCAATATTTAAAATTGCGCCATGTCAATTAAAGGTGGTGCAGGATGTTGAATGTAATATCTTTATAATGGAAAGACAGAGTTTAATGAAACATAACGCATTAAATGCTTAACAGGTTGCCAATTAGTATCCCCTCGTCGACAGGCAAGAGCTGGTATATCGTTAGTCCATGTACTGCGTACATATGTACGTACGCTAGTAACACCTTTCATTTTTCAATAACTTGTGAATTGCTTCCACGATTTTGATATTATTTGACCATAATGTGTGTCTATGGAGCATGGTTTAGCATATGAGTAGACTCATATGACACACGTTCGACCGCCCAAGGTCACGGAGTACTTTTTTATTATCAAGGCTGCCAGCGAGGGGATTAGCTTCGTTTAATGATGCCAGTGCGAGGGGATTAGCTTCGTTTAATGATGCCAGTTCTTGCATTATGGTATAGTTTGCTTTAATCTAACAATTTTCTGGTTTTGACGAAGAATCGGTTACCATGTATGTGAATAAAAATCTAAAGAACGTGAATGTATGGTGTGATACATATCATCGAACCGGTATGTCACTTCTATGGTGAGATACATATCATCGAAATCCGTCCGTTTGCTTGGAAAAGTTTCAAGAAAATTTACTGTAAAAATGACGTCACAGAATACGTCACGTCGGAAAAGCAGGTTCGGAAACCACTGATCCCATACCCTGATATCTATAACTTTACATGCTACTTGCAAACATGTAGTTGGCCTCAATAGTAATAACGTACACTCAAAGCGTTCTTTTATAACATGATCATTCATGTTATAATTGTTCTTGTTATATTCGTTGTTACTCTTATGGCCAGAGACTTTACATGTCATGAACGCCATTTATCCACTTTTTACACGATTTCAATAAATAACTTTGAAATTTTCCGTGGAGTAGATTTTACATTTCGATTCGGTAGATTCATTCTGCTACAACTTTACCATATGAGTGATTCCATTCAAACGTCATGTGCATGTTTTTCATCATCCGTATAATATTTTCATTTCGCACACCACCCCTGATTCCCCTCATGATATTAATGAACTACGGCGCTAAACATTGGGACACTCTTTATTGTGAAAAAACAGATATTTATTAGTGTCTCCTAGAATAAATTGTGTTAAAATATTTCGGATTATACAGTAGTCCTATTCTTTAGCAGGAGCAAGTCTACGCCACTTAGCATTTTCCTAATTAGCTCTGTAACTACTGGATTAATCTTGATGTGATATAACACAGATATGCAGCTGAATTACATATGGTAATAAATCACCAGAATGGAGTCGTTCAGGGATGGCGGTTTCATGAGTTTCATCCTTATCAGAATCAGGACATCCCTGGTACATTTATGGCTTCCGTGTTACTTGAGATTTGAATATTGTTGTGCCCATTATAAAAGTAGTAAGATAAGTATTACTCATAATACTTTTAGGGTTGGGGCTAAGTGACTATAATGTGGTGAGGACCTGGCACCATCACAACAGGTGAAATATGGAATCAAATCCAACTAAAATAACCTTAGCTGTTGGCAGGTCGTTAACACCACTAAAGCAAATTAATTTGTTGATAAGTATAATCTTCATACATCAAGGTAAGTAGGTACATTTAAAATATGATGAGAAGAGGAAATACCTTATGTGACCGGTGTATGAAAGGTTATGTATACTATAGTTACTACTTAATTATGTTGAATATATTAATTTAATAAAAAATAAAAAATACTTGTTCAACTGAAAGATGTGTTAGCCTGTGCATCTGCACATAGAAGTTCATGTACATAGAGCTCCAGATAAGCATTGTGTCTAAAGACACCCGCTGATTTCATTTGTTGCATATTTTATTTTTGAAAATGGATCACATGCTTTTTGTTTTGGTAGAACATGCACTTGTTTGCTTTTGTCGGCTCAATTAAGTGAATTCTCAATTTTATTAGAAAATGTTTACTCCTCAGTTTGAAAGTCAAAGAGTAGTTTCAAATTAGTGTGCATACATTATATTCCCACCTTTGAAAATCAATCGCATTCAGGTAAATAAATGCATAAAATACACCAATACAAGACTTTACTTGAGCTCTGTGTACATGTACTGTAAACAAATTGGTCACCCACTGATCAAAGGAACGGGAAGACATTGGCAGCAATTTTAGATCCTGATCGTCTTGCACGCAGCAACATTGCACTTCTGTAGCCTATTTCACCAACATCGCAAAGTATGCTTTCCTAGCAAAGTATACTTTGAGGGAGCAATCATTGATTTTTCCGAAATGCATTATTTCATGCAGAACTAACGATTGCATATAGTTGATGTTTAAAACTATGCAGAATAATTATACTGAATTGATTACATTATCACAGCCAAAATTGGCTGTGATAATGTAATAAATTCAGTATAATAAAAATTAATAAATTGATCCTAAAATTGAAAATTCCTCCCTCAAAGTATACTTTGCTAGGAAAGTATACTTTGCAATGTTGATGAAATCTGCTACTGGTCTAACCGTTTTGCTAATGACAGCACAATTACTGAATGGGGATGGGCCATGCCGTAGTAGGAGATCTGGTATTGGACACCAGAGGTTGTGAGTTCAGTCCTCGCCATAGGCGTGAACAATACTTGCATACTATTTCTATCCCACTAGTCTGTCTGATGAGACTTTAATACTATGGTCCCGTCTCTATATGACCTTAGCAGTTGCTGGGATGTTTAAAACCCATCAGTAACTGGATGTTGAATGGCGTAGGCCCTGGTCCGGCTGGTTTGCGACTATGCTGGTTGCAAACATCGTAAAGTAATTTTGTCCAACCTGTTGCACAACTATGTTGCACATTACATTACATGTAAGATAGTCGGAATAAATTGAATTGGTGTTGGTACCTGACAGATTGATCGAGTGTGATTGATTGAATCAGATTGTTGAGACTTCGCTGGTATCACATGTTGTAAGGTGCTTTTTATTCGCATGTGGCCCAATATATAAATAGACAAGCTGGTAGTACCAACAGGTTGAAGTAACGGACGAAGGTTCATACATACATTAAATATACATAGAAGCATCAATAAGTGGAAACAAAATAAGCTAAACATGTATTACTCCCTCTTATAACATCGTAATTTGTTATAAGATGGAGTTTAAAAATGTTAACTTATTTCTTTGTATAAATTATTGATGCTTTTATGTATATTTAGGACTCCCAAACCCGTCGCCCTACGATGCGTCGCCAAAAAAAATGCCTATTAATCCCATTACCCCACCCACCTGGTATCGTACTGTACATGACGTTAATATATATAGTACTGTATGAGACCAAGTGGGTGGGGTAATGAATTTATTTGTAATGGTCGTTTTCTTTGTATCACAGGTCCGAGTATTCCACCTGTGATATCATCTGCCTTCCGACGCGCCTGTATGGTATAGCGCGGTCTGTCCGTCAGTCCGATTTGCGTAAATGCAGTATATACAGGATCATGAGAATGATGAGGAGACTATTTTATTCATATGTACATACAATAAAATACAGTTGACCTTTCCCTTTAATTGGCCGGATCCCATGTACACCTGGACGGACTGAGGCAGTGTGCGTAAAGTGTCTTGCTCAAGGAACAACGTATTTGTCTCTAGTGTTGTCCTATATATGCGAGACGAGACTTTGTTGGAACAATTCATTTCCAAAGAACAGGTAAACTAAGCTAGTTACTTGTTGGGTGTTTGTTTTAAAATCGCTTTGTTGACAAACAGCGACAGTTTATCGCATCGGATTTATACCAGTCGATTATCGATTATTAACTTAACCTAGCATATTGTTTATATTGGTTACGTTATCGATGAGTGCGCGACAGGTGCTCGATGAACTCGCGCTAAAATCTCGGCGCCACGAGAACATGCGGGATCTCGTTGTAATTTCACGGAGTCGCCAGTCTATTTATTCTAGATCTGTGGTTTAATGTAGTGTTGAACTTCTGTTAAAATACTAGCATTACCTTCACAATCTGTTAAATCGTCTCCAAATAACAGAGTATTTATAGATAACGGATGGTATTGACGGGTTGCGGTAAGTAGTCGAGTCGTGGGGACCCGAAATTTGGGTCAACCTTGCAGTATGGTACTACTTACGTTTTTTGATTGATTTTGGTTGTTTAATGTGTCAGTAATTGGAAACCGCAGTCATCATTGACCAATTTCCAGAATTCAAGATGGCGTCCAAGATGGCGGCCTGAATAGGATAAAACTAAAAATGGCACAAATGAGCTGATTTCTTAGGAACTCATTGGTATCAAGTCGTAAATAACATTTGTTAATTATAAGGTGAATATACATGCAACTTTTTTTGTGAAATTTAAAGTGGAATCCAAGATGGTCGCCAAATGTTATATATATTTATGTTTAACTAAATTTTGTTGTTTCTTGAATAATTTCAAAATGCAATTTGTGTCAATTTATTTTCTCATTTTCTGTAATCAAAATCATGTGAATCATTAAAACACAAGGCTACAAAACAAATATGTTTATAAAATAGGCCGCCGGACCTTGCACCATTTGCAAAATTGCATGCCATGTGCCGTATGGAAAATAGTACACTTATGAGTGGGATCTATCATTTTTGCTGAAAGTATGTCAAGAGCAGTCAGACTACGCGGATGTGCGGACATATCTGGGTATATGCTTGCCGCATTAGTGGGCCACCGGATGAGAAAAAGTGCCATAAAACATATGCGGCCAGCATAGCCCCTGATCAGCCTGGATGCGCAGTCTGACCAGGACCCACGCTGGTCGCCATTCAGTCAATCCAATATTGTTCACGTTCCTGTGTAACACTTTCTGATCAATGTGTTGAGTGTAATAACACAATTATGACCAGGATCTACATTGGTCACACATGTCTCTTTTCCAAATATCGAAGGATTGAGGCTAGTCGAGGGCCCAGTTATATAATGCAGACACATACGGATAAGTTTCCATACGGACAACGATCTATCAAAAGGCGATCTTGATCGTTAAGGTCTATATGCGATATCTATCACAAATAATTATCTGCTAAAACAAATAACATGTCCACAGGTGGTAAAAGGATCATCTCTCGGCATGTGTATGGTTCATATCCAGCTCAGGACAACATGTGAAACACAGGAGTGGGTAAGGAGCAAAAGAGGGTTGGGGAAGAGGGGTATGGAGGGAGTGAATCTTAGCGGGGGGAGATGGGGAGGGTTGGGTGGCGAGGGTGAGAAGGGGGCTGAGCGTGGGGAAGCCAGGAGGTTGGTGGAGAGGGAGGGAGAAGGGCAGATAGAGGTAGAGAGGCGGTGGAAAGGAGGGAGGGCGACGAAATGGGGATATCAGACCAAGCCCACAAACTGTGTCCAGCCCACAAACACATAATGTATATTTCCAAACTGTAAAAGGAGGACAAATGTCTCACAACTGCGGGGTCACAGCAAATACGGAGTATCATAGCTGCTAGTAAAGCAATGAATGATGCTCTTCATCCGACTCTGGAAGCCGAATTGGATAGAGACCCAACTACACAATTATGTGCCATTTATATTGTGTAACTACATATACCTCTAAGCATCATACCATGTTTGCAGTACCATGTCTCAAGCTAGGGACGATATGTTTCAAGATCGCGATAACGATTAGTATGACACAAAGACGAACAAACACAAGGACGAGGGACATAAACGAAAGAAGCTTGATCAAGCAGACAGAACGAAAATTAACAATGAGATGAAATGGTATCCACACCCCTTGAACAACCATAATCAGACATGTTGTTGAATGTGGTAAATGGTCGAGTCACTGATGAAACCGTGAACGTACAAGATGCACAGGCAAGTGGAGAGTGTATGGTAGCAGAATTTAAGAAGACATTGCCCACTGGCCTTTACAATACTATCCACTCAAAAGTCGTGACAATGAAAGCAATGAAGAAACGGCTGCGTGTAGGGGCTAGAACAGTGTATGACATGGGAGATTACTTGTATTGTCACAGAAGCGTGATGTTTCACTAGAGAGCATGCCCTGCTTCGAGCTTGCACCGCTTCCACCCGCTATATTTGACGATTGACCAGCTGTGCAGGTTATCGACGGAAATGAAATTATGTATCAAATATATTGGCCGAAGACAGGTACAGTCAAACCTCAGAACTCAGAATTTCATAAGGGCAGTCGAAAAGGATCACCGCGTCATAGTGGTGTTTGACAAATACATACAGGGGTCTATAAAGACACACGAGCGACTCAGGCGAACAGGATGAAGTGTCTGTCCCACTGTCAATCTCACTCTCGAGAAAACCTTACCTGCCAGGGATACAATCATGAAAAGTACACACAACAATAGGACGCTGATAAAAGTTTTATGCACAGAGAAAACTTTCAAAAATCTGACTATGGTTGGGGAAGACTCTGTGTACAAACACGAAGACGCAGACTGCATCATCATCAGTTATGTCATGTCTCCTGTTCACCAGAAATACCAGCACATACAAGTAGTATCTGATGACACACAGGTTTGCATCTGTGTTTTTTCTGTTGGAAGTGGCAGTGCACTGCATACCTGTCGATGAAAATGTCTGATGGAAGACTAATTGACACCAACGCCAGCGCTACACAGCTTGGTCCCAAGTCAGTCCAACTGCTTGCTACACATGCACCGACGGGATATGACACTTTTAGCTACCTGTTCTGCGAAGGGAAATTATCAGGGAGTGCAGTCATGGCGAACAATGATGTCGGTCTGGAGATACTTGGGGGGAACGCACATCACCTACGGACGAAATTATAATGATAGGATGTATAATGAAAAACAGACGCGTACGTCTATGTACCAATTACGACACACCATATTCATGAATAAGAGGGAAACTCCAAAAATCAAGACATTACCATCGACAGACTGTGCACTAAATGAGCAAATCAAACTGGCTCACTTGCAAACCATGATCTGGAAAGCAGCAGAGCAACTGGAACCGCCCAATGTCGACTTATCACTGTATGGCTGGGTTGTTACCAATTCAGCCCAATCCATCCACAGGAGTGTCTGAGGTTGCTCCGTCAGAACTTATATAGTTTTTGCGGATGTAGTGCACATACTGCTTGCTCAAGAAGTACAGCGGTGTCTTGTACTTCATTTTGTAAGTACATGTCATTGGAGAGCTGCAGCAATCCTCACATAAAGGCTGATGAGACTGAATCAGCTCGGTTTTATTATACTTGTTCAATTTGTGGATGAAGCAATTGCCTTCTGTTGCGAGTAGTGAGTTTTGGGTGGGGTGGTGTAAGTTGTGATGTTAAAATTATGATATTGAACTATATAATACGAGTGAAGGTAAATATTAAAATGTGATATATATTATCATATGTTTCACATTTTCACAGAATGTCGCCTTAGAATCATTTTAATATAAACTACATGTACTCCGTTTAAGATATATACTTGAAGCATGCTGTCGGCCATCTTGGACGCCATCTTGAATTGAGACAAACGACTGGAATAATATGTATGCGCTGTTTTAATAGTTTTATTTAATTGCGAACATAGTTCGAAGAAATTCCGCTATCCATTTACCTAGTTAAATTAATTTAAATCGTATGCAACGTTTGGCGGCCATCTTGGATTTTATCCGAATACCATACAAAGTTGAAATTTAATTTATTCCATTTTGCTATGTTATCTGAAATCGAATCGTGAATATCAGTTTTTATTGACCAATATAAGATTTTATCCTATTTTGACCGCCATCTTGGACACCATCTTGAATTCTGAAAATTGCTCAATGATGCCAGCGTGGCATCATTCAGTTTCCGATTATCCACATCATGAACTAACAAAATCAATCAAAACACGTTAGTAGTACCATACTGCAAGGTTCACCCTAAATTCGACTCGACTAAAGCAATCGTTGGCGTTGCTGATGGAATGATGCGTATTTAAAAAAGAAGGGCTCAGATGAAGATTACAGTGACACAATGGTGATTCTCGTAGATTATTCGTAAAAACGTTTGAATTTAGATTACTACATTGATTCGTATACGGGCGTGGTAAAACAGATTGCGTTCTATCACCGATCATATAGTATTCTGGAACAAAAGGCAGTTTGAATATTTGTTTTATCTTAGCTTTACAAACTGCTATGGAACGAGAACTCTTAATTTCGTACTCTAACTCGTTCCATAATGCTGTAGAAGAAGGTATAACGGATTTAGAGTACATTTCTGTTCGTCTGGCTAATGTAATAAAATTGCTCCTATTACGTAATTCATATGGATTATTTTCTCATACAAGTTGTGGGAATAATTCGTGTAGATATGTTGGAAGTTTACCTGCCTTTTATTTATATATGAGAACTATTTTTTGTATTTTTCTTCAATCTGATAGTGATACCCATCCAATTTCTTAAACGAGCATATTAATTGAAACTGAACGGGTTAGGCCAATAACTGTTCTGGGCCCGGTTGCCCTGGCTGCTTCATATTGGAGTCTTTCAAGGGAATCATTCATATTGAGCACACATGTACCAAACAATTGATGCATACTCAATAATTGGTCTCATGTAAGATATATATATTTGGTTTAGTGTCTTTCTGTTCAGTTTAAATTTAAGCATTTTCATAGAACCCAATACTTTGAAACGTGTTCATGCCAGATTCCATCTTGACTAAGAGTTAGCCCTAAGTGTTTGTGATGTTCGACAAATTGCAGTTGGATGTTATTAAAATATAAAGATGGTACTGCATGTCTCGCTAATGAACACATTATAACATCAGTTTTAGATGGGTTGAATTTTACAAGCCACTGGTTTGACCATTCTGTTAATTTATTTAAGTCATGATTGATATTATGTTCTATTATATTTCTGGTGTCGAAACTGCTATAGAGGAGTCATCTGCAATAAGTCGGGTTGTACTGATTAGTTTGTCTGCAATATCATTTACATATATCAGGAAAAGGAGAGGACCAATAACCGATCCTAGTGTGTATGTAGACTGGGTCATAGAAATTCTTATGACCCAGGTGTAGACGGAAATGTGAACAAACCTACTCTTACAAAGTTCGCAATGCAAGCCGAGACTACTTGACGTTCTTCAGACGATATTATAAATGTTTGACTTTAATTAGCGGAAAACTAAATCAGTCTTGACAAATTGTTTGAGATCGGACTTAGTGCTATCGATTAAACATAATGCCGTTATTGGTTAAACACGCACGCTTGTCGTCGTTCTCTTTCAATATTTGTTTACAAGAAAACATTGTTAATGTGAAATTTACCGGCTATCATAATCTTGCACTTACGAACATTTTAGTCGTACGAAGTTTAGTGAAACGGCCCCTTGTATGTTATATATGGTGTCACGAACATTCCCTTGGGCGCTGAAATATTTGCGAACACGTAGTTATTACAATAGGGATACGATTTAAAAATCACTCATAAATCCAAACACACGGCCGTGTCAAGACCGACATAGGTCGCACGACGACTGACATGGTCGCGGGTGATCGCAGGTCGAATGTGACTGAGGCATTATCTACATGCATCTCGAGATTTGCAAAACTACGAGGGGTGTTCATAAAATACCCGGACAAGTTCTTTAAAATCCATGTTTGTTGGGTTAACTGGCCAAGTCATGAAATTTACGTTTGTTCAAACATAGCACTTGGCATACCGGCAGTAACATAATTACTCCTGAAATCGTAATGGCTTCAATTCATGCGGCTTTTCGTGTACCGTATTAAAAAAGGAAATCACCAGGGACAGGATGTTAATGGGCAAATATTGAGGATGGGATAGTAGCTCTAATCCATGATATTTGATAATACAGATGTAGTTTCATCCACTGTAACCACTCGATTGGAAACATGTACATATACCCCCACTATCCCAAAACTCAAGCACAATTGGTAACTCATATCACCTGTAGCCTATTTCACCAAATTTGCTAAGCATACTTTATTTTTGCTAAGTATACTTTATTGTTCCCGAAATGCATTATTTCATATAGAACTAACGACTGCATATATTTGATGATTACTAGTATGTAGAATTATTACTGAATTTATTACATTATCACAGCGAAAATGGCTGTGATAATGTAATAAATTCAGTGTAATAAAAATTAATCAATTTATCCTTAAATTGAAAATTCCTCCCTCAAAATGTACTTAGCAAGATGAGTATATTTTGCAATTTAGGTGAAATAGGCTACTAGTCTTCATCTCCATGTTCAGCATCATCGGTGTCTATGTCTATGTCTACCGATATTTAAATCTGTCGACAGTCAGTTCAACCGACCTGACAGTTCACGCACAATGATCCATCAACACAGATCTTTACTTTGGGTCACACAATCTGACGTCACTTATCCCAGTATATAGATCGCAAATTGTCATCCCGATAGTGCGCTTTCACCATATCTATATATATATATATATATATATATATATATATATATATATTTAATAGCACACTTTGGTTCTTCCGGCATGTTCTCATAGACATAGCAGACAGTCATTAAACTACGTCATTTCCGGTCATGACGACACATTTTTTCAAAAATGTCGTCGCATAGGAAACGTCAAATAATGTCGCTATTATTTCCCAAAAGTTATTTCCGCAAGCAGCAACACGGAAACGACAGTACGTCACATTCTGCCTTCTTTCAAAAATATATGGATACAAAATTACGTTACTTGGGCAGCAATCCAAAACACGACGTTACCATATCAACTGCAACACGAGCTATAAACATTAGTTTCATACTTTGTCTTGTGTTACACTTGATTAGGCTACGACTTTGGTTTAGATGTGTCAAAACGATGGGACTTGTCCGGGTATTTTATGAACACCCCTCGTATATTGGAGGCTATGTCAAAAGTGTTGATGACGTTGACGACGACGATGACGCTGTAATTGTAACTGCTATTGTCTTAATTTCCACTAATGTCTGTGGCTGAGAGGAAAATAAACGTTTATCATGTACATACCTACGCATTGAACACATATATGCGGTGTACTAACAAAGCGGTGCATCGTGCATGAATATTCTTATAAGATGGATGTGATTGGATAAGTGGGGCGTATGTGTATTGCGACCAGCGTAAACACAAAGCAGCCTCTAAATCCACACAGTTATATCAGGATCTGCAATGTTCGCCATTCGATCAATTTACACTGGTCACAAATTGCATAGGCCTCATTTCTCCAGTGACAGCCACATATACGTACCTTTCATCAGCGGGCATACGTTCCATATTGTTATGATTCCTGACTGAGAGTATTGTCCAATCAACATCTCCAAATATACAATCGGTATTGCGAGAAATACGTTGAATATTAGCACCGGAATCAGGAAGGCACCTGCAAGGGTAATGTTTATGTTCAAGTACACTTAATGCAGTCGGTCATTACATGTAAATCGATTGTTTGTTTTGCTTACAACAGTTGAACTGACTAAGCCATACATCAGTAAGATACACAGGTCTTTGACTAGCTTATGGAACAATATACTGGCATGACTCGCATGACATATTAGGTCGCGTTACCAAACTGTTTGACTAGCTTAGGCAACAATATACTCGCATGACATATTAAGGCTAGTTACCAAGCATATTGAACAATTTACTAGCATGGCATATTAAGTCGCTTCAGCAAGGTGTTTGACTAACTTATTGAACAATATACTAGCATGGCATATTAAGTCGTGTCAGCAAGGTGTTTGACTAACTTATTGAACAATATACTAGCATGACATATTAAGTCTAGTTACCAAGCTTAAAGAACAATATACTCGCATGACATATTAAGTCGTGTCAACAAGGTGTTTGCCTAACTTATTGAACAATATACTTGCATAACATATTAAGTCTTGTCAGCAAGGTGTTTGACTAACTTATTGAACAATGTACTAGCATGACATATTAAGTCTAGTTACCAAGCTTATGGAACAATATACTCGCATGACATATTAAGTCTTAACAGCAATGTGATTGACTAACTTATTGAACAATATACTAGCATGACATATTAAGTCGTGTCAGCAAGGTGATTGACTAACTTATTACACAATATACTAGCATGACATATTAAGTCTAGTTACCAAGCTTATGGAACAATAAACTACCATGACATACTAAGTCGCGTCAGCAAGGTGTTTGACAACTAACGTATTGAACAATATACTAGCATGACATATTAAGTCTAGCTACCAAGCTTATTGAACAATATACTCGCATGACATATTAAGTCGTGTCCGTAATGTGTTTGACTAACATGTTGAACAATATACTCGCATGACATATTAAGTCTTGTCAGCAAATTGTTTGACTAACTTATTGAACAATATACTAGCATAGCATATTAAGTCGTGTCAGCAAGGTGTTTGGCTAACTTATGGAACAATATACTAGCATGGCATATTAAGTCGCGTCATCATGGTGTTTGATTAGCTTATGTAACGATATACTAGCATGACATATTAAGTCGCGGAGTCAATGTGTTTGACTAGCTTATGTAACGATATACTAGCATGATATATTAGGTCGCGATGCCAATGTGTTTGACTAGCTTATGTAACGATATACTAGCATGATATATTAGGTTGCGATGCCAATGAGTTTGACTAGCTTATGTAACGATATACTAGCATGATATATTAGGTCGCGATGCCAATGTGTTTGACTAGCTTATGTAACGATATACTAGCATAGCATATTAGGTCGTGATGCAAATGTATTTGACTAGCTTATGTAACGATATACTAGCATGATATATTAGGTCGCGTTGTCAATGTGTTTAACTAGCTTATGTACCGATATACTAGCATGATATATTAGGTCGCGTTGTCAATGTGTTTGACTAGCTTATGTACCGATATACTAGCATTACATATTAGGTCGCGTTGTCAATGTGTTTGACTAGCTTATGTACCGATATACTAGCATGATATATTAGATCGCGATACCAATGCCGTCCGTCCGTCCGTCCGTCCGTCCGTGCGTGCTAACATTGGGGGTTTGTGGACTAGGGGGAGGAGCCTAAGACAATATAATACAATATATTTATTCCGTTAGCCCATAAACCTATTGTAGTTTAGGGGCTATTCCTTTGATCTTTTAAAGAACAAATAGCCCATCAACCCAAAATGTTCGTCCGTTCGTCCGGCCGTCCGGCCGTCCGTCCGTCCGTCCGTCCGGGCTAACATTGGGGGTTTAGGGGCTGGGTGGAGGAGCCTAAGACAATAGAATACAATATATTTATTCCGTTAGCCCCTAAACCTATTATAGTTTAGGGGCTATTCCTTTGATCTTTTAAAGAACAAATAGCCCATAAACCCAAAATGTTAGTCCGTCCGTATCTTCCGTCCGTAGTCCGTCCGTCCGTCCGGGCTAACATCCATCCGGGCTAACATCCAGCAGTTAAGATTTAAGGGGTCCTTTGATTCATTCCGTAAGCTCCTAATTTTATTGAAATTTAGGAGCTATTCCTTTGATCTTTTAAAGAACAAATAGCTCATAACTCCGAAATGTAGGAACGTCCGTCCGTCCGTCCGTCCGTCCATCCGTCCAGTAGAGCTCAAACACCCAATTAGAGAATAACATTGCTCTTGATATACTCACGGTACCCATCTTTGCTTTGCTTAGTGAAATTTGTGTTTCGGCTATAATCAACGGTTTCTGTTTTAGATTGATTAATTTGTTTAAAATATCAAATGATATTGCACTTGGTTTTTGACACATATTTCTGATAAAACTGAATGTTTTTACTGCACACACTGTTAACAATATTGGTGACGTCTTTCAGAGTATTCATCCCAATTTTCATCGAGATTGAACTCCTCGATTTTCCCATAAGCCGCCCTTGTTTACTTTCAGTGAACTGTCAATATTACACAATTTAAGACAAATTCCCTTTACGATGTTGAAAGACCAATTATCGATTACTCATTTGCATGGCATGTTCAAATGGAGATAATACGTCCCTTAAACTACGTCAAATAATTTTATTCTTCGTTCAAAAATATTAATTGGCAATTAATTGGTTTCGGGCTTTTAGTCATCCTCGTCGCCAAAAGATGTTGTGTTCCCACCCTTAACTGGTTCAAATAGCGTCAATAATGTATTCTGTAAACATTTATTTTCAAAACCGAAGTTCATATAGCACACGTTTAACTCAACCAAGCACGGACAAAAAAAATACCGACATATTAAAACGTTAACATAAACTGAATCGAGCACAGTTAAATAAAAGGCCCGACAACCACTACAGTATATATATCTCCTTCTGCAAGTTCTACCAGGCACTCGGTGTTTCTCGGATTCGTATATTTTGGTAATTCGCTCTGCCAGCTATGATCTTTTAAAGCTAACCTTTACACTATATATAAGTTCAATCTCATCATTGTGTGCTATAGTGTGTCCAAGATTGTATCAAGACGTGCAATATTCATTGTATTTTCGGTCATTATAAACGTTGCACTCCATTTCGCTAGTTTATCTTAACAATGCACTCGCATGACACATTTAATTTAGGCGGAATTCTTCACACACGTATATTCATCATCATTAAATCAACTTACCCCCGCCGTTTTTCATCACCAAGTACGGAAATCGCCACAGGTCACCGACGCCCACAGAAAACCCAACAGCCGTCAGGAAAAACTCTATCCGCTTCCCCCATGTTGGGCGCGTCATTCCGACAAAATTTGGAGGTAGTTGCAAACGTCGACTCACGAAAGCTAGCTGTGACTCTGTATCTGAAATACTAAAACTACGTGACTGTATGAACTACCATTAAAGGTACATGCCCACTCAGTAGGCACAAACTGTTCTTTATAGGAATTAAATAAGTGTATAATTATGTCACTATTCAACCAGTTCTAAAAATTACGAGTGCCCGCTTACAGATGTAATCAGTTAGTAATATGTATTTTACTGATAGTGACACGCGGTGGTATCAGGCTATTTTCATATGCAAATGAGGCATGATCTTTTTTAATTATTTATAAAAATTAAATGTGTCACCTAAAAAATAGTATTTTCGACAGATTATATAGTATGATCATTGCACATCAAAAATAAATACAGAGAATAAAATTGTAATAGTAATGTCCGTTAACATATTAAGGAAACACGGTGATCGCCACTAATATCAGCGTGGAAATTTACGTCTGATATAAAATATCTCGGATGATGTCTCTGATATAATGAACAGTTTGTGCCTACTGAGTGGGCATGTACCTTAGTTTAAACAATATTTATTTCAAATAATATACATGTATATATATGCATCAAAATACATATAAAGTAACAGTGAATAAGGATTAGAAAACAAGCTCGAAGAGCTTATGTGAATTCTTCTCCTTGAGTAAAGCATCAGTAAATGGGAATGTGGCAAGAATGCATATAATCTATACATATGTAAGTTTTGTTTGATAATTGAAGGAAAAAGAGTTATCCCAAGCATGCGCTCCGAACCATAGGCATTGAATTCAATTGAACTGTTATAACGATATACGACTAACATTTGTCCTGCTATTGGCAGTTTACAAGATAATCGTTACAAACCGTTCAGTCGCAGGGGCAGTCTCCCGTCATGCACGTGAAACGTTTAGAGGCAATAATGAATTGTTGAACCCTTTGGAATACAAGGCTGTTTTCATTGTCCATTAAAAATTCGCTGCCGTAAATTAAGTTATTAAGGATCGGTGGACAAGGAAGAGATGACAATGACCGATGAAATGTGAGGCTGCCATTTACCAGTATCGGAAAATACGATACCTAGGTGTTTATGAGTTTCAACTTCTTTTATTACGGTATTGTTCATAAGCAGGGGAGGATGAAGTCGTCTATTTTGTTTTCTGGATATCAACATAGCCTCTGTTTTATTTGGGTTAAAGTCTACAAGCAAACCGGCATGTACCTTTAACATGGACGACATTGTTGTCGTTTTTTTTGTTGTTTTTTTAATATTTTATATCTTATTCAACTAATTATTCCACTAGTGTGTACATACGAGGGGTGTTCAAAAATCAAGTCCCATCGTTCTGTTATCTTTTATCGCAATCAACCAAATTTGGATATCTCATAGCCTGCCCAATTCGTGCGCATTAACCCAAGAGAAAGTATGAACATAATGTGTATGGCTCGTGTTGCAGTTGCTATGGTAACGTCATGTTTTGCATTGCGGCCCAAGTAACGTGATTTTGTATGCATATTTTTAAAGAATGCGGAATTTGTGGGGTTTCCGTGTTGTTTGCTACGGAGCCTTATAAGGGACATGAGAAGAGAAAAAAATGTTCTGACAAATTCGATTATTTCGTTAGAACGCATTCCAATTCGTTCTAACGCATTCCAATTCGTTCTAACGCATTCCAATTCGTTCTAACGATTTTAATTATTTCGTTCTAACGAATTCGAATTCGTTCTAACGCATTGCAATTCGTTCTAACGCAGTTCAATTCGTTCTAACGTATTCAAAGTCGTTCTAACGATTTCAGTGATTTCGTTGTAACGAATTCGAATTCGTTAGAACGAATTGCAATTCGTTCTAACGCAATAAATTATTGCGTTCTAACGCATTCAAATTCGTTCTAACGATTTCAATTATTTCGTTCTAACAAATTCGAATTCGTTCTAACGCATTGCAATTCGTTCTAACGCATTTCAATTCGTTTTAACGCATTCAAAGTCGTTCTAACGATTTCAGTTATTTCGTTCTAACGAATTCGTTCTAACGCATTGCAATTCGTTCTAACGCATTTCAATTCGTTCTAACGCATTCAAAGTCGTTCTAACGATTTCAGTTATTTCGTTCTAACGAATTCGAATTCGTTCTAACGCATTGCAATTCGTTCTAAAGCAATAAATTATTGCGTTCTAACGAATTCGAATTCGTTAGAACGCAATAAATTATTGCGTTCTAACGCATTCAAATTCGTTTTAACGATTTCAATTATTTCGTTCTAACGAGTTCGAATTCGTTAGAACGAAAGAATTGAAATCGTTAGAACGAATTTGAATGCGTTAGAACGCAATAATGGAATGCGTTAGAGCGAATTGGAATGCGTTAGAACGAATTCGAACTCGTTAGAACGAAATAATTGAATGCGTTAGAACGAATTGGAATGCGTTAGAACGAATTGGAATGCGTTAGAACGAATTGGAATGCGTTAGAACGAATTGGAATGCGTTAGAACGATATAATTGAATGCGTTAGAACGAATTGGAATGTGTTAGAACGAATTGCAATGCGTTAGAACGAATTCGAATTCGTTAGAACGAAATATTTGAAATCGTTAGAACGAATTGGAATGCGTTAGAACGAATTGGAATGCGTTCTAACGAAATAATCGAATTTGTCAGAACATTTTTTTCTCTTCTCATGTCTCTCATAAGGCTCCGTAGTTTGCTGCTACATGTAGTTAAAATAAATTTTGGGAAATAGTAGCGGCATTATTTAATTTTTCTTATGCGACGACATATTTGAAAGATGTAACGTTATAACCGGAAATGACGTAGTGTATCGATTGTCTGCTCTGTCTATGAGAACATGCCGGAAAAACCAAGATGGGTTATTAAATTTTGCATCTTAAGGTAGTTGTACCCTTCGTGTGGCCCCATGTAAAGTCTATGGAAATCTAATAAAAAAAAACAAAAAAAAAACAATAGCTACTTACATAAATACACCATATGGAGCAGATACTGCTACCAATAATAAAATACATCCGTAAATCTGGTTGAATTGGTGTGTTTGTTAAACACGATTTACAAAATACGTACACATTGTTAGTACAGGATCAGATTACGTGATGTGGTTATTACTTGATAAAAGTATTGTCAATGGAAAAGGTGACGCCATATTTGGCTTTGTATATCAACCACCAGATAATTCCATGTTTTATAATGCTGATGAGAACATTGAACTGGACATAACCTCGATGTGCATTGAGCATGACTATGTCTATTTATTTGGCGACTTTAATGGAAGGTGTTCCGACATGCAGGATTATATAGATATCGATGATTTCTTGTCCGTCTACTTTGATATTGATGACCAGATAGTACATTTTTGCAACAAAACATCTACTATTGATACATTTGGTATGTTAAAAAAGCGGTCATCAATCGATCATAGATCGAATAATATAGATCAAAACTTGATCTCACTGTGCAAAAGAATAATTTGTTCTATGTTAAATGGACGGTGTGGCAATGACAACGGTCGAGGGGTCTATACCTTTCACCAGCAATCGACAATATATTATGTAATATCAATTATGATGGGTTACAATATGTGAAATACATTTAAATTCGTGATGTTGATGCTTTATACTCAAATGGTCATTCATTACTTGTTACTGAGCTACAGTTTATGAGGCCGCAAACCCAAGAATGTATTAATAGTACATGTACTTGGAAAATACCTAAATGGAATGAAAAAAGTCACAATTATTTATTGACAGTATTGACAATAACAAGGTCGAGCAGATTAAACGTGATCTAGAAACGCTTTCAGTAACGCCAGATGACGTCGACGTCAATACAATAGTATGCCAGATTGCAAATATTTTTTCAACAGCGGCAACTACGGCATTCAGCAAGAAACACGTATACAACAAAACTATAAATGACAAACCCTGGTTTGGTAACCAGTGTCGCAATGCAAGAGATAATTATCACCGCGCAAACAAAAATACATAATCGGTTAGGCACGTCTGATACAAAACTAGATTTATAAAATAAAAGCAAGATTTATAAGAAAATAATTAATAAATATATTTTCTTACATAACCAATCGACTCAAAATAAACTAAGGTATATGCAAAGTAAAACTCTAAGGAATATTGGAAACTGTTGAATAAATTATATTTAATATCGTTCTTGACACTGGTGGCCGGATTAGCTCAGTAGGTAGAAAGTGTCGGATTGCGGATCGGGAGACCCCGGGTTCGTTCGAGTCCCACCTCCACCTGCTCCGAATGGCCGATTCGGCGTGTCCTTGGGCAAGACAACTTCGTCCTATCGGATGGGGACTTAAATAGTCGGTCCCGGTGATCGAGCTAGTGCCGTCGTTAAATCAAAGGATTTACAGTTTGCCAAATACAAGAACCGTTGTTGGAATGTCTAACTCTGGTTAGTTGCTTTGGGAAATTGTTTACATCAATTTTAAACCGACGTCTTACAAACGTTTTAGAACATAATAACGTGCTTGAAGAAAATAAGGCTGGCTTCCTGAAAAACTATTCCACCACAGACAACATATTTACCCTATATTCACTGATCGAAATTTTAAAAGCGCGAAAACAAAAACTGTTGTGTACATTTATCGATTTCAGTAAGGCTTTCGACTCAGTATGGCGAGTAGGTCTCTGGCAAAAACTTTTGTTTACTGAAATAAATGGCAAATTAATCCTAGTTATATATAATAAGTACCAGAATATATAGTCTATCCTACCTATCCTCCCCCCCCCCCCCCCCCCTCCCCCCCCCTCTGCCCTTAATTTCAAGGAAAATATGTTTACTATCAGAATCTGCCTGTTGCCAGTTACAAAAAGTGTCCCAAAGTGGTGAAATCAAGGAGAGATAATTAGTACCCATTTTTCAGAAAATAATGTGACTGCTATTACGAATTATGCATACATATACGTAGTGTTTAGTAAAGTTATGTTTGTAATAAGAGTAACACACATGTTGATGTAAAACATTATTAACAGATGCTGGATGGTGAAAATGTATTACCCAACCCAATTGTAGGAACATTTCCTGCCATTTTGAAATACAAAATGGCCGCCAATCTGGAGATAATTCTTGCAATATCTTATTAACCACGCCAGTTATTCAAATGATTTTCCTGGATATCACTATGATCATTTCTGGCAATCAGATGGAAATGACAATAATAATATAAGTTGGTCTGCATATTGCAATTCAATATGGCCGCCACTCATAATACATCTGCCTAGTATTTCTTATAAAACATCAGTCATTTTTAATTTCAAAATTGTGAGTTTCCCACATTGCAATACTGGATAATACCTTGTAAGAATGGAACCATTCTATCGCATTTGGTTTTATTTCCACAAACCAATTCAAATGACCCGTTTTGCCTTGGCCCGTGAATGAGCTAGTTGAATCGCAACCAAGTAAATGCATGAAAACTTGGCAATGCATGGCACACGTGTATTCACTAAGTTTTCTGTTACTGCATTGACATTGGCATATCGTGTGTGATTCATTGTCCCCATGTGGATGAACATGTGTACTCAAATGTGTTTCTATAGATGGCATGCCACTATTTATACACCAACGTTAACTGTCCTTATTACAATATAGCCATATCCATGTTCTGCAGCATGAAGTTCATGCCAGAAGATGCCCGTGTCCGCTTCTTACATTAAATAGAGCTTGGGAATGTCATACGTGTGTGCATATTCTTCCACAGTACTGGGATTGTGAAAATGATCTCCATGTGCAACATACATATTAACGGTTTTCAATGTGTTAGCAAACCAAGGATCTTACCATTCTTCTACTAAACATTCATCAAGTGCTGTCTTATTTTCGCCATCACACAGCAAATTCGTTCATTGCATGGGACATCTGTCAACCATTTGAAATTCTAAACTGCAAGATACTCCCTTTCGAACGTTCTATCATTTCGATGTTCTTAATTTAGATTGTGAAAAGTGATCTACTACAAAGTGCACTTGACTATTTGGTGTCGTTATTCCATTAGTGATACGGCAGAACACTAGTGCCGCCAATTCAGAAAACAAACCGGGAATAATTGAAAGTGCTTGCAAAGTACCATTCCATCAATTATTCTAGCTGTAATTGCTGGAACATTTTCCATCAGTTCAGTGTCTTTCTCCAGTCTGTCCATCATTGTGTTGGCCAATAAACCATCAGTAGTAACAATTGACCAATGATATGGTCCTAATTGATATTCCACTGCTGTCCAAAGATCCAAACAGCAAGTATGTGCAGTTACTAGAAGACTTTCCCGGCCAGGTATCTTAACACTAGTTGAATGTGCCTCACTATTGGATGTGTTCAGCTTCAATTGCGTGAGAGGAGCACAGAATTTAAGTCTTAGTTTGAATGCATTCAGCTACAACTGTATTCATTTGATGGTCACCATTTGCACATGCGTCTATGGGATCATCACGCAAGTTTTCAGATGCAATGACACCAAATGCAACAATGTGCAACTCGGTGGATTGTTCACATATATGTTTCTAATTATTGAAAACTGATAGCACACATTGAACATCTGCTACATATTGATCAATCGTCTGCTGTGATACCTGTTTGTGTACTCTATCTTCATCTTTCAGTTTTACTATGGTGCAGTATCTGACTAAAAGCTGCTCTTGTATGTGCATCTGTCATGCATCGCTGTACTGCCTACTTTCATTAATTCAATCTGATTATTCCACCCTTGGCATTTGTGTATCTGTTCAACATCCGCTCTATAGTCTAATCAATTGCCACTTGTCCGAAGTCATTGCACATACTGCGCTGCACAGCAAACTCGCCATTTAACACGTTTTGGTGGGCCTCAGGGTGTGCAATAGCATGGCAGGTACACAGGAGTACATCGAGCATAGTTAGTCCGATTGTAAGCAAAGAACCAAGTGTGGTCATGTTCACGTTCCAATCTCCTTCTCGTGTTGAACGGATGAAACACAAAATCAGCGATACCATATAAATGTATGAGTTCCAGAACGTGGCAATTGGGTCGTTCATGTTATCATGTTGTATACACCGTTAGTCAGTATACGTGTCAACCAGTTGGCAATATTGGGTAAGATTCAAACATTTCAGCTGAGCATGGTTCTTTTTGGCAGCACACATGTGCCTCAAACACAATAATGTGCACACATAATGCCGTGGTATAATATAGGCCATCAAAAACACCAGAAAGCTACCCGATTCCAACACTTGCTGAGTATATATTCTAAGCCAACATCTCCAAATATCTTGCCTATTACAGACATCATTGTGAAAAGCCGCCGTACGACGATGTCAAATTAAATAGATTCTTCCATACATCATCAAGCGCTTTTGCATAGATTGGCTGACAAATACAGTAACGACATCTGTCAGACCTAGTTTTTTAGAACAGTATATACAGTCACAAGATAAGTCGAACTTGCAGCAATCACTTGGTAATACCCTACATTGCTCACGCTTGGAACCATACCCTTTCTCAGTTTGCATTGAATTGTGTCCACCCAGCAAAGCACTGTACTTCATCATGATTCCATTAAATTAAGCCATACTAAATAATGTATTGTAAGCCGGATTGAACATAGCTGACCACATCTGATCACTTCTACAAAACTTTGTGTAAAATATGCAGAATTTATCAGATATTTCATTTTTCTCATGTTCCTTTTGGCTCTGAGAACCATTTGTTAACCTTATGTGCTCCTCATTTACTATTGCATATCCTATTTGTATCAGAACAAACAGTTATGCACTGGCTCTACGTTAAATGTATAGTGTAGAAAGTCCCAAGCATGGTCCAGCACATGCACTTTCCAGACATAAAACACGACCTTACATGTATGATGTATTGTTTGAACATAACTTGCATATTTATGAAATATGTACGCCAATGCTATATATGCGAATATACATATAAAATCCACTTGATTGCCTTCATTGTATACGAACATACATTCTGACATTCTGGCTACACGATGCAAATAACTAACGTACATTCGGACATTTCATAGCAATATAGCTATTATTGAAGGAAAATGTGATCAGATTTGGCAGCCATTTTGGATATAAAACTACCACTGGGAGCTCAATATATGCTCAACCCATGCACCGTCATACAATAACATTCAATTACATAAATAAAGACAAGTACGATGGTGTTTATTAGAAAGTAGAGATGATAGTTATAAGCAAAAAATAGATAGGTTTAGCATAACTGCCAGTATAGATATCAAACTTGGCGGCCATATTGGATATGAAATGATCATGGGTAATATTTAGTATTGTACTATTGTTTATACATATCAAGTAACAAAAAAGTAATGTTAATAGAACTTATGAGAAATGCTTTTAAATTCAAAAGATACACTAATTGTTGACAAATATATACAGTTCAATTTAATTGGAAAATGGCGGCCATTTTAATTTAAAAATGGCTGTCACAAATGATACAAATCGAATAAAACTACAAATTTTCAAAACATAGGCATGTACTATTGTGTTTTGTTACCAATAAACATGTTACATCACCATATATATGACTTAGAAACTACAAAATGTATAATATGTTATCTGTGAATGTAAATAAAAATAAAATTGTTCAAAAATGGGTATGTCTACAAATAGTCTGAAAAATAGCCTTTGGGACACTTTTTGGCGATGGCAACAAGTGGAATAGTGTTCATGAGACTCTAACCTTTACTTTGGTGCAAAACAAATAAGGGCAGAGGAGGGGTGCAACGAAAACCTTAATTAGGGCCTTTTTCA
The DNA here is from genome assembly GCA_029237695.1 of Conchocele bisecta. NCBI lineage: Eukaryota > Metazoa > Mollusca > Bivalvia > Lucinida > Thyasiridae > Conchocele > Conchocele bisecta. The sequence continues at coordinate 100,808,467 of CM055265.1, forward strand.
TTTTGACCTAAGGACTATGAATATGAAGTATATACATGTGTATAATTCTGGTACGTTTGTATCGTAAAAACATACCATAATTGTGCACTGCATAAAAGTACTATATAGGATAAACCTTTACCTTAAATGTATACGATATATTAACGGTGTTGTCGTATACTACATGTATTTTCCCTAATATTTGGCTTATAGTCAGTACGACCCATGTTCGAAATCGCACATATTTGATAAAACAAGGCTCCCGTAATTTGAAGAAAACATATTTTCAAATGAAAATCATCATAAAGTCAAACAGTGAATTTGTATTTTCTGCCAACCACTGTTTATTGGAAGCATCACTGTTGTTTCCCTGACTGAATATCCTACAGTGCAGACTCAGATCAGACTGAGCGAATACGTCTGTAAATTTCAAATTAACAATATTTTCTTGTGAACAATTATTGGATTTACATTTATTGGGCAGCAGCCTATGCTCAATAAATGTGAATCAATCAATTGAGATTTTCAGACTATCCTAAATTTGAACATTTTAGTCGTACGAAGTTTAGTGAAACGGCTCCCACCCAACTACCTAATCGGGATCGCGCGCCAGCATATAAGGGATCAACAGCATGCGGGGCTATGGTATTTTTAGATTGCTTGGATTTGTGTGCACAATAGTACGTACGTGTAAGATATGTCTAAGGGGCCTATATGCTAATATACCATATCCGTTCAGATATCGTAAATATACGTACGAATATCGTATATTTGTATATTTGTATACTATTCATAAAGTATGTTTGTATAATGTAAACGAAAGGTATAATACGATGATACGGTACAAACGCACACATATTATACGATCATACGACATGCTCATTAAATATACCAATATTATACGTATACGATATGTATACGATATTTATGTATACAAATAGATAACCAGTAGAAAGGCGCTAAGTACTGTAGGCCTGAGTGGCACTATGAACCCGTCCGCCATTTTGTTTGTCCTGGGTGACACGATGGCACGGTATTTTAGATATCAAATTTATATAGCCCGGGATGGCACTATGGCACGGCCCATGGCGCTACGGTACGATTTATCTCGGGGGAAGTGAGAAGGTATTCTTTTTTTAATGGTATTTATTTCCATTTAGCAACCAGGGGTCCGGTTCACTAAACTTCGTACGACTAAAATGTTCGTAAAATTATGAGTCTGTAAATTGCACATTAACAATGTTTTCTTGTAAACAATTATTGGATTTACATTTATTGAACATAGGCTGCATATCCAATCCATTAATTTAAATTTCCAGACGATCCTAAATGTGCACTTTAGTAAACATTTTAGTCGTACGAAGTTTAGTGAAACTGGCCCCTGTCCACGTTTACCCATCTTTACACGTTTATACATCTGCACAGTAGTAGTAACAAATGTAGAATATCAACCCCTACCATGTTTTAGGCGAATATCCGCAGAGGGCATGGATTTTTTTTTATTAATTCGTTCACACGAAATACCAATTAGTTCCCACGAATTAGCAATTCGTTCCCTCGAATTAACAATTCCCACGGGAACGAATTGTTATTTAGTGGGAAAGAATTGTTAAATTGAGGGAACGAATTGTTAATTCGTGGGAACGAATTGTTAATTTGAGTGAAAGAATAGTTATTTCGTGGGAACGACTTAATACAATTCTACCTCCCTTGCTGGGCTTCGTAAATATCATATTATTGTAGTTTTCTTTCTAATAGTGTATACTGTTATGTAGTTTTGCATTATGTTTTGCTACATTCTTGTAACCAATGTTTTTTTGTCATTTTTATACCACGGAGAACAAAACTGGGGTTGGTTCCATTTTGTTTCGACAATTCCTTCTTCGATTTCAAAATGTCCGCCCTGAAATGCTGTATTCCTTATATATACACTTATAATAAAGGTAGAACATTGATTTGTTTTTTGGTGATAATCATCTTTTGACCACGAAGAAAAACACCAGTATTATTTTCATTTTCAACAACCCCCATGGCGGCCATCTTTGATTTAAAAATGGCCACCCTGAAATCGTATACAATACATTGTAATATTCATATATTCATATCAACATTTATAATGCAGATAGAATGTTGTTTTTTTCGGCTATGCTACCTACATACTTAAAATAATAAAAATGGGCTTGGTTCCACTTTTTTCTGATAACTGGTATTGCGGACATTTTGTTTTCAAAATGGCCTCTATGTAAACAATACTACTTATGTCTTCACTACGTATTTGTCTTTAGTAAAGTGTATAGGTTGTGTTGACTGTTTTGCTACGTTCTTGGAACAGACGTTCTTTGTATCATCAAAGAAAACATGAGTTGTTCCTATTATTCTCATTTCCAAAATGGCTGCCGTGAAAATCATATAATTCTGATATAATCATGCACAAACCATTTGGACTGATTCTTTCCCTGACTATAATCATTATTGAAAGTAAATTACATGTATATATGACTAAAGTCAATTTCAAGTCGCTGTTTATGAAAAACATGTTAGATTTCAAAATGGCCACTGTGTGTATGCAGGAATTTTCTTAATTATTTTAGTGCTTTCAGGCAGTTTCATCACCATCTGCATTATAGTCTCCATCTTGTTGCTGTTCCTGAAAGGCAGTGCTGGCACAATCACACTCAAAATGCGGTCAAAGGAGTTGCTTGCATACAATATATACCATATACAAACGTGTATGCAGGAACGTGTAGAAAAACTGTCGAAAAGGCAGTATTTGTGTGAGTAAATGACTTTTCGGCATTAAAACGCCATGTGCACATGTTCAGTATGTGTAGACGACGTGAGTAAAATGGTCAGATTGATTGTCAAAACACAGTTCGAGAGGTTGAATACACTCTATACATAATACAGAATTGTATGCTGGAAACTGTAGAAAAATGGCCACGTTCAAAAGGAAGTATCATTATTAGTTACATGGTCATTATCATTATTTAAGATTACCATATGGGCTTAAGAGATCACAACTTCTGTGTCAATATAAAAGTGATCAGTGTATTGATGGTCAAAATTGCTTTTCATTTGTTGAAATTGTCATATGACTTGACAAAGCCAGAGACACTGCAGCATGGTGTGCCATAAAGGCAAGCCAATGGCTAATGCTTCCAACTCATTGATTCTCGCAGAAAACTAATATGCTCTGATTGAACATGAATACTGAGGCATGTTACTTGGCCGGAAACGGTTTCGGTATGTGTACGGATTGACTGTTCAAGTGGAGTAAGATCACTTGCCTCTCATATTCATTAAATAAATACTCTATCCATGTCGTCACAGAATGCATTATATTTTACTGCTGCTGAACGAATATGGCATGACAATGAAACATGTTTCTGGCAAAAAACATACTAGTTACTGATACGCTATCCCACGAGTCAGTAACATTCATATATTCTAACTTTATTAAGGGTATGAATTCACAGGTACATGTAATATTCGCGAACTTACCTGTCAGTGATCACGCGTTGCAAGAAATTGCAAATTTGACTGAGTAAGATGCACAATTGATTCTGCTAGAAAGTCTAAATGGATAACTCAATTTCAGAACACAATGTCCACAGAAGAAAGTGGCGTTATGGGATTACAGAGAGGTTGCAAGCCGTGCACAATGGCCATCTCGGCATTCAGACATGTCTTAAACGAGCGCAATATATTATGTTCTGGTAAAATGGTAGGAAGATGTTCAATTGAAGATAGAAACTGAAATGCCAAAGAAACTCTGATATCACACTATGTAACCGGCCACCCATGACAAAGTGTTGCTACAAACATTCCCACATGGAATGAAAAGCAGTTGCTGGTAACACAGCATGAAATCCGAAATGGCCATTGGCTGCAAGAAATTTGCTGATTTTGCAAAATAATGGGGTTTTCTTAATGTCACGTACTCTATGTAGCCAAAGCCCAGTGGTTTAGCTGAGCGAACAGTTGAAACACAGTTTCGTAAAAGCAAAATGTGAATGTACAAAACCTATATTTTGGTATACTGGAATATCGAAACTCCCATAACCGGCACGGAATTGTCACCTGCACAGTTATTGATGGGACAGCGGCTTCTATTCAGTTTACTGACCACTTATGAGCAGGTATTTCCAATACATGTTTCGGTTTGTGACAATATCAGATCCAGTCATCACCAGAGCCAGAGCCAGAAACGCTATGATAAAAGCATAGTAGCCTTAAAATTAAAAGAGCTAAACATTGGCGACCAAGTCGGACTCCATAAAGACAGCAAACTGTGGAGACCAGTTGGAGTCTGCTAGCGCAATGCCAGTTCTTACAGGCTGCAGATGGTGCATCATATCGCCGTAACAGACGCTTTCTCGTGAAGCAATGGAGAATATGAATATTTACCTTTCCAATGCAATATAAACTATCATAATATACACTTTATTGGATAAAATTGATGATTTGTCACATTTTCTTCTTGTTTTAAAGGAAAACACATGTGCTGACCAAGATATAATTAGCAATAGCAAGAAAATAGCAATAAGCCACAGCAATACGTAACATATTTAAGTCCTTGAAGTGGCACTGTATGTGCTACACTTATTTCCAGCGGCCATTTTGAAGATAATGATGTCTGGTACCACAGTACTAGTTAGCAATAATTTAAACAGTTTGTGTTAATTGTATTATGAGTATAAGCAGAAGAAACATACAGAATAACCCCACTGCATTAAACATGTATAATAAATATTAGATTGTCAAGTTTAAATGGCGGCCATTTTAAAAATAATATGGCCTCCATTTTAAAATATACTGAAATAAATATGCCAATATTTCTTTCATAATAAATAATAATTAAAAACACCACATTTCAAGTTGACGTTAAATATGAATTAATTACGATGGCGGCCAATCTGAAATTCAAAATGGCGGCCATGATGCTCTTAAAAAAAGGGAACCAACTTCAGTTTTGTTATATGTTGTATATAGATATATGTTCAAGTAGACACACACGTTCCAATCACAATATTATTTGAAATAACATAACTACAGCCACAGAAATACTACAATGTGTAACAAATCTTTGATGTGGCGATGTACATAACACACTTTGTTGCGGTGGCCATTTTGAAGATAAAGATTACTCGTAGCACAATATCAGTTAGAATCTCGGCTGACTGTGTTCAAAGAAATACGAGTATAACCAGAAGGAAAACACGAAATCTTACCACGACATTCAAAAATGTAAAATAAATACTGGATTTCCAATTTTGAAATGGCGGCCATTTTGAAAATCAAAATGGCTGGTATCTCAAAATGTATTAAACTCATTCTGAAAATATTTCTTGTCCATAATAATGTGTTTTCCGCTGCAAAAACACCACACATAATGCCTTTGACCTTGAAATATAAATGTCAATGGTGGCCATTTTGAACTTCAAGATGGCGTCCATATGGCTTATAGAAAAAAATGGAACCAACCCCAGTGTTGTTGTATGTGGTCTATAGATGAAAACAAAACCTTAGCTCAAACAATGTAGCAAAAAAGTAAACAAACCATAAAATTACGACATAACAGTATACATGAACACTATAATTTCAGTATTTTGTAGGCCCGATCTTTCTATTTCTCTATGAGTCTGAAGTATTTTAACAGCATCTCGAGGATTTGGAGCCGTCAATCTCGGGTGAAAATCTAGATGTTGGTTCATAGTTAGGCAATTTTGCTAATTCTTGTCTAACTGTTTTTGTTTTTTGTTGCCATTCTCTTTTTGTAGAACCAACTTTGTGAATTGTTTCTGAGCCAGACCTTCGAAATAAACTCCTAATAATAAATAATACGCCTCCTAAAAATCCGCCACCACCGGGTTTCAAATATTTTTTCTTTTGGTTTCTTCATTATAGGATCGGCTAATTTTTGTTTTGTCTGTGTTTGTAATTTTATTTTATGCTCAACTATATATGTTATGCAATTATATTTGATGCAGCTAGCGAAGCCCATTTTAGAAGTTCTTTCATTCCAGCTTTAAATATTAATGCTCTTTTATTTTTCTCTTACAAAGCATACACCATACCTTTACTTGTCTGTGGAAACGCCATGTTTTTTTTCGTTTTAAAATGCAAATCTATTACCCATGTTCTTTTGAAGTAGCATCACTGTAATTACATGAGGACTTAGTATTTATCGTTCCAGTGTCTTATTTTGTAATTATATTTTTTCTTCAACTTCATTTAGTAAAGTTTTCAGTACATCTGATAAACTCTAATGTTTCTTGCATGATGCTGAACGAATGTTGGCATATTTGTTATTTGTGATAGCGATTCATATTAATTGGTGTTTCATTGATCGAATGGCGAACAGTGCATATCCTATTCAGACTGTGCGGATGTACAGGCTGATCTGGATCTACACTGGTCACACATTCCATAAGCCCCGTTTCTCCAGTCACAGACACATATCTGCAAGATAGTGTTGTATCTGAATAACAAGCATATGTATCATTTCGCATATGTGCATACATGTAATTACTATATGCATGTAATACAGCGACTGCTACTATAATACCGCACAGGGTGTGTATAAGTATGATTGTTCAATATCTGCCGAGAAATACAAGGTGCATGATCACGTGGTTACAACAACAACAACAATTACTGAAATCTCCAGAAGCGCCTCCGATTCAAAGTAAATATATTTATATTGTCCTTATTATGGGACGGATTTTGATGAAATATGGTGCATCAAACGCGTCTTGTTAAGCTGCATTTGGTGGTCTCGGTACTTAGGCCCAAATTTATGTCATTTTTGCGAAGAATCGATTTTTCGCAAAAAGGTATGTGCCGAACTCCCGAGGACCACCACATGCAGCTCATGAAGCGCGCTTGCTGTGCCATATTTCATCAAAATATGTTGCAAATTAAGGAAAATATAAAATAATACTTACTTTGGAGTGAGCGAGCTTTCAACACGTGTAGCCTTTGTTGTTGTTGTTGTTGTAACCATGTGATCATGCACCTTGAAATATGTGTTAGTTTAAACATATTTTATTTGCATATTGTTTACAAGTTCATTTTCAATGTCAATGTTACTATATACAGTACTATACAAATGGGATTGGATTGAAAGCAAGCTTATTTAAATCCTCTCCCTTACATGCGACTAGATATCATAGGATGCCGAAACCAAGACATTCCTGCCATCAGTTTTAGAACAGTTTATATTATGTGATAATTTATATTTTCTGGATTATAAGTTGTTCTTGTTTCATCATCCTCTGATACACGGCAATTACATTAAAGCAATTAAATTTTTAAAATTCCGAAAAATAGAGTATTGACACAAATGTACAGACAATAGGTTCTATACAATCAATTACATGATACAAGAAATGGAAAAAAATAAGGAATTAAGCAAGCCACAATAGGAGTTGGAGTCTTGTTCCCACACCAAGCCATGCCCAGTTAGCGCCACCCCAAGTCAGATAGTGATAAGTATGTGCACACGTAGGCATCATTATATGGTGCATTACAAACGACCGATGTTTTGTATGAATAGTCTAACTGATGCGAAAATGGCTTCATTGGACTTATCGTCAAGTTGTCTGTTACCATAGAGTATAGTGTGGAGGGTGGGTTGGCAAAAAGTTTGTATGTCGTCTATTAGTTGGGCTCTATGTGCTCCATATTGAGTGCAGTGGAAAAAGAAATGGGTGGCATCTTCAACTTGTCCACAGTTACAGTTGGGCGAGTCAATAATGTTCTTACGATATAAATCATGATTGAGAGAACTGCCTTTCGTTCGAAGACGTGTGTGTAATACCTAGACATACCTAGGACTATTGTAGTAGTAAGTTGGGACCTCTCCGGTATTTGTTTTTATTTTGGTTTTAAAACAATTAAGTGATGGGGCGTTCCGTGTGTCATCTGGAAGAGAGTTCCACTCCCGGATAGTGGATGGTAGAAACGAGTTATAATAAAGGGTGGTTCTGGACCGTACAATCTGTATATTCTTAGGGTTTCGTAAATTGTAACGGGAAGTATCTGTTTGCGGTGGAAGGACATCGACCAGGTAACTGGGTGATATACCATTTTTCATTTTGTAAAATAGGGACAATTTATGCGAGTGACGTCTATTTTCTAATGTTACCCAGCAGGTTTCTATATATAAGGACTCGATTGAAACAAGCCGAGTGGCACCTGTAGCGATACGTGCGGCTTCAATCTGATTTTTTTCGACGGCATCCTTCTCATACTGGGTACAATTATCCCAAACGACATCCGCATATTCTAATACCGGTCTAATAAAAAGAAGATCAATTATTTCAAGGCATTTTCTATCTAGTATGTATTTTAATTTTCTCATAACATTCATCCTACGCCATGCCTTTCCGGTTATGTATGTTATGTGTTGGTGCCATGTTCCCTAGCTCGTTGTTGAAATATATACCTAGATGCTTGTGACTATCAACTTCTGAGACATTAACGTTATTTATGAGGATTGGGGGATGTACTTCTCTATTACGTTTACGTGATATAAGTAGTGATTCAGTTTTCCTTGGATTAAATTATACAAGCCAGGTATTAGACCAGTTAGTAATTATATCAAGATTGTTGTTTATAGTCCTGGATGCTGTTGCAGGAGAATCAACAATAAGACATAAACTGGTGTCGTCTGCGAAAAGTCGAATAGTAGAGTTTATGTCCGTAACAATATCGTATATATTATAATAGAAATAACAAAGGACCGAGAATAGATCATTGCGGGACGCCAGCCTTAATTTGGTTCCAGTTAGACTAAACAACTGGTAATACAACCCTTTGCTTGCGATTATTAAGATAACTTTTAAACCAGTCGTGAATATTATTAGTAACACCTGCGGCTCTCAGCTTCAAAAGAAGACCTGTATGCCAAACTCATCAAATGCTTTGCTTATGTGGCAGAATACCACCCTCACCTCTTTTCCATCGTCTAATGCACGACAGAATGTATTATAAAGGAATGTCAGTTGGTTCACAGTTGAGACGCCAGGTACAAACCCAGACTGTAATGGTTTTAATATATTATTGTCATTAAAATGATTGTATAAATACTTTAAAATCGCCTTCTCAAGACCTTTACTAACAGTGTTAAGCAGGGAGATGGGACGATAATTCGAAGTGAGAGAAGGATCGCCAGCTTTAAATATCGGGCACACATTGGCCTCTTTCCATACGTCTGAAAATAGTCCACATTCACTTGATTTGTTAAAGAGATCTTTTAGGGGAGTTGATAATTCGTACTTTATTTCTTTAAGTATACGATTATTCATGCCATCTGGTCCAGAGGTTTTACCTATGGGCAAATTAGAAAGGATTGTTTGTATTTCTGTTTCATTAAGGGTGATATATTCAAGTCTACTGGTTATTGCATAAGGCGTTACTATGGGTGAAGGAACAGGAGGTTCTTGTAAAAGAGTTTGATCACGGAAAAAGTTATTTAAAATGTTAGCTTTCCCCGTGTTATGTCGATTATTGATCCATTATTTTGAAGTGGTGGGATTGTTTTATTTTCATTCTCGCATATAAAATGTTTCAAAGTAGACCGCCAATATTTTGAACGGAGTTGACCTGATTTTAATTTGTTACTTATCCCAGTGTGGTAATCGTTCTTTGATTCCTGAATTGCTGAAATAACGTCATTCCTGAAACTTCGAAAGTTTAACCAATGTGAATGGTTATTAGATTGTTTTGCTTTATGATATAATCGTTTCCGCTTCCTGATCATTCTCTTAATAGTAGTGGTTATCCATGGTAAATCAGATTGTCGAACAAGTATTGCTTTGTTAGGTATATATTCTTGGGCAAGAGACATGACTTTATTAATTACATTATGGGCGTATTCGTTAATATTTTCAGATTTTAGGTTGTCCCAGTTTGTGGTTGATATTTCTCTGCGTAACATGTCGTAGTCTCCAAGCTCATATTGCCATATTTTGCGATTAAACGGTTTAAATTTGTGCTTCGAATATTTTAGAAGGCCATACATGTATATAGGACAGTGAAACCGTGTCTCTTGTGGCAAAAATGGATCTCCTACTCCGCTGCTAACGATGTTGTCCCTATTTGATACAAACAATAAGTCGATGATTGATTCAGAATGCGCGGTGAAGTGAGTTGGAGAGGAAATACACTGCGACAGTGAAAAGTGAGTATAAATTGAAATCACCTTTCTATTGGATTGGGAGTTCAAAGTATTATAGTTAAAATCGCAAACATTTACAATATCTCTATGGCCAGTATCTATCGCCATATGAATTGAGTCTTCGATACTATTACCATATACAGCATTAACATTCGGGGGCCTGTAAAAGACGCTAAATAAGAAATGTTTGTTATCTGACACAACTTAAATCCAAATTGATTCAATGTTAGGGAGCTCGAGATCTCGCCTACGCTTATGGAATAGTGTGTCTCTAACATATAGAATTACACCTCCGTGCCTATCGCCTTGTCTATTTTTCCTTTCTGGAGATTTAAAATTGTAAAACAGCATATCATCTGTTTTATTTTCATAGCCAAGCCATGTCTCTGTAAAAGCTATTAGGTCAAAGTCTTTGAGCTCAGTGCGTAATATGTCTAGTTTTGAGCACATGCTTTGAACGTTACAATGTACGAATGACAGGTGGTGAGATAGATCATCTGATAAATTATTTCAGACGCCGATTCTTGGGTGAATGACGTAGACGGAATGGAACTAAATGACAAATCCAGCAAATCGTCGCTATCTATGGGACCGGGGTTCGGATGGACGTCTCCCGAGAGAATAATAAGTAACCATGTTGTCCATATTGTGCTGAAAATCGTTAAGCTCAATATTTTAGAGAACTGTCTGTTACATTCCATTGATAATGTGGATGGTGTATACCGACGGTACTGAAGGGGCTTGGCCATATATGGAAGATTGACATTGATTCGGTCTGAATAGAGTACGCTGTATGCAATGCATAGTGTTGGAAGTTCTTTATAATCGTCTGTGAATTTTCTGAATGAGGGATCGTAGCTAGTTATTTCCCTTTGCAAATATATTTATATAAATCCGGTCCTATGGTTTATTTTAGCGTCTATTTCGAACAGATGTGCAGTCTGATCGGTGTCTACACTGTTTGTAATACAATTAAATAGTGTCAAAGTATGAATTTGGCAAATAATGCATTTCGGGAACAGACTGTGAAGATATGTAGGATAACCAGAATAGACACTAGTCGCAAACACTATAATTGCTCCTTTACACATCAAATCGTGTACTATAAACAAAATTGCTACCCCGCTCCATACCTCTCGCGAGGGTAGCAATTTAACCCTATTTATTTAATGTAACGCATGGAAGAGTGATTTTTGCAATCGGTTATGCGGCGTGTTTGATATGTTAGCGATATAAAACTGTCAAAGATTTATCAATAAATTATTAATAAAGAACATACACATGCAGAAATTGGTTACTTTGCCGTGTCAATGTGTTTATCTGACATTTACATGTACATGTATATCAAGATTGTAAATTTGAAAGATTAATTTCATTATGTTGAATGTTGAACAGCATCTAGAGAAAAGATGGCTTCCATGGGAAAATGATTTCCCTGTTCTATTATTTTTGGCAATTTAGTTCTACATAAAAGATTATTTAAAGGTATAAAACATACAGTTTACTAAATTGGTACCTACATGCAACAGGTGTGGGTATGCACTTCGGTTGCTCACATTTTTTGAATGGGTCAAATTGTTGCTGTAGATAACATATCGGAAGCGAATTATTGTAGCTACTGTTGTACAAGCAATAAGACAATAAAATATACAATTTGGACCGGATTTCTATAAATAAATGCAAAGGGAAATAACTAGCTACGATCACTCATTTGTAATTATAGCAGTTGTACGTGGTGTGGCATAATAAGCATACACGTTGATCATAATCAAAATGTTTATGTCGATGACATTTTGTTAAATATATAATGTACCATTGATAGAACACATCATTAATGCAGGCACGTATATTTCATACGAGGATCATAATATTGAAATGATTTGCTCCGTGTCATTAAGCAACATGTATAACTTTAACCGTTCCACTCCTAAATATGTGAAGCGTCGACTTAATATGCTATTCCATTAATCAAGATAGGTAAAATACTGACAACATTGCATATACCATATTGATGAGGCGGCTCGTTACAGGGCGACTCAACTGTATCTGCAATGTTTGTAATGATGGATCGTAGCTAGTTATTTCCCTTTGCAAATCTATTTATAGAGATCCGGTCATTTGCTGTATTTCAACGTTTATTTATTAAGGTAGTATCTCACTGGGCTGCGACAGCTCGCGACTAGTTGGAAACACAAAATTGCGAGAAAATACGCGAATTAGCGACAATTTCCACTTGAAATCACAATGAATTGGTACTTACCTACTATATGTACCAATATAGTATGTCGCACGAATGTTGCAAGAATGTCGCACGAACTCCCGGCGAAATTCGCGCCTGTTTCCTGTCGCGCAGTTCGCGCCGAGGAAATTAAGACCCCTGTGAACGTTTCTAGACATTTTGGAAACTCCCTCGCGAATGCCGTTCTTCGCAATTTGTCGCCAACAGTTGCAGCCCAGTAAGATACTAACTTTACCAAATATGAGTTTTGCGAACAGAGTAGACCCAGATCACATCTGTGCAGTCTGATCTGAGTCTACACTGAATGCAATTCACATTAATAAGTGTGAAAATATGAATCTGGCAAGTAATGTAGTCCCAGATCAGATTGCGTAGATGTGTAGGATGATTTGGACCAACACTAATCTAAATCACTATATCGACTCCTTTTCACAACAAATCATGCTTCATTCGCCCTTTTTACAAGCAATAATGCCCTAAACTACACAATTTGCACCGGATTTCTGTAAATTAATAAATTCAACGGAAGATAACTAGCTACGACCACTCATTATTGATTTGTATTGCGACTATGCAGTGCAAGTGATTAAAGGTGCATGCCACTCAGTAGGTACAAACTGTTCTTCATATCAGAGACATCATCTGAGATATTTTTGGCAAAATAACATTTATTCACCATTACCCCACGTATTGATCGGCAGTAGTATACATTTCATATCAGACGTAACTGTCCACACTGATATCACACTGATGACCGTGTTTCCTTAAAATGTTAACGGACATTATTATTTATTCTCTGCATTTGTTTTTTGATGTACAATGATCATAATTTATGATCTGTCGAAAATAATATTTTGTTCAGGTGATGCTTTTAATTAGTATAAACAATTAACTAATGCCATGCCTCATGTGCATATAAATAGCCTGATATCACCGCGAGTCACTATCAGTAAAATAAATATTACTAAATTATTATATCTGTATAGCGGGCACTCGTATTTTTTAGAACAGGTGGAATAGTGACACAATTATACACTTATTTAATTTGTATAAAGAGCAGTTTGTGCCTACTGAGTGGGCATATACCTTTAAATTTAAATTTCGCATTGTACTGATCATTGCATTCATAGTTATAATTACACGTCGATGTCAAGTGGCTACGTCACTAGGTTTTTGTCAATATTAAATGTGTTTGTCTGACTATTACAAGGACAAAGGTTAGCTTGAATTCCACAAGTATGAGACACGCCATGCGAATTTGTACATATAGTAGGGTCATTTCCGGGGATTCCGTGACCAGCATGTTCCTACCTTTTTGTTTATTGTTGATTTGTCAACTTGAACCATTTTAGAAAAAAAATAGCTCCTATGCATTTTAAAAAAAATATGGGAAAACATTTTAGAGCACAAAATTCAAAATGGCCGCCAACGGCATTTTGAAATATATAAAATGCATTATCTCTGTAATGAGATAAGCAAGAAACACAAATTAGGTGTCGTTTCCCAATAATTGCATCATGTCAAAACTGCTGGTATGGTTCATTTTTAGTTTGGACTTCGAAATCCAAGATGGCTGCTGTCCATCATTCTAAAAATACATGATACTGCACACTGTTAGTGTGAGCTAAGCTAAAAGTAAAACTAATGTGTATATATTCACAAATGTTAGCATGCCACACCTGCTGGAGGGGTTGTGTGTTGGTTTAAAAGTCACTAAGCCCTTGAAATCCAAGATGGCCGCCGTCCGCCATCTTAAACAATATAAAACACAATATTTATGTGGGGAAAATTAAGCTAAATGTATAACTGGTGTGACATTTTTGCTAATTTAGCAGATCACATCTACTAGAAGGGTTGTTTGTTAGGTTGGATGCTATCAGGATCAGGAAATCCAAGATGGCCACCATATGCCATCTTGAAAAACTGAAAATACATTAGTTTTGAGACTGCATATAAGTAAATGTACAAACAGATGATGCTATGGCTTTAATGGATCATTTTTTACCATAGAGATTATCATGACTGTCAAATTTCAACATGGCAACAATAAATAACAATAAATAACAATAATTATATATTGTTACATGCTTTCCGTTGTTTGCACATATGTGCAAACAAATAGCGCGTGCTGTTTGCACATGGCTTTAGGCAATGCTCATTCCGGGGCCGCGGCCTTGGGGTTCAAACAGTTCCCTCGGGCCACAGCAAACGTTTGCACACGGCTGGACATGATCAAACCTTATATTGTGCATTAAAACTTGCAATCTGGATATGTTGGATGATTTTTAGCACGGCAACCACGCGGAAATGTTGGCTTTCATTTGAGTCTACTGTATTTATTAATCTTACTTTGAAATCCAAAATGGTTACTGTTTAGTATTTGTCATATTGAAAAGAAAAAAAAAATGACAAAGTGATCAATGGTTTATAATATATTTTGAGTCCGCTAAGAATGAATGTCAAATTGGGAGGTTGTTATCACTGGTAGCAAGTCGATATAGTACAAGCGGAAATTAACTGTCTTTGTTTGTTCCGTGACTACTCGAACGACTATTTGTTATTTTGACTGTTATCATAACATGAGTTAACGTTGTCTGGTATATACTTATTCCTATCTAAAAATGACACTCAGTACGTTTAAACATGATAATGTGTTGAATGTATGGCTGCTAACCAATTAGTTCCAATCAAATATATATGGGCCGCGCTCTGGGGAAACCAGCCTTAATGTGAAAATATTTAATTTTCACTTTTTTTGTAATGCGGACACCTTTCAAAAACAATATTCTGAAAAGAAAATGCAATTATGTTTAATAGTTTTAGTTTTATCTAACTTTTTGTAGCACCATGTGAATCACGCACGAAAAAAAAACGTAGTCATCGAGAAACGTTATTGAAACGGCGACGTTTGCACAATGCAACTCAACTGCCTACAGTAGAAATGAGTGTTCATAGACTCATTGGCGGTGCTTGCTGTAAACTGTATTTGCTGATAAGTTACACTCAATTTTTCTACAAGTGTTAGTATTTATACTATCAAACATTGATCCGAATAAAACTATGATATGTACATGTAGTGAACAAAACAAAAGCACAACTATCGATTTTAAATCTATAATTAGCTGACCTGTGGTTTCGTAATTTGCCACCATCGCCATAATAGATTCATATAGGCTACATGTGTCGTCAGAAAGATACATTGTAATTATTTCAGAACTTAGGTCAGAATATAATTGACGTCATTTACAGTTAATTGTGACGTCATTATTAGCCGATCTATTTATAGATCGGCTATATATTGGTTATCCATTGGTTTGTGAAAATGTTTGTAACCACCATTTTCTCCTATATTCGGTATTCTACAAACGCGAAATGTGTTGTATCACTTCCAAACTACATCAACCGGATAATTTTTTTCATTTTTGGCCATTATCTCTGTTTAAAACTTTAAATATAGGGAAATAACACAATTTGGCTATAAATAAACGCTTTAACTACAAGAGTTCGGTAATTTGGCTATAAATAAACGTTTTAACAAGAGTTCGCTAAACTAAAGTTAGGCGGCTTGCCTTCTATTCGTTACAAAGGGTGATATTTTGTATTCGTGATTTGATTGGACCGGACCAATGTTGGCTCGCCCAGCTGACCAATCAATCGAACAGTTGCCGATCACGTGATCTTGATATGCACGCCAGCTTCATTTGCGAGAAGATAGACAACCAGATACAGGTAATATGTTTTGCAAAGTACATTTCAGTATAAATACCGCCCATAATATACGCTACAAACTGTTAATTAACAATATACGAGTGGGGATTGTCCCTGCAGTATATTTATACTGTACCGAGAGAAAAGTGGAGCCATTACGGCCCTTCTTAGATGCCAGATGTTTTGTGAAAAGTTTTGATTAAACTAGGAACTAAAGAAGGCAAAAGAAAATGGCCGTCATTAAGTAGAGTGGAGGTGACACTGACAATGTTCGTGCATTGAAAATGCTCGCTTAATGTTTACTTTTTGCCACAGGTCTCTGTTGCATATGAAAATATTCCAGATTTTTGTTTCTGAATGTACAAAATAATAGTCTTGTCTCCATTTTGTACATTGTCGTTGCAAGATCATTTCACGTGACGATGTGATGTCACGTGACGTTTACTGCAGATGCAGCATTTTACTGAGTGTAATACGAGAGAAAGCAGCTTCACAATTTACTAAAAAACATGCTGAAGTGGACTGATAATGATATGTAGCTCCAGTATGTAGAAGTGTAATTAAAATTATTGTAATGTTCGTTCCTTTGTTGTTTATTTATGGTTAAACTTTATAAATCGCTCATTCTTTTACTTATGCATCAGTAAATGTAACTCTCGCCCCCACACACACACAGCCAGGGAATAGTGGGGCTTTTATTTTTGCTGCCGTTAAAGCTCCGGCAGCTGGTGAGACAATGTAAGCTGGTGTAATCATTATATTGTGTGTGAACCCCACCCAGAGCTACAGATAAGCTGCATATTTGCGTAAATACCCACAGGGGTTCGAAGTCGTGCTGGGAAAAGTGTACTGAGTCCGAATCGGTGGGCGTCTTAGTCGGTGGGCGTCTTGTAAAAAAGACGCCCACCGACTAAGACGCCCACCGATTCGGACTCAGTACACTTTTCATAGCACAACTTCGAACCCCTGTGTAAATACCCAACTAAAATTGCCAAAAACCTAATTGAAATCAGAAGTAGTGAGTATCAAAAAGCAATGACAACAATTGTGGTACCTTTATCATGCTGCAGAAAACAATAAACAGACCACAATATAGCATATTTTTCTTATTTTTCCATGAAAACACATCCAAAGAGACAATTCTAATGAAATGCCAAGATATGTTTTCATTTCTAAACAAACTATTCAATAATTGCTGTCTGTTGATGTGTAAACAGTAGTGTGATTTAATTTTACCCAATTAAAATTTTGAAATACCCAATTGCTTCAGAACTGATGGAGTAACAATACTCAATTACTAATTCCTTATCTGGAGCACTGCGGCCACCAACTGAATTATAATGTTTGACACCCGTGCTGTCTCTGTACTTAACATGCTTAAGACGTGTGAGATGATGTATTTTGATGGACCTCAGACAATAAAAAATTGCAGTTTGTGTGGAATTTCATGAAAAATGTTTACAGATTTTGCGATATTTTCTGTAAATCATGCCAAAGGTTGATGAAATTCTCAGAGCAAATGCGGAATGTCACCATGTTGTCACCATTCCATGTTATTTATACAAGATATTGTAAATTTTGTAAATATTTTTCATCAAAGTGCGCACATGTTTGTACATGCAAAATCACATGGCGCATGTCATGTATACAATTTGTCATAAATTGTCAATATTTCAGTGATATTTCATAAGAGTATACCTTTTCTTTTTTATTTCTCCCCAAAAGTGCATGTAAATGTTGTGACCACTCATCAGAACCGTCTCAGCAAGAATGTTCAGATGGTGTATGCAACATATACTTCCGAGAAAAAATAATACAAATAAGTTATTATATTAAACACTAAACTAAATGTGCAAAGTTACAATATCCGACAAGTACACATGTATTTATTTGTTTTTAATATATATCATGTATATGTCTCAGGAAAGAAGGCAGAGTTGTATGACCATCTTAACCCAAACTGGGCACCATCAGTTAATCTGGGCGGACAAAAGCGAGCATCATCTACATCAAGATATGATCGGCAGCAGGAAAAGAAGAGAAGGAAGCCAGCTGAATCCACAACTATTGTTGGACCTGATCACACTGAGACGGGTATGGATATGGGTGACAGCGTTGATGAAGACGGCGTTGCAGGAACTGCGTACAGAGAATGGGGAGCTGAAGGAAAAAGTGGCCCATTTGGAAACTAAATTCACTGCAAGTTATTTTAAGGGTAGTGACGAGAAGGTGAAACACTTAACAGGATTACCATCATTCACAGTTCTATCTATATTGTTTAATTTGCTGGAGCCTCACCTGCCATCCAGTCTGGTTATGCCCAAATTCAAGGTAATGATATTGACATTAGTGAAATTGTGACAAAATTTGTCAAATCTCTTTCTTGCGTATGAATTTGACACTACTCAATCAACACTATCTATACTTTTTACACAGACAATTGACTGTATGTACAAGCGGCTAAAGAAACTCATAAGATGGCCAGAGCGCGAGACATTGAGAAAAACCATACCAATGGAATTTAGGAAGTACTTCGGCCACATGTGTGCAGTGATAATTGATTGTTTTGAGGTATTTATTGAGAAACCAAGTGGTTTGAAAGCCAGAGCAGAAACCTGGTCTTCATACAAACACCACCACACTGTGAAATTTCTAATTGGAATTACTCCTCAGGGCAGTGTGTCTTTCATATCGAAATCATGGGGTGGTCGTGTGAGTGACAAGTCTGTGACAGAGAACAGTGACTTCCTGTCCAAGTTATTACCTGGGGATTTAGTGTTGGCGGACAGAGGATTTGATGTCAAGGACAGTGTTGGCTCGATAGCTGCATAAGTGAAGATTCGAGCATTTACGAAAGGTCGTGATCAGCTATCACCTCTGGACGTGGAATCAACGCGTAAACTTGCCCACTCAAGACTACATGTGGAACGGGTTATTGGTTCAGTTCGACAGAAATATACTATATTGAACGGTTGTCTTCCCATTAATTGTCTCATGAACAAGGATAAGTTTGGTAAGACGGTCACTGACAAAATTGTTACCGTTTCGTGGTGTGGACTAGTACATTTGTGTGACTCAATTGTTGATTTTAACTGAACCAAATTGATCTACACTGGTCCTTGCACCCCTTCGTGTCCTTTTGTAAATACTGAAATCTTCTTTTTCTGATTCACTTATTTCGCCATCAAACATTTACTTTTCTATTGATTGCAAGGAAATAGCGATTCTGCGATTTCGGTCGGCTGCCAGCATGGTACCGGTAAACAGGTTGTCTGTCGGTCGGTATAGTCGATTATACCGACCGACAGCCGACCTGTTTATCTGTACCATGCCGGCAGCCGACCGAAATCACTGAATTGGTATTCCTGGGCCAGGGGTTAGGAATTTCTTCAGCAGATTTGCTGGCACCTTTTGAAATTAAAATCATATACATATCCCAATTCAAAACCATTTTTAATGGAAGCTAAACATGTATGCTTTATCATTTATTCCATTAGCATGATTATCACATAAAGCATGCAATAATAAAGCATAAACACTCATAGTAAGCATGATATTACTTCCTTTCAATGAATAAGACCAGTGTAGGCACAGATCAGCCTGCACATTCACATACAGGAGTGTGCTAGCAGATTAATGTCCAGATTGATCAAACCCCATAAGGCCTTTTTCTCAAGCCACGGTCACATATACTTTTCTATATTTGTGATGCACCGTTAGAGAAACAGTCCACTTACTTCACTGGTGCTGCAATTCGTGCCGATGGAAATAGTTCAAGACAATCCACTTGAAAGATACAATAGGCGCCATTAATTGTAAAAAAATGTTTCAAGACGAGTAGTAATTTTATTGATTTTTTAACACTCATCTAGAAACATTTTACGTTGTATTTTTCAAGTGGATTGTCTTTCATTTTCCACCGGAGCGGAGTGCAGCACCAGTGTAATAATGATAATTAAGATGCGCCATGTGATTTTGTACTTACAAAAATGGGCGTAATATCATAAAAAAAATACAAAATTTACGATATTTTCCTGGAATGACACCGAAGGTTGTCGAAATTTTCAGAGCAAATGCAGAATTCTATTCCGCATTTGCTTTGAGAATTTCATCAACTTTCAGCATATTTCATGAAATTGCGCACCTGTTTGTAGGTACAAAATCACATGGTGCGTCTCGATTATGCAGACAGTATATCTGCATTGGCAATATATACATTGAAGTTCACATACAGTACTTGCACACTAAATTAATTACCTTTTTACACGCTTGTTTTTCTTAAATTCTGGCATCTTTCTACAGTCTGGGCAATAGGTATATATATAAGATTCCGGCACCTCGTGTTAATTTATGGCACCCGGTGTTTTTATAAACTTGAATGTATAAGGTTTCCAATAATCCGGGTGCCATTTTTTTTAACCAAGTTCAAGGTCAGTTCAAGGTCATTGGACCGTATGCTTGACGGAAGTCGAAAATTGCCAATATATGAGCCAATAGGTAGGTCATGGTCCTTAACTTGGAAATTGGTGTAAGTTGTTTAAAAACATTTCAGATGGATATATTAAAGAATTTACGTAAACTACACTAATATTCAGTATATTATTATCATATTTTCAAGATGGCCGCCAAAAATCGGGTATTTATGAGATTTCGGTTGACTTGTTACATATTTGTGTAATGCTAAGCGCCTTCACCTATATTCAAAGGTTAATTCTTTCAACTGGAATACTATTGCAGTTAATATACTCCATTGTCAGAAAACTCAAAATGGCCGCCAAGTAAATGGCAAATCCATAGTAATTTATTAAATATAACTGGGATAATTTGGTTGGGGAGGAAATCAACACTTCTCTCACTTTTCCCTGAGATACCGTAACTACTAAAATGTGGACATATATTGAACCCTGATTTGATCGGCTAATAACATCATGCTCTGCATGACTTTTCATTTATTGATTTAAACATTACGTCACAAAGACCAAACAACTAAACGGCATTCCTGGTGTTGGAAATTATATGCACATCGTATCGGTGATTGAAACAAATGCATTTTTTCTGTAGAAATGAATGACCAGAATGTTGATAGGCATATGGCTGCACATATCAATGACTTCAGCACCCGATTGGGTCTAGAGGGTAGTCGGACACCCCGGGCATTTTTATTCCCAGACTCTCGGAATTAAATTTACATCTCAGAAAGCGGGAAGAACATTTTCCTGTGTAGCCAATATAACTGAAGGACGGGCTAATGTACATGTACCCCGTACTAGCAGGTCTATGGGAAAATTCTGCGCTGACCCCCACTCCATCGGCTGGCCACCACCGTCACTGCCGGGAAAATGTGGAGATGTAACATACATGGTTGTATAATTGTTACAACATGTCCCGATACAAATACCTACAGCATATTCTCTCGTCGTGAATAATTAAGGGGAAACCCCGCGCCCCCCCCCCCAACATTTGGCGAGTATAGATATGTTTGCTCTAAAATGCGCCATAACGCAACAAAATGGGGTGTAGATATCAAACATGTTCCGGAGGTAATACCGCCGGACCCACCTAGCAGTCTCCCCAGCTCCGTTTGGTAGACGAACCAACGGTGCTAGTTCGAAAGTATAGCAAACTACACTCTAACTCCGGTATCTCGAACATCAGTATCCCGATGATATCCCCTATCTCGATGATTCAATACAGTCCCGAATTATATCCTTATTTGTTTAATATAAATTTCCTCGGCTATCTCG
Organism: Conchocele bisecta; assembly: GCA_029237695.1. Classification (NCBI taxonomy): domain Eukaryota; kingdom Metazoa; phylum Mollusca; class Bivalvia; order Lucinida; family Thyasiridae; genus Conchocele; species Conchocele bisecta. The sequence continues at coordinate 100,830,320 of CM055265.1, forward strand.
ACCGTGCTCTATTTCGTATATGTTCTCTATCTCGACTGTTCATTCTGTCCCCTCCGTATAAAAATACGTTAAAAATCTCTTCGCTATCTCGATCACATAAAGGCTTGGATACATCGCTTCAGTGCCTGGCTCCCAAGATCGATTTTGGTTGACACTAATTTTCCAAACATATTATCAAACAAAACAAAATATATTGACACCTACAATGTACCTCAGGTAGTTTGCTTAATTAGTCTCACTGGATATATTGGAGTGTTTGTCACGATTCATTAAGATTCATATCAACCTGGTCATTTACGCAAGACACTGATAGTCAATACGCCACCTTGTAATGTTGATTATCTTACTATTGTTGGTCATTAGTTAAATTGTGAGTTTACTCGTGGTATAACGGGTAAAATGATTTCATATTTTTCGCGAAAATATCCGACCATGTGTCACGCCAGGGTGACACCGGGCTAGTTTACTGAAGGGATGGAACACCAAGCATGTTGTGGACAACAAGGTATATTTTTACAATGATGATGTATTTACATAAATGAAATGCACAAACAATGGATGAATATGTCAGTACGGACAATGTCCCTTAGTAGCCACCGCCACAGGCACTTGCACAACCAAGGCACCTCCACGAGTCTGGAAGAGGTAGGTATAGTTCAAAAGTATATGTCATCATGATCTGGATCAAGATCCAATGTTAGAGTTCAGCTAATTAACTCCGGCTTCCGCCATGATGGGAGTGACGTTCTAATGACGTCGTAAAGTTACTTGTAACTATAGGATACAGAGCCTACTTGGGCGGATGGGGCCAATAATACATCGGTGAACGCCCTTAGCGATTCATCACGTCCTTGGACGGAATGGCGTCACCGGAATTATGCCCCACTCGAATACGCCCTTGGTCCACGCAGAGCAGAGTCCCCGCTGGTACACGGTGTCGTGTTGTGGACTCCAGAATAAATAAATATGTGTTGCGTACTGGTTCTACGCATACACAAAGTATGGACGTGCCGTCGCTCGTTGCTGACTGGCTGGCTGCCTGGCTGGTGTACTGGCTGGTGTACTGTACACTTCTCAGTGAAAGCTTGCGATCCTATGTCTCACAAGAATGTAATTGAGTGTCCGACTCCTAGTATATGGTGCTAAATCAAATATATACTCCCACCCTAGTGCACGACTATCCTCATGTAGTCTGCCTGTCAATGTAAAACTTATGTGCCAACCTTTGGCTTACAATTTTGTGTAAGTGGACTAATGTTCTAACAGTCAGTCTAGCTCATGAGATATCTGGTGAATTAATCTGAAATACTTCAGTCATAAGTAGATAATATGACCTACTCAGGGGCGGCGGAAGCGGCGGGGGGGGGGGGGGCGGGGGGCGGGGGGGGGGGCCGGGGGCCTAGGCCCCCCCCCCCCCAATAATTTTGTGGGGGGGGGCTAGCCCCCATCCCCCCCCCCCCCCCCCCCCCCCCATTAATTCTGTAACATTCATATAACCATATTTACAAGTGGTCATTTGAAAGAATATTTACATTGTTATCAAACGGCAATCGTACGACTGATTCAATGTGATATTTTTGAAAGTCGCTAAAAATTACGTGACACGGTACATGTAAGTGGTAGCAGATACAGATACAAGTCAGTAGGCTACGTCTCTGGTGGCTACAATTATGTATTACAAGTATCATGAGTATCGTGTCGCAGTAAATATGCATGTGGTACAATACCAACACACTAAATACTAAAACATGTCTGGCCCAGTGTCAACATGATGCGATATATAGAGCCGCGTATATTTGGCACTACCATAATGTTACATCTGCGATACGCTTATTTTTCTGAAAATTTCCAACTTGTATTTTTATGTTGATTTTCGAAACATTCGACAGGCGAAACAGTAAATTAAACGAATTAAGCCCTGTGCCCAGTTCTATTCGTTAAGGGCTGTAATTAATGTTGTGAGAACTTGTAGCCCAAGCCCATTGTACTTATATGCAATAAACTATGTTTAAACTAAAATTAGTTACATAATACTGATTGTGTGATGGTGTTATCTAAAAAAAAAAATACCGGTCGTATGGTTATTTAGTTTCAAATGTCAGGGCACAAGTCGTCCATATATTATAAAAATCACTTGCCTACAACACTTGCCTACAAAAACATTCGTTTATGATATTTACCCCGACCCGTGTGTAACCCGTCATAAGCGCCTATCTGATCAAGATGATCAGAAAAAAGCGCGGTGATAACCCAGACTCCCATACCATGCCGTGTCAGTCTTATCAATCCGGCGACAGTGTAAACACTTCACCGGAAAGAGAAAACTTATACGGGGAGGTGGGTAGTTCTTCGTGCGGCTCAACTGATCTGCTAGCACAATGTTTTTTCCTGCAATATGTGCTGCCCTGAGACATATTTTGTTCTGTAAAGCCCAGATACACAGGTTCCACACTTGATTGCATAGTTGTGGTGAATGGGTACCCCCTTGCTTGTTGATATAGTGGACAACAGTCGAGTTGTCGCACCGTATCAATACAGTTTGACCTTTCAGTCGAGACTGAAAATGTTTCAATGTTCGAAATAAAATTCTTAGGGAATGAAATAAAATTCTGCTACGCGTATCCAACATTACAATGTTTGTGAGCCGCAAATAGTAAAGCGTACGGTTATAAATAGGACAACATCAACTTATTGCAATGACGCAACTATTTCAAGTGTCAAAATCCGACGTTACATTGGTAAATTTAAGCGTAATTTTGCGACGTCATTTTCAGGCTTTCATGACGTTGTCATTAAGTCTGGTTTTCGCAGAGCGCGGCCCAATTATTATTTATATGTATGTCTATTATTACACTTAATATAATATATGGGCCACAGTCAGTGACATGTGCGTGGGATAATGTTTATGCTATACACCCTTCTTCAGTGTGTTGGTGCTGCTAGAAACCATCATAACCAGCAATATGCTTCCTTTTCATGTATGTAAGTTATCTAAGGAGTGCAACTCCAGCGACTTCATGCATCAGATACATGCCGTTCGTTATATAACTGAAGACAATGATAAACATCGAACCGAACACATACATATATTTCTAAGATTGTATATAATGATATGCCATTGGATATGTGACTTTTATGGAACGCCAAATCTACATAAACTCAAATATATATTGCTAGCTCTAAATATTTGGAGCTAGCAATAAATATTTGGAGAGCTCTCGAAATCATTTGGAGAGCTCTCGAAATCAATTAATGATATCTCGAAATCATTTGGAGAGCTCTCGAAATCACTTGGAGCGAGCAATATAACATTTGATTTGGAGAGCTCTCTAAATTATTTGGAGCTATCTTTAAATCATTTGGAGAGCTCTCGAAATCAATTGGAGAGCTCTCGAAATCAATTAATGATGTCTCGAAATCATTTCGAGAGCTCTCAAAATCATTTGTAGCGAGCATTATATAACTTTGATTTAGAGAGCATTTGGAGATATCTCTAAATCATTTGGAGAGCTCTCGAAATCATTTGGAGAGCTCTCGAAATCAATTAATGATATCTCGAAATCATTTAGAGAGCTCTCGAAATCATTTGTAGTGAGCATTATGTAACTTGATTTGGAGAGCTCTCTTAATCATTTGGAGCTATCTCTAAATCATTTGGAGAGCTCTCGAAATCATTTGGAGAGCTCTCGAATTCATTTGGAGATATCTCAAATTGATTTAGAGAGGGCATTATAAACTTGATTTGATGCTAGCTCCAAATACCACTCCACGTGAGAACTGGGGGAAAAAACAATACGCGCTCCCTTCCCGCGCTTTTAAAATCTCTGTACGCATGTGCACCGAGCCTATTAAAAACTTCGTAACCTTCAATATGGAGTATATGGATGGAGTAAAAAACATTTGTTTAGCTTATTTCTTTTTCATTTATTGATGCTTTTAAGCATATTTAATTTATTTATAGACCTCGGTCCGTTACTTCAACATGTGCTGTAAACATGCTCGACATATGTGTATTCACTACTACACGTGTGACAGGCGATTTCCGGTCTAGGTAAAGTCGCACTCAGTAAATTTGGGATGGCACGATTTACCCAAATCTACCCAAATCTTCATGTAATTACTATATTTGTTAATAAATAAAGCTATACACATTATATTAATGATGTTTGGACTGTACTTACATAATAGCTGTCATTAGTTTGCTTATACCAGGGCCTTTTTTTAATGTTTTGATGAAAAATGGAAATATTTGTACATGAAATAAAGGGAGAATGCCGCGATTAACTTATGCTAGGAAGCCAATGAATATAATGCACTTTATAATGGCTAAATGGGAATGATGATTTTTAATTGAAATACTCATAAAAATATTAGAACCTCTCTAATGAGTAATGTTGACATCCAAGGAGACAGTGTGTGAAAACTGTTAATTATGTCAACTAGTATAAGTATATATTTATATACGGTAGTAATATATAATTTAAATATATAAACTACTAATATTTTAAAACTAATACTGCATTAATATGTATATGTGGCTGTGACTGGATAAATGGGGCTTATCGAAATTGTGACCAGTGTAGGTTCTGATTAAATAGATCCCTTCTGTAGCCTGGTAACGACCTACATTGCTTGTTCGAAGCATGACTGGGGGTTTCATTTATGGAATGACGAATGTTGCAGATGCTGATCAAACTGCGGATGCACATGCTGATCTCGATCTACACTGGTCGCAAAATCCATAAACCACATTTCTTCCAAATTATGTGCGATATGCAATCATGGTCGATGATAACTTAAAGTTAGACAACTGAGACATAATTAATGAGTCTCGGTAGTCTCCCTTTATAATCATGCTATATTAATCGTTTTCCCGCAGAAATATGTGCTTTATTCTTCAAATGTTTCGGTCAAAATGTGGTTATTATATGATATACTAATGATATATTGTAGAAAAAGTATATAATATAATCATAAATGTTATTTTTAATGAAGATTTGGGTATATTTGGGTAAATCGCGCTGCGTAATTCAATGCGTAATTCAATAATTCAGGGAGACATCGTTTTCATAGTTTCAAGCGATTTAATGCTAGCTCCAAATAAGATATATATTGCTAGCTCGAAATGAATTAGAGATAGCTCGAAATGATTTCGAGAGCTCTCCAAATGATTTAAGAGCTCTCAAAATGATTTAGAGATAGCTCCCAATCATTTAGAGAGCTCTCCAAATCAAAGTTATATAATGCTCGCTACAAATGATTTCGAGAGCTCTCTAAATTATTTCGAGATATTATTAATTGATTTCGAGAGCTCTCCAAATAATTTAGAGAGCTCTCCAAATGAGTTAGAGATAGCTCCAAATGATTTCGAGAGCTCTCCAAATCAAGTTATATAATGCTCGCTACAAATGATTTCGAGAGCTCTCTAAATGATTTCGAGATATCATTAATTGATTTCGAGAGCTCTCCAAATGATTTCGAGAGCTCTCCAAATTATTTAGAGATAGCTCCAAATGATTTAGAGAGCTCTCTAAATCAAAGTTATATAATGCTCGCTACAAATGATTTCGAGAGCTCTCTATATGATTTCGATATATCATTAATTGATTTCGAGAGCTCTCCAAATGATTTCGAGAGCTTTCCAAATGATTTAGAGATAGCTCCAAATGATTTAGAGAGCTCTCCAAATCAAAGCTATATAATGCTCGCTACAAATGATTTCGAGAGCTCTCTAACTGATTTCGAGATATCATTAATTGATTTCGAGAGTCTCCATGATTGAGAGCTCTCCAAATGATTTAGAGATCTCCACTTTATCTAAACTATAATGCTCGCTCCAAATGATTTCGAGAGCTCTCCAAATGATTTCGAGATATCATTAATTGATTTCGAGAGCTCTCCAAATGATTTCGAGAGCTCTCCAAATATTTATTGCTAGCTCAAAATATTTGTTGCTAGCTCTAAATATTTAGAGCTAGCAATATATATTTGAGTTTATGTAGATTTGGCGTTCCATAGACTTTAGCTAGATGATTCCAAACTCCATGTAAAACATATTCAGTAACTATACGATCATCATGTCTAAATATTTCAGTTACTGCATCAGAAATTATTTGTGCTACATCAGCTGTCAGAGTGGTGTTATGGACTTGTCAATAATATAGCGCAATCATATTTCCTATTTAGAATTCGGGTCTATCTGCTATTAGTTAATTTGAGTTGCGGTCACATTGTCTGTGATGTATACATTTCTGTATTTCATAAGCATTAATCAGTGATCAAGATATATTTCCACACCAGTTTATGCTGAGTAACATATACAGTGTATATGTGCAATCATGAACTCGGTGTGTAGAAGGGGAGTATGTCAATATGTAATTGTTTTTTTCATTTATAGTGGTTAGCTCACCACTGACTCTTCATTCATGGTAGTTCTACAAATCACGCTGTGCATACATGTCATCTATGTGCTTGGAGAGGTAATATGCCATATAAGATGGATTCATCAAGAATGTATACTTGATTCATAATCAAACTAAATATATCACTAGAGGTGGCCACAACTTAGGCCCTTGTAGATTCATCTTATGCATTTTACAGAAATGTAATGGACTACCTACGAGAAATATCTAGCAAGCTACACCCAGCATCACGGTCAGTCATTGATTAGTTGATGACCAATTGACCGGTACTTATCAGTAGAAGACAAACACGTAACACATCTTCTACATCCATTAGCTTACTGGGGATCGTGTAGTAACCTTATACATGTAATAACATAGCACGCAATTTGTATGCCTTTAAAGATGGAATAATAACAAGTCATGATTGTCCTACGATTAGATAAAAATGTGTATTTCTGCGTACATCTGATAGTGGCCATCACAATATATTTTACCCTAAGATTAAACAATAATAATTAATTACTGTGGTTTCTCCGATCTACTATCATTAAGAACAGCCACATAATTTGATTCTCCGTATCTTATTTGGCCAAGGATATATTGTAGTTTATGTTTCCTTCAACATGGCATACAGGGGCAATCTTATTTTTAAAACTAAGTATAATATACAGCCAAGCAATAATAAGTTTTCAAGGTTATACATTATTTGTAAGAAGACATATGTGTTGCGTAATTGTAACTTATATTGCCCAATATATAATACATTTAATATTTTTAAAAAAAAGCGGCCATCTTGAATGTCAAGGCATTACCAGCGTCCAAATTATCAAGCAGATGTGAACTGCTAAAATATGTGAAATACTCATGACTTGGTACTTTAGCCTATGTGTCATCTTGGAAATGTTGTATTTTGGCTTTTCAATATGGAAGATGGTGGCCATCTTGAATTTCCAAACGACGATCACATTGTTATGTGTAGAGTGTGATATTCTGTTTATTTTTACAATATACGGATGTATTTCGATCATTTTGATTCCTGAAAAACATGTAATGTTTCAAAGTGTTTCCAAAATATATTGGCTGTTGACAATAAATACATGTTATTCTTGTGCTCTCTAAGTAACAAGCACACTTCTCCCAATTAGGCAAGCATGATGATCATTAGCTAATGCATTATATGGTATGATGGATGGCATGGGTATGCATATTCCAAATATGCAGCATGTCTTTCTCCAGCATTAAGAACACCACATATGTCTTCACATGTGCCAACATGGGCCGCCGCCTGGACCGACAAATAAAAACTTGAAACCAAATATTATGGATGGACGGACTGACGGACGAACAGATGGACGGACGGAACGACGAAAACTATATACTCATCGACATACTTCGTATGCCGGGGGTATAATAAATACAATACATGGTAACGATATATAATTAATGTAGTCACTGGTGTATTCAGTTCTATATTAAACACTACATGTAATGCATTTACTTTTTCTAATTAAACATGATTTAAACTAATACACCAAACACTTAATCATGGACAGTGTCACAATGACTGTCAGTTTCAAGATGGCCAGCACCATGGCCGATTTTGCAATTTATGAGTTCGGATCTATATAAACACTATTAATACAACTGAAATGTGTTAAAATAGTTGATAATATCCTTAACACGAGAACACCAAAATGAGCTAACCCGTGAAATATACTCGAATACATGTCTCTGGTTGCTATAGTATGTGTTCATCAGGAGTGTAATACATTTAAAATACAACCATATGGATTCTTATGTGGATTCAATGCCGCATAGGGGTATATGTATATACATGTATGCAAAAACAGACATGTATATTTGCTACAAACGACATGTAGTATGCACATGCTAAACAGTTAAATACGAGTACAATTTTGCATTCATGAAACAAGTGTACACATGATACATGATCATACTGTTTCGAGGTCATTAGAATGGCATTGCCTGTTGTCAAATAGAGAAATATATATGCGGAGGAGACCAAATGAGCCAGCATTTGGTACAATGTGGCACAAAAATCCTTTCTACAAAACTGATTCTGACAGCCCGCATAACTAGCTAGAATGTCATGTAGACATTTGTTGAATTGCAATTCTATTCAGTTCAATATATTTATTTCTTCCTGTCCGGAGATTGTAAATTGTAAAACAATATACAAGAATGATACATGTACAAAAACAAACGTGGAAATTAACCACCGAGTCATATCACCATGGATAAACTGTCAAAAACATTCAGCGTTGACCCAGATCGGTGCTGCTGCCACCTCAACCGATCAGGGACTTTGCCACTGACAATTACTGGCGTTGTGTTTCAACACATATATTTTATAGTTTTGGATTTTAACCCGAACGTGGACATGTGCACTTCGGTCAGGAATCAGCGTCACCAACGCTACGCATTCCCATTTCGTCATGACGCGTTGCATACCTACTATGTCAGACATTTAACTGTGTTGGAAGTATGACATGAAACATTGTCTTACGCACTATCTAGTGTTGCTCCTACCATTGTTTGCACACAGGCCAGCTGGTTTAACACCTCGACGGACCATTGCGTAAAATGCATTTAAACCCTTCTGACAGCGTTCAGTAAGTAATCCGTTCCTTGTATTTTAGGTCTGCGCTTTGCCTTATTCCGAGGTGAACGACGCTATCATATACTGTAATAATAGTAGATCCTAATTTATAGTTAGGGTTAGCGTCTGTTTTAGATTTAGACAATAAAACAATGCGGGAATTATCAGCGTTTATAGAGAAACGCCATTTGGTCGCGTAACTGTTTACGATATTTAGTAGGCTCTGCAGATGACATGGTCGCATTGCTAAGCATGCTAAGTAGGCCAATGCCGGGTTACCCGTATTAGCGGAACCCACCGAGGCACCCAATTTTTATTTTTCTAACTGGACTAATAAATCGTTTATAAAAACAAGATAGAAACAAGTGGAGATAACTCCCCCTTGACTGACGCTGCGAGTTATCGGTATGGCCTGTGACGAAACACCGTTAATTCTGGCGTATGACCATAACCACGTATAGTAGTTTCTGTTGATTCTCCAAAGTTGTCCTTGAATTCCCAGTTTGTGTAAGTTTATACAACAGCCCATTGTGCCAGACAGTATCGAATGTTTTTGGATATCTAAAAAAGCCTGATACACATTACTACCTAGATCGCATATATATGACGACAATGCTCTATACATTTTATTTCAAAAGATTACACAAAAAGCTAGATATCTGAGTTTTTCTACCATCATTCACACATTTAATATTGTATCATCGACTGCAGACATCAGATAATCGACATATATGCAATGATCATGTCTAATGAGCACTACTATGTATCATTGCCACAGAGACAATACAAACGTACCATATTCAGTTTTTATGGAGCTATTAAGGTAGATGTTTTTCTATTGAAATCAGTGGGTGGGGTAATACAAATGCAGACTTTTCCAGCTGATTTATAAGATATTATTTAATTAAACTTTATTCCAATGAAAATTTCAATGAAAATTGTGATTGATCACACTTGCGAAAAGTCAGAGGGTCAAGGTACATGATCACGTGGTTACAACAACAACAACAATTACTGAAACTTGTGTGTACTGTTAATACAGACACGGAAATCTATTCTTCGCAAAACCGATATAAGTATGTGCCGCAGTCTCGAGACCACCAGATGCAGGTCATGAAGACGCGTTTGCTGCGCCATATTTCATCAAAATCCGTTGCATATTAAGGGAAATATCAAATGATATTTACTTTGGAGTGGACGCGCTTTCAACAACTTTCAGATATTGTTGTTGTTGTGGTAACTACGTGATCATGCACATTGAGGGTGGTACACTTCAAAATGGTGCCAAATTCATCCAGTGGGTTACAGAGCGCAAACATACGGCATAACACTCGTAATTGAATGTTGTGTCAGAAATATGTGTCTGCAAAATTCCCCCAGGGAGGAGGGTTTCCATTTCTGGCTGACGGCCTATAATGTACAAAAATAGAAAAGTTGTCAGAAGACAACGAAGCGCGCCTGGTGGTGCTTTAGTTTAACGATTATCAAGAAGCTGTGTGAAAGGAAATACATTTCCCCCAAATGTTGAGTTTGTGAAAGTTCTAAGATTGTGACCTTGACCAAAGTTAGCGGGTGTCTGATGTTCGTGGATTTAGCATGGCATGATAGAGAACCATTAGAGGAAGGTATGTGTGAGATATCAAGAAGTGGGGTTATAACAAATTTCCCCCAAACGATAAGTTTATGAAATCACAAAGACTGTGACCTTGGCCTTGGGGTTAGCGGGGTTCTGAGGGTCGTGGATTTTTCACAGCATGATAGAGATTCATTACAGAAAGGTACGTGTGAAATATCAAAACGTTTGATGAAAGAAACAGAAATTATAACAAATTTCGCCGAATGTTATGTTTTTGAAAACACTAAGACTCTGACCTTGACATTGGGGTTAGCGGGGGTCTGAGGGTCGTGGATTTGTCACAGCATGATAGAGAATCATTAGAGAAAGGCATGTGTGAACTATCAAAACCTTTGGTGAAAGGAAACATGAATTATAACAAATTTTCCCCACCGTCAAGTTTATGAAATAACTAAGACATTGACCTTGGGGTTAGCGGGGGTCTGAGCATCGTGGATTTGTCACAGCATGATAGAGAATCATTAGAGAAAGGCACAATTTGTGAAGTGTTACTGTGTTACAAAATAATGAGCCATGTGTGGGGATTAGAAAGCCTGAAGATAGTAGATACTCCATGTGATTTTGTACCGCAGAAGATGATCTCATGAAAATTATTTAACAATTTATAGTATTTTCAGTAAATGACGTCGAAAGTTGACGAAATGTTTGGAGCAAGTGCGGAATGGAATTCACTCCAATTATTTGAGATGCAAGTATTTTTGAAAATTTAGGTAGAAGCGGGCGTACAACAGACCTGTTATGCTGGCTAGTTAGGGGAATTTCTTCTCTTCATCCGCAAATTAAATTTCGTTCCTTTGTTTCTACACCGCGTTAGGAATCATAAAGTTCGACCCAAAGCCGCTTAGAGACAAACACTGAGCTTCTTGACGTTCGCGAACCATCTACGCGTCGTAGACAAGAAGGAGTGAAATTTAAGGTCCTATCTTTTTGTCTCTACTCGATGTAGACACGAAGAGAGGAAACGTCCCCAACGAGGCCCCACAGGTCGGCCGGGTGAACATTGCCGTCCCGCCAACGAGGCCCCACAGGCCGACCCGCGTTTGTCGGTCAAAGCTGACGTGTCGTCGCTCACAAATGAGACAAGCCATGTGCTTTTGTACCCGTACGTAGATACATGTGCGATGTAGCGTGACAAATATTTACCATATTTACAATATTTACGTAAATGACGTCGAAAATTTACGAAATCTTCAGAGAAAATTTGCTATGAAGATTTCGTAAACCTCAACAACAGAAAATAACACAATTTCTGCAGTAAAAAATAACACGGCGTGTCTCATATAATGTATATAATTTGTAAGCGAATTATTTGTTAACAGCATTATACCATAGCCGGTGTTTTCTGTATTGATTTCAAACTGTGCCACAAAGTACTATGACAAAACATGCCTTATTTCATTCTGACCAGTGTGGATACTGGTCTTTCTGTGAAATGAAATTTCACCGTGGCAATGATCTACAGTGTTTGCTGGAGAATCTGCCAGGTATTGCTCACTCAATTGTCACATGGATTCTTATGTGGATTCAATGCCGCATAGGGGTATATGTATATACATGTATGCAAAAACAGACATGTATATTTGCTACGAACGACATGTAGTATGCACATGCTAAACAGTTAAATACGAGTACAATTTTGCATTCATGAAACAAGTGTACACATGATACATGATCATACTGTTTCGAGGTCATTAGAATGGCATTGCCTGTTGTCAAATAGAGAAATATATATGCGGAGGAGACCAAATGAGCCAGCATTTGGTACAATGTGGCACAAAAAGCCTTTCTACAAAACTGATTCTGACAGCCCGCATAACTAGCTAGAATGTCATGTAGACATTTGTTGAATTGCAATTCTATTCAGTTCAATATATTTATTTCTTCCTGTCCGGAGATTGTAAATTGTAAAACAATATACAAGAATGATACATGTACAAAAACAAACGTGGAAATTAACCACCGAGTCATATCACCATGGATAAACTGTCAAAAACATTCAGCGTTGACCCAGATCGGTGCTGCTGCCACCTCAACCGATCAGGGACTTTGCCACTGACAATTACTGGCGTTGTGTTTCAACACATATATTTTATAGTTTTGGATTTTAACCCGAACGTGGACATGTGCACTTCGGTCAGGAATCAGCGTCACCAACGCTACGCATTCCCATTTCGTCATGACGCGTTGCATACCTACTATGTCAGACATTTAACTGTGTTGGAAGTATGACATGAAACATTGTCTTACGCACTATCTAGTGTTGCTCCTACCATTGTTTGCACACAGGCCAGCTGGTTTAACACCTCGACGGACCATTGCGTAAAATGCATTTAAACCCTTCTGACAGCGTTCAGTAAGTAATCCGTTCCTTGTATTTTAGGTCTGCGCTTTGCCTTATTCCGAGGTGAACGACGCTATCATATACTGTAATAATAGTAGATCCTAATTTATAGTTAGGGTTAGCGTCTGTTTTAGATTTAGACAATAAAACAATGCGGGAATTATCAGCGTTTATAGAGAAACGCCATTTGGTCGCGTAACTGTTTACGATATTTAGTAGGCTCTGCAGATGACATGGTCGCATTGCTAAGCATGCTAAGTAGGCCAATGCCGGGTTACCCGTATTAGCGGAACCCACCGAGGCACCCAATTTTTATTTTTCTAACTGGACTAATAAATCGTTTATAAAAACAAGATAGAAACAAGTGGAGATAACTCCCCCTTGACTGACGCTGCGAGTTATCGGTATGGCCTGTGACGAAACACCGTTAATTCTGGCGTATGACCATAACCACGTATAGTAGTTTCTGTTGATTCTCCAAAGTTGTCCTTGAATTCCCAGTTTGTGTAATTTATACAACAGCCCATTGTGCCAGACAGTATCGAATGTTTTTGGATATCTAAAAAAGCCTGATACACATTACTACCTAGATCGCATATATATGACGACAATGCTCTATACATTTTATTTCAAAAGATTACACAAAAAGCTAGATATCTGAGTTTTTCTACCATCATTCACACATTTAATATTGTATCATCGACTGCAGACATCAGATAATCGACATATATGCAATGATCATGTCTAATGAGCACTACTATGTATCATTGCCACAGAGACAATACAAACGTACCATATTCAGTTTTTATGGAGCTATTAAGGTAGATGTTTTTCTATTGAAATCAGTGGGTGGGGTAATACAAATGCAGACTTTTCCAGCTGATTTATAAGATATTATTTAATTAAACTTTATTCCAATGAAAATTTCAATGAAAATTGTGATTGATCACACTTGCGAAAAGTCAGAGGGTCAAGGTACATGATCACGTGGTTACAACAACAACAACAATTACTGAAACTTGTGTGTACTGTTAATACAGACACGGAAATCTATTCTTCGCAAAACCGATATAAGTATGTGCCGCAGTCTCGAGACCACCAGATGCAGGTCATGAAGACGCGTTTGCTGCGCCATATTTCATCAAAATCCGTTGCATATTAAGGGAAATATCAAATGATATTTACTTTGGAGTGGACGCGCTTTCAACAACTTTCAGATATTGTTGTTGTTGTGGTAACCACGTGATCATGCACATTGAGGGTGGTACACTTCAAAATGGTGCCAAATTCATCCAGTGGGTTACAGAGCGCAAACATACGGCATAACACTCGTAATTGAATGTTGTGTCAGAAATATGTGTCTGCAAAATTCCCCCAGGGAGGAGGGTTTCCATTTCTGGCTGACGGCCTATAATGTACAAAAATAGAAAAGTTGTCAGAAGACAACGAAGCGCGCCTGGTGGTGCTTTAGTTTAACGATTATCAAGAAGCTGTGTGAAAGGAAATACATTTCCCCCAAATGTTGAGTTTGTGAAAGTTCTAAGATTGTGACCTTGACCAAGGGGTTAGCGGGTGTCTGATGTTCGTGGATTTAGCATGGCATGATAGAGAACCATTAGAGGAAGGTATGTGTGAGATATCAAGAAGTGGGGTTATAACAAATTTCCCCCAAACGATAAGTTTATGAAATCACAAAGACTGTGACCTTGGCCTTGGGGTTAGCGGGGTTCTGAGGGTCGTGGATTTTTCACAGCATGATAGAGATTCATTACAGAAAGGTACGTGTGAAATATCAAAACGTTTGATGAAAGAAACAGAAATTATAACAAATTTCGCCGAATGTTATGTTTTTGAAAACACTAAGACTCTGACCTTGACATTGGGGTTAGCGGGGGTCTGAGGGTCGTGGATTTGTCACAGCATGATAGAGAATCATTAGAGAAAGGCATGTGTGAACTATCAAAACCTTTGGTGAAAGGAAACATGAATTATAACAAATTTTCCCCACCGTCAAGTTTATGAAATAACTAAGACATTGACCTTGGGGTTAGCGGGGGTCTGAGCATCGTGGATTTGTCACAGCATGATAGAGAATCATTAGAGAAAGGCACAATTTGTGAAGTGTTACTGTGTTACAAAATAATGAGCCATGTGTGGGGATTAGAAAGCCTGAAGATAGTAGATACTCCATGTGATTTTGTACCGCAGAAGATGATCTCATGAAAAATATTTAACAATTTATAGTATTTTCAGTAAATGACGTCGAAAGTTGACGAAATGTTTGGAGCAAGTGCGGAATGGAATTCACTCCAATTATTTGAGATGCAAGTATTTTTGAAAATTTAGGTAGAAGCGGGCGTACAACAGACCTGTTATGCTGGCTAGTTAGGGGAATTTCTTCTCTTCATCCGCAAATTAAATTTCGTTCCTTTGTTTCTACACCGCGTTAGGAATCATAAAGTTCGACCCAAAGCCGCTTAGAGACAAACATTGAGCTTCTTGACGTTCGCGAACCATCTACGCGTCGTAGACAAGAAGGAGTGAAATTTAAGGTCCTATCTTTTTGTCTCTACTCGATGTAGACACGAAGAGAGGAAACGTCCCCAACGAGGCCCCACAGGTCGGCCGGGTGAACATTGCCGTCCCGCCAACGAGGCCCCACAGGCCGACCCGCGTTTGTCGGTCAAAGCTGACGTGTCGTCGCTCACAAATGAGACAAGCCATGTGCTTTTGTACCCGTACGTAGATACATGTGCGATGTAGCGTGACAAATATTTACCATATTTACAATATTTACATAAATGACGTCGAAAATTTACGAAATCTTCAGAGAAAATTTGCTATGAAGATTTCGTAAACCTCAACAACAGAAAATAACACAATTTCTGCAGTAAAAAATCACACGGCGTGTCTCATATAATGTATATAATTTGTAAGCGAATTATTTGTTAACAGCATTATACCATAGCCGGTGTTTTCTGTATTGATTTCAAACTGTGCCACAAAGTACTATGACAAAACATGCCTTATTTCATTCTGACCAGTGTGGATACTGGTCTTTCTGTGAAATGAAATTTCACCGTGGCAATGATCTACAGTGTTTGCTGGAGAATCTGCCAGGTATTGCTCACTCAATTGTCACCATGGAAGATCCAGACTGGACTGCGCGGATTCACCGTTTGACATAGGCCTTCAATGGTCACAAAGTCGATAAACTTCAATTTAATGCGTCTACTGCCCTTCACAAATACATTAGGCCATGCCAATTTTATTCTCTGTTATTCGTCCACCCAGATGTTCAAAACCTACCTACGTATCCGGTAAAAGCAATCAAAGCCTTGAAAGAAACAAAGGTAAATTTATGTTAAAAACAAAGGGTTGAGGAACTGTTTAACATGAATTTAAATAGCCGCCAGCAAACCTAAAACAATCATAAGAAGAAAATACACTAGTTACTAAAAGATTTAAAACTTGGAGTGCGCAATTAGTTTTCCTATTACTTCATCAGTAAACATGTTTAAATAGCATACACAGTGTGTGTGTTTTTAATGAACCACTCTCAAAACATACCCGCACGCGGACGCTTAACAGAGAACGAATTTGAGATGGCCTTACGACATCTCAAAGGTAATCATAATTGGGTCATATACTAGTGAATGATCGTATAGGTTTAATAAAACATGACACGTTGCTTGAAATTGGAAATTTATGGATATAAGGAGCGACAAAATAATTCCTTTCATTGAGGGACAACCATAATGTTTCACAGGTGGATGCATGTATCAACAACTGTAGCCTATTTCACCAACATTGCAAAGTATACTTTTCTAGCAAAGTATACTTTGACGGAGAAATTTTAAATTTAGGATAAATTTATTAATTTTTATTATACTGAATTTATTACATTATCACAGCCATTTTGGCTGTGATAATGTAATAAATTCAGTATAATAATTCTGCATACTTTTAATCATCAAATTATGCAGTCGTTAGTTCTATATGAAATAATGCATTTTGGGAAAAATAAATGATTACTCCCTCAAAGTATACTTTGCTAGAAAAGTATACTTTGCAATGTTGGTGAAATCGGCACCTGGCCAGTAATTCCACAAATAACCGCACATATGAGACACGCCATGCGAAATACATTTTTTATAAATGACGTGGAAATATGATCAAATTTTCATAGCAACATTTGGTATGACAAAGTTGTCATCTTTCGACGTCTGTACAGAAAATATAGTAAATTTTGTAAATATTTTCCATGAAATATCGCACATGTTCTTATGTACAAAATCGCATGGCATGTATCATATAATTATACTTATACTATATTCCATTGACACACCTGTGGGCCGTTTCACTAAACTTCGTACGACTAAAATGTTCGTAAGTGCAAATTTAGGATCGTCTGTAAATTTCAATTGATGGATTTACATTTATTGAGCATAGGCTGCTAATGCAATAATCCAATAATTGTTTACAAGAAAACATTGTTAATGTGAAATTTACAGACTATCATAATTTTGAACTTACGAACATTTTAGTCTTAAGAAGTTTAGTGAAACGCCCCCAGCTCTTTCACAATAAAGATGACGGTTACTTCCTGATTCTCCTACTTTTGAGTGTCCAGTATTCCTGATTCTCCTACTTTTCATTTCCATAGTTATGGTCAGTGATGCATGACTACGGTGCTATAGTCTTTATAAAGTTTACGCTGCTTATTGAGTTAAAAGATTAACAGACAATCAATTACTATATATATAGTTTAGTAGTGAAGAAATAAGAAAAAAACACAAAGTTAATTAATGAAGAAATAAAAATAAGGAAAATTATGAATGCTGATTATATATTATATATTTCACTATTTTCCTTCATAATTCACATGATGCACTACACAAAGTTGAAACAGAGCATTGTCCCAATTTCCCCCAAGGCTATGCTTATAACAACAATATTACCTGTACAAAATTCCTGATTCTCCTACATTGAAATTAGCCACAAATTAACAAAGTAGGAGAATCAGAAAGACACCAAGATGACTACTAAAAAGTCTGTTACACGTTTTTCTGCCGACGAACTTTTGGCTATTAAGCATATTAAATCTAAAAAATATTTAATTGTAAGTACTTTTTCATCAATAACAAAAAGGTCACCCTCCCCAAAAAAAATTGTTTCATGATATTCCATCAAATATTGATTTGATAGCGAAAAAACGATTTTCCTATGGGAATTTAACATGGGAGGAAAAGAGGAGGAAACGATTTTGTTTTGAAAATTGACTCCGAAACCTGGTTAGATTGGAAATGATGTAACTAAGAAAACAAAAGTTTGAAAATCGGTCCACAAATAAAAAAATATTTTTAAAAAATCTATTTTTAGCCACCATGTTAAATTCCCATAGCAAAATATGTTTTTCGCAATAAAATCAATATTGGACGGAATTTCATCAACTAATTTTTTTGGGGAGGGTGTCTTTTTTGTTATTGATGAAAAAGTACCTATATTAAAATATTTTTAAGATTTCATGTGTTTAATAGCAAAAAGTTTGTCGGCAGCAAAACGTGGAACAGACAGTACTGTAGAGATATTCGCAAGTTGATGCTCCTTACGCCCATATATCGAACTTACGGAGCCCGCAGGGAACGTAGAATTTTTTTTTTTATGAATTCGTTCCCACGAAATAACAATTCGTTCCCTCAATTTAACAATTTGTTCCCTCGAATTAACAATTCGTTCCCCGTGGGAACGAATTGTTAAATTGAGGGAACGAATTGTCATTTCGTGGGAACGAATTGTTAATACGAGTAACGAATTGTTAAATTGAGGGAACGAATTGTTATTTCGTGGGAACGAATTAATTAAAAAAAAAACACATGTCCGTAGAACTAAACTCGGACCCGTGAATGCACACATGAAGCAGTACACATATTTAGTCTAGTTTAATCTAATATTGTTACATGGCTGCCGTTGTTTGACACCGCTCACAGCCGTGTTAAAACGTACAGCGCGTGCTGTTTGACCACAGCTGTAGACAATGCTCATTCTGGGGCCAAGCCAACACCTACGTAATCAATGTCATTATGTCATGATCACACCAGTTCACAACGGCAACACTGAACTTTTGAAATTGATGTGGCTGTATCACGCGACGTGTACTGCTGCCCCGGAATATGTATGTGTAAATAAGCTGTTTGAATGGAACGGTTATCAACATACTGAAAGTAATGCATATATGCTCAAATTGCAGGATATTTCCGACGGAAATGTAACAATAGCGTTCGACCATGTCCAGCCGTGGGTAAACGTTTGTCATGGCACTCGGGAACTGTTTGAACCCGCGGCCTACGGCCTTGTTCAAACAGTTCCCTCGTGCCACGGCAAACGTTTACCCACGGCTGGACATTGTCGAACCTTATATTGCCAACACAAGACTTGAAGTGAATGTTCAATGCAGTACCTTTCAGACCGCTCGCGGGCTGATCTGGGACTGACAGATCACAAACGCAGCCACCCCCTTTTTATAATGTTAAATAATTTAATTGTCAAATGTTAATTAAAAGGGTAATTAATATTATACTCACGTTTTCTATCACAGATAATGCCGACGTACCCGACAAGTAGGTTCCCAGTTCAAGGCAGTGCGACTTACACACTGCGTTGCAAGCTGTACGGTAGAATATGGCTCGGTAAAGTAAAGGTAGTATCCAATACGTAGATGATAAGGTAAAAACGTTATTACGGAAATATAAAAATATACATTTGTGTAATCTAAAGTGATTCCTATGGAACCCCGCAGGGGACATGGATTTTTTTATTAATTCGTTCCCACGAAATAAAAATTCGTTCCCTCAATTTAACAATTCGTTCCCGCGAATTAACAATTCGTTCCCATGATATAACAAGCCGTTTCATCGAATTAACAATTCGTTCCCACGAAATGATAATTAATTCCCTCAATTTAACCATTCGTTCCCTCGAATTAACAATTCGTTCCCACGAATTAACAATTCGTTCCCACGAATTAACAATTCGTTCCCGTGGGAACTAATTGTTATTTCGTGGGAACGAATTGTTAATTCGTGGGAACGAATTGTTAATTCGTGGGAACGATTTGCTAAATTGAGGGAACGAATTGTAATTTCGTGCGAAAGAATTAATAATAAAAAAATAATTCTACGTCACCTGCGGGGCTCCGTAGATTGTTGTAGTAGTATATGGGGAGTCAAAATGATACCACCTACGGTAGTATCATTTTGACTCCCCATATACTACCCCCACCACCCCCGAAAAACACCGTTTTCATCCAATAGCACAAACTGGTCACCAACACAAAATGTTTTTTCCAATTGAACATATAAATCTAATAGGTTATAACAAAAAAATTATAACAAATTGGACTGCATTTCGAAAAAAAAAAAAAAAATGTTTGTTCAATTGGACTGAATTTCGAAAAGTAGTAAAAACATGATGTATTTTCCAATTTAACAGATAAATCTCATAGGTTATATACAGAAAATATGATAACGCCAAATTAATTATTTATTTCCGAAAAAGAAAAAAAAGAAAAGAAATGTTTGTTCAATTGGACTGAATTCCGAAAAAGTAGTAAAAAAAATAAATAGCAAAAGCCTCCACTCGTACACACACCCCCAGCGACTGGGCAGATTTCTTAGCCGGCACCCAGCCACTGGGGTGTTGGAACCTTTCTTAAGCCCACGCATCTGTTGGCTCACAGTCTCATTCAACGAGTACGGCCGAGTTATCATAGCCACTGACATGACATCGAAGTATACGATCGACAATGTGTCGCTGGAGTACGACATGGTCACGATGCCCGACCTCATGCGATTAATCAGATCCCAGTATGTCGGGCGCGTTGCCATACTTTACGACCGAGTTCTTCGCCACCGCAAGATGACGAAAGACAAAAGCGACACATTGTGGAATATTAATGTCAACGTACCCGCCCGCTCGATGAAAGGTATACTGATGTTGTTCGAGGATGCTCGGTTCGCGCTCGGGGCTGGAAAATCCGACAAATTCTATAACCCCAAAATCACGAAGGAAACCCCAAAATCACGAGGTAGAGGGACGATCGAGGGAGTACCCAATCAACTCTACAGCGCGGGTCTTCGCGCGCACCAGCAGTGGGACGAAGTAAGAAAACATTTTGCTTCCGGCTCTAAGCGTTCCCCGGAGGTTGCCACGGTTGCCAAAGACCTGCAGCTCTCGGACGTCTCCCTCTCGGATTTTCTGACTACCAAATACACTCTATGGCTAGACATGGGAGCCAGCGACGACGACCAAATGCACGGTAGTGGACGCCAAGTTGAGAACGCTAGTGAGGGTGTGACGATCCAGATAACCAAAGAGGCGGATGGAGCCGGGCCATTTAACGTGTACTTATATATAATATCAGACGCACAACTCAACATCGAAGATGGTCGATACGTCTCAGCTTTGTACTAAAATTAGCAATCAATACCAATTCACGATTGGAGATGCCCACTCTGCCATAATATGTGGGCATACAGGATGCGGAAAAACGGTTTTCATCCTCGACTTACTCGAGGGCTCCTACCGCGATGCCTTTCGTCACATTGTGATCCTGTGTCCCACTGTGCGGCACAACGATACTTATCAGCGGCGCCCGTGGATATGGACCGACCCTGAGGTATACGTCGTTGACCCCGGCGACAGGCTTCACGGTTGGCTGCGTGTCTTCTATCAAATATTCCAGGGAGAGCCCACCCTATACGTGATTGACGACTGCTCGGCCAAGACGGCGATGACCAAAAAGAAGGACATGCTCTCTGAGCTCGCATTTTCTGGCCGCCATGCGAGGCAAAGCGTATGGATCTCCACTCAGAAGTACAACGCCGTCCTAAAGGATCTGCGCGAGCAAACGAAATGGGTCGCCCTCTTCCACTGCAAGGACCGAGACTCATTCGATGAATGTCTTAGAGAGAACGACGTTATCCCAACGCGCGAGGAGCGCCTGGAGGTTCGACAGATACTTTCGGAAACTAAGCACACCAAGCTTCTGCTAAAGACTGATCAACCAACTGCTTATAATGTAATTAATTAGTAACTGCTGAGTAAATGCTGAACAAATGCTGAACAATTACTGAGCAATGCTGAACAAATGCTGAGCAATGTTGAACAATGCTTAACAAATACTTAACAATGCTGAGAAAATGCTTAACAATGCTGAGCAATTGCTAAGAATTTGTTGCTCCGCTGCGAGCTTTATTGCGAGCATAACGGTGATCATAAGTATCTGGTGGTGCGCTTGGCAATATGTTAGACTTATGAGACTTGTAAGAATAATTTTAAGAAAATTAACAATAATGAACTGCGACGAACTTCTCGATCAGCTAATGGAAGAAACCTCAACTCCGACTGCCGACACGACTGAAACTGTAGGAACACCTGTCAGCACGACTGCCGGCACGACTGCCGATACGGTCCCGAAAGAAAATGAAAACGCGGCGCGACGCGAGCAGTTGGCTGCGCTGGTTGCTGGGGGACAATCGGATCATTATCTCGGTAGGCGTCTCTCAGTTTTTCAGGTGGATAAGATGTCAGATGCGGAGGTCGATACAATATACGCGCGATACGAATCCAAATTAGGTGCGGAGATGACAAAAACTCTCGGATCGTCGGCTATTCATTTGTACGCTACCACCGTTAGTATACTTCTCCCTATACCAGACACCGCGGGGTTGATTCGCGATCTAGAGACCGACCCTTTTATAGGACACACTCTTAGAACAGCATGCTGCTCAATTGATCACAAGTTTGGAATGTACTTAGCTCCGCTGACAATCGCGTTGACCACGGGTAAACAATGTCAATTTGGACATATATGCCCACGAACTATAAGCCCTAATATTATAAATGATGACACAAGACGCACCTGCGAGAGTGACGGAGTTGAACCCGATTGCTCCAACACAATCGAACCCGAGTGTTACTCCGCCACTGGATGACATACCGCATATAAAAAATCCCAAAAGACAGGCGGCTGGGCGAGCTGACTACCACACGAAAAGCTAAACAAGATAAAATACTCGCCGAGCTTCGAGAGGCCAAACGGTCGTTGCAATCGGAGACAGAGACGGAAAAACACCCGGTGGCAGCTGTTTCTCCCCCAATCGCGATTGGATTGGAACCGATTGCTCCAACTGATTGGATCCCGTGGGTTGTTGTTGGTGGTCTGTCGGTTGTGGGCACCCTGTATGTGCTTTACCGTTTCAACAACAGGTACCCACAATCATCAACAAGGTTGAAATTGAAAAAACAACCCCCAACACTGTTGGATGCGGTTCCAATCCAATCGCGTTCAACAGTGTTGAGGGATGCGCCCCATTTAAACATTAAACGCGATCCCTTTTATATGCAATAATGGCTGAACGTGATGGTAAAATGATAGTGAATGCGCTTTATCACGCCGTGGTGATATCGGGTCTCAGTATCGTTTATGCTCGAGCAGGAAAGATGGTCTTAGGAGGCCCCGCTCCCAAATTGGACTTTACTGCGAGAGACGTAGGGCTCGTGACCTTGGGTGTAACGGGTGCAGTTTGGACCCGAGATTATCTAATTAAAGCTGGAATTCTACCCGTTAATATATGGAAATAAAATGGCTACGATCGGAATAATAGTAGGAGGAGCGCTCGTGAACGCATTGGCGTTCAGCGGCAGCAACTTTCTATTCCCTAAACTACAAAACTCGAACGCGGACGAGGAGCGCGAGCGTCACGATTTAGCTGTAGAACAACTCGATAATGCAAGGGATATATGGTCACGAAAACGAACCGCCCATCTGGACTTGGTCAACGAAGAGCTTCGCCACGAGAATCACACCGCGCAAACTTTCCAGAACGTTGAAGAAGCCAACCGCGAGTACGCGCTGGCATATCCGCAGAGAAGTCTCGATCCAATGGAATTGGGACTAGATCGCGAGCCCCAACTTTCAGATTTCTATGTACCGTCAGAGACCCAAAAAGACCGCGAGATCGCGTTCATCGTCGTGGGAATGGCTGCGACGGGTCTCGTCAGCTACTATATATTCAATCGAGATTGAAATAATTATTTTAAAACTTTTTTTTAAATATATATATAGAACGATGTTAGTTGACGAACTTTATTACGCTATCATCGATGTAGGCTAAAATGTAGGCTTAAACACCGTTTATCTGGTGCAAAGAGTATGATTCGTCTGGCCCAAGATTCTCTTGAGACGTGGCGCGAGGACGGAAAAGCGGCCACCCTTTTCGCAAAGCGGATGTTAGATTCCTCAGAGCTCCCGCTCCCGAGCTGTAACCTAACCGGCAGCTGCAGCGAAACTTCCAACAAAGGTTTATTATTAACGACACAGTTACCGGACGATCTGGCGAGGGCATGTTGGAGATTGTCCGATCTATTAGAATACTTCGCATTACGATGAACACGCGCAAACTTGATACCAAACTAGCGCACAAGCTAGCAAACACGTACTACAGCCCACGCGGCTACTGGAAGGGACTTGCGGCCATCAAGAACCTCGCCGCGGCGACCAAGGTTTCCGAAAACGCTGTCAAGGAATGGCTCAAGAAGCAGGCTATCTGGCAGATATATTTACCCGCGCCTCACAATATTCCGCGCCCGAAATTCGACGTGCCGGTGCCGAACCAAGTTCACCAAGCGGATCTCCTGTTTCTCACTCACGATCGCGTCGGTCGCAAAACGTACAAGTACGCACTGACAGTCGTTGACGTAGCGAGTCGCTATAAGGGGGCTGAGCCGTTGGCTACGAAAGAGTCTAAGGAGGTGGCCGAGGCTCTTTCCCGAATATATAAAAGGTGTCCTCTCAATTGGCCAAATCTTCTCCAGGTCGATCCCGGCCGCGAGTTCATGGGCGCGGTCTCTCATATATTGTCTAAGCACAAAGTTTCTGTCAGACGCGGCTGCGTCAACATCCACCGGGACCAGGGGATCGTGGAGCGCTTCAATCGAACCCTGGCTGAGAGACTGTTCGGACACCAATACGCTAAAGAACTTGTAGACCCTCATTCGCGATCGACCGAGTGGGTGGCAAGACTGCCCGCCGTGGTCTCCGCACTGAACGGAGAGGTAACCAGATTGATAGGTAAGAAGCCTGTAGATGCTATCAAGTTTAAAAGGGTGACGAGCAAGCCCTCTGCCGTCTCGCGCGGGCGACCCGTTGGTTTAGAGGAGCAACGGCTTCCATCGGATATTGACGTCCGGTACCTCTATCAACCGGGAGAGCTCGAAGGTGGAAGCCGCCGCGCGACTGATCCCGTGTGGTCTCTCAATGTATATCATCTAGATCGATCTATTACCAAACCCGGTGAGCCCGTGCTCTACTATTTGGATGATGGGCCATCTCGAGGGTTTGTTCGCGAAGAACTTCTTATGGTGCCTTCTGACACCCAGTTACCCCCGGATCGTCAGAGTCTTTAGATTTCTTAAAAATTAATTAAAGAGGTTCCGTATGTATTCCGTCCGATAACACGCGTCTTTTATCGTAGTACGCCGATAATCCTAATTTTCGTTGACAGTACGTTTTCATAACGCCGTCTTTCATTTTAAATCCTCTATTTTGCGCTACATCTATAATGTGTTTTCCATCTTCTGTAGTTTCACTTAGTACTCGTTTATATCTATCCCAATTTAAATTGTTAGTTCTCTTGGACATTCCTTTCGCAGAGTTTTTATTAATTGAATTAAATTTTTCTACGAAATAACACTTACTAGATAACGCTATCGCCCTATCTCCGCTAAAATTCCATTTTGAAAAGTCCTGGCTCTCTTTCGCTCCATTTATCCCAAGCCAACCATTTATTTTTTTCTTTTTCAAACTCGTCTAGTAAGTTAGGTCTAATCAATTCCTCTATCGTTTTTCCACTAACTCCTATATACATACTATCCGTGTCCATCTGTATTAATTCAAAGTCTTCTCTTTTTAAGTATTTGTCTAGAAATTCGTAGTAAAATTCCAACATTCTCAATTTAGCGTGTTGATAAACCGCTATTCCACAGTGGAAGGGTCTCTTTACTGCACACCTGGGTTTTCTTGAAGATATTTCGTACGCATCTCCTATCTCTTCCAAATCGTCAAAGAATGCAGATCTTAATGCTTTGTCAACACAGGTTTCGTCTTGCGTATATGTCGTATTTAAATGTCTCTCTGTTGCCTCTATCATTTTTCCACAACACGAGTTTCCTAATAATTTCATTATGTCGGCCACCGGTTTCTTATTTCGTTCTACATCCCCCGTTCGTCTTGCGGCTGTAACTTCTTTAGCGAACCATTCGAAGGGTTTACCACCAATATAATCTATAACACGATGAACTCCCGTTATTTCTAGGCCGTGTTTTAAATACCATTTCAACAGTGGCGCGTACAGCAGTACTTTAGTGGCCGACATAGATCCCACCAATTTTCTTCCATTTCCTCTAGTTCGGCCAGTATCTTTTAAATATTTTAACATGTGTGCGGGAACTTCTTCAACCTCTACTTCTCGGTTTATAAAAAGTGGAGACATTTCAGAAAACTTATCTTTTAAGTTGTGTGGAACTTCTATATCCACCTCCGCAAACCCAAACCAGTCTCCGGATAAAACTCTCTTACTAAACTTTTTAATAAGTTTAGGATTATGTGGGTTATTTATATGATGTATAGTTTCTTTCCCACACGGCAACTCTTTATTTAACGTAGATAAATATAACGTGTTTGCGTCGTACCCCAAAACAGCCGTGCAAGGTTTGGAACCCACTCTAATATTTGAAACACCGGCTTCTGCATATCGTGTAAATACTATTGATGGACCACCAACTATAGTGTCTTTCATCATTTTGTATTTTTCTTCTTTCGGTGCGCATAGAGCATCCTCCGGTATAATCGTCTTTGAAGATTTTTGTTCTTTAATGGTTCCTCTCAATAAATATTGTATAGCCACACCCGGTAGTGTTACCGCGTCTTTGAAAATATCTACACCCCTGTGTTTATAAAATTCACACATTTTTCCCACAGCTTCTAGGAACGGTGCTACATCTAAATCGTTATAATATTTCAACCAATCTCTGAAAGTTTTCATATTATTTTCTTCGAAAATTCTACGACATTTACTTAATTCTGTTTCGTCTAGTAACATTTTCCCAGATACATGTAGTTTGGAATACCAATTCTCTATATCCGGTAGTCCCGGGTAATCCAGCTTGTCTGTAGAATCGAACCACTCGTAAGGAAAGAAAGATTTCTGTCCTTTACAATCGTAGGCTTTTATCCAACTATCGTAACTTACACCAGGTCCTAGGTAAAGTATTATATCAAGAAATCTAAACTCCGGAGTAAATAGAAATATTGTTGCGTTCGCCCTTTTTCCAACCATTACTTTCTTCGTTGTTGATGACAGTTCACCTACTAAATATTTCTTTATTAAGTTTATATCGTACTTACTGCTGTTAAAACCTATAACCGGTACTTGCTCTATCCACTGTTCGATCTGGGCGATTTGTTTTTCACGTAAATATTCCGTATTAAATTCGTATCTTGACTATACTTCTTCTCTTATAGCTTTTCCCCTGACTTTCAAATCTTCTACGAATTTTTCTATAAGTTTTGCGGGATCTTTATCACAAATATGAGTTACTGTTCCTGATAAATTATCTCCTATACTAACGCTTACCGGAACGTGCTCAGCTTCGTACTCTAAACTATTACCGGTAGTTTCAACTTCTGGCTGGAGATACGCCTCAAAATCGTATACTATCTTATATGGATAGAGAGTAGTGTCGCAACCGATCTTTATATCTTTACCCGTTCTTTGAAATTCGCATTCCCACATAACTACTATGTTGAATTCTTTGCTTTTTCTAATAAATTTATCTCTTCTCATTGTGGATGCGCGTTCTTCTTTTTTTATGCTTTGCATGAATCTCACACCCGTGCCAGTAACAGCCGTGATATTGATATACGGTATTGTTTTCTGGACAGTATCCCTCTACCGGAGCTCCTAAAATCCATATTTCCCCTCCATGTCCACACTGTTCGTGGTGAATGTGAATTCCCTCCCGCTTTTCCACAGAGTACATCCAATCGATCGCACCATAACTGTTAGAACCTTTTGGATAGAACGCTTTCTCGAACGACGAACGCGGGCGCTCTAAATAAGTACCATCACATATTACTTTTGTCTCACCTCTCATACATTTTGGTCCGTGTCTCTTCATATTACTCGCTTTCGTGAATTTCTGTTTGCAATTATCACAGGCGTAAATTTTACATAGGTTTTTAAGGTTTTTTATCAGAAATGCGTGATTATTAAACAGTCCTATTGTCATTGGTTTATTACCTATTGCATCATAGTGCGCTGGTACCTTTTTCAACCACCATACGTCACTTTTGGTGGGTTGATATATTTCTATACCAATTTTAAAAAACTCTTCAACCTTTTTCAGATCGGAAAAAGGAATTGGTGAAACCACATTACTACCGAAATATTGCTTACTAAGTTCTTTCGCTTTTTCTGTACATCTGTCAGGTCTGATCTTTTTATCAAGGTGCATAGCTAGACACCTGAACAGACAAAGATCGTCATTATACTTATCTAAAGAATACATACCTTTTCTATTCCTCAACCATTCTGGAAGTTCTCCTCCTGCTGCTTCTTTGGATTGTAGTCCCAAATCTATTCCCCTACTGCCCTGTATTAACTTTACAAAAACCTCTAACCATCTTACAAACTTCCACTTTGTATTCGATCTGTCTATTTTATCGGACATTATTCGTGTTTGCTCCTTATCTGACAACCATTTTTTAACGGTTTTCATTGATGATAGTGGTTCGCTACCACCGAGATTTTTGTGAAATATTATAGTTTTAGGTTTTCCATTTTTAGTTTCCTCCATATGTTCTAGCTTGTAAGAATATGAATATCTCAAATAAAAATGTGTTGTTAGATACGGAGCGATTTTATCGGACATGCGTTCAGAGTCGTTGATGTCAATGTTTTTACGAAAGGATAATATAACTACCCGTCTTCACTTTTCTACCTTTTCCAATGTTTCATCGTGAGCCCCCAATATTTCTTCACCTTTTTCCACTATCGCGCGAATGATAGATTTTTTCTTATTATTTGGGTCGCCTGTGCGTCTAATTTGTGACAAATTATTTGTGCTTGAAGGTTTGATTACACTGGCCCTTAACCCCGCAATACTTTCTTTTTGAATTCTGTTACCAACTTCCTCTGCTAGTGAGAGGTCTTTAAAGGCTCCTCGTTTGTGGGCGCGGGTAAACCGCTTCATAAACGCCTCATTCTTTGTGGAGTTTATCAGATTTGTCAACCCCCTAACTCCCAACCGTTTACTATAAGTAATCCCTAGATATTCGGCTTCTCTTCTCAAACTTTCGATTTCTGGCGTTATCATATTTTCTGTAATATAACCTATGAAATTTATCTGTTCAATTGGATGAACATGATGTTTTTTTGCGCGTCCAATTGAATATTAAACATATACATATATATACATAATGGAGTGTGCGACTTGTTGTAAGACTTTTGCGTGAAAAGACTATCTACGAAGGCATCTATCGAGACGTAGAAAATTTCCTTGTATCGCCCCACAATTTCAATGCCCCAGATGCCCTTGTAAATTCGTTAGTGCCCAAACTCTTTGTAGACATAAGCAACTACGCTGCCCTGTGGCTAAAGGTGAACGCGTGTAAAAGATGAACGTGTAAACCTCTTTACATCGCGACGCTCATTGGCTGACATCTAATAATAGCGTGACGGGGGATTGTCACGAATTGTAGCCGACTGTCTTCTTTATCATCCATCATTTGCAACACGGGTTACACAATACTCGAACACAATACTCGAATAGCCTTGTTACGACTATCGTGTGTGAAATATCGCTCCCGTGGAATACACCGCTGGAGAGAATAGCGCTTTATCTGAACCGTGCACGTACAACCAGTATTTGATTTTGCACTGGTTATATACGAGTGATTTACACTGTTTATGCAGACTTGCATGCTAGCCTGAATACCGAGTAGGTCATATCTACTGATGACTGAATTATTTCAGTTTAATTCGCCAGATATTTCATGAGCTAGACTGACTGTTAGAACATTCGTCCACTTACACAGAATTGTAAGCCAAATGTTGGCACGGAGTTCTTATATTGACAAGCGGACAATCGTAGGAATCTTATGCATGCGCTAGAGTATGTATATAAACTATCCATATTCTAGTAGTCGGACATTCAACCATTATTGTGATCACTTTGTGACACAGGCGTTCACTGGGAACTCTGGTAAGTACATATGTTTATTATTGACTTTCAAATGCAGCAAATAAAAAAGACTCATGCCAAGACAGGCAATTCACCGCATTATTATCGTATCCTCGATAATACTGCCCTATTTCGTTTACCTGAGTTATTTGGACCCATTTCGACCAAATGCTTGGTCAATAAAATTATCTCCCTTGATCAAATCGAACTGAATCATTAATAATTCGTGTTTTCGTGTAAATGATAATGATTACAGGTTTCGCATGTGGGAGCATTCCGTGAGTATTGTAATGGCATATTATTCTCATGTGTTTTGTGCATGTCGCTCAGACTAATTGCCCTAGCAATTTATTCTATTTGTAAACGAAGGGCGAATACGATTGAAATGTTTACTAATATTTAGCTAGTATGCATTTTATATTACGATTCAGTCCAATATTAGTCATGTGCCCTGTACTATACATGATACTATTGCCAATTTTAACTTGTAACAAATGTAACATGAATTTTGGACAGATGTAAAACTCCAATCCCAGTCGTCTGTACATTCATTTTATTAAGTCATGTACGTTCATAGTGTATTGTAAATAGTGAAAATGCTATTCCGACCAGGATAGACCAGATCAGACAGTTCTGCACTGCATGCACTGATTTATATGTCGGTAAACTGTAAAGGACATGATGTGAAGTATAATGTATTTCAATCACTGCATGTTGATTTAGGTCAGCCTGTGGAATCCTGCAGTCTGATTAGAGTCTGCAGTGTTTATCATTAGTAATGCAATACTGTGAGTATGCACAGGGAACTATTTGGCATAGTTGCTCTTTATTAAATTAGCGCAGTTGGCCACGGGCAGTCTGATCAGGGTAAGGCCGGGTCGCAATTAAATGTGTGTTTACTAATGGTAAATAACTGTGAATGACGTCGATATTCACATGTATGGCTGTGAATATATATATCGTTGGGTACACTAGATATAGTGGCTGTTCATTAATGTGTTATATCGCATTCTCCGACATGTGAATTACATCAGCCCTCTTCTTCCAACTAGTGAAAATATCTTTGTGAACATTGCAATGTATCATGATTCATCATTGTAACTTACGAGGTTGTTTAGTATTGCCATGCAATCATAATAATGATTTCATGTGCACTACTGTGACTGTTATGGAGTTTATAATACGTTACACTCTGGAAACAACACCGTTGGTGTTTTGTAGTCCCAGCCAGTCAGCCAGCCAACCAGCGACGGCACGTATATCTGGTGTTATTGCGTAGAACGTATTATATCAGCATCAGCAGATTGATATATGTCGTCTGAATCGATAGAACCCGAATTTGGAGTGTGTGGTTGAACATTTATGATATAATCGGTCTGAAAGCAACGCATGTTGGACATTTTATTGGCCAACTATTGAAAAAGCTCTACTCACAATTCACCAAAATACCCATATAACAACAAACATACTAACCATCTGTTCAAACACATGTGGGCGTCCTTTCCCTTACAAATACAGACAAGTGTGCATGTGACACGGTCAGACTTGCTTCAACGCATTACACTGGGGCCAAATCATTGTGAAGTGGGACGATTGTGGGGATAAGTACGTGACCACCCAATTATCAGTGGGGTCAAGCGAAGATGGATTGGGCTCACGTGCGTTGCGCCACACCCCTAGCTTGTAGTGGGCTCGGGAGGCATTTTGTCGAAATGATTCTGGCGTTGGGGGAAGCGAGCATAGCTTGGAGGGGGGGGGGTGTCGAGAGCACCCGTCTCATCGTTGTCTTCCATGCATCGACTCTCGCTTCGGTCAGGGTCTTCTTGCTAGTCTGGTTGTAGTAGGCAAGGATGAATCGAGCTTCCACCTTAATCATCTGATCATAGGATGTCACCGGTAGGCTGAAGCCTCCCAACAAATGAAATTAAAGCAATTTGGAGAGGAGTCGGGTGTTTGCGTAACACGCTATATTTCCCACTAGGAGCGATGTCAAGGAGCCCGTTTCATGTGACGGGGAGAGCTTCTGGTCCTGTCCTTTTGTCACTTTCAGTGTAGCCATAGCGTTATCCCGGAACATGACGAGCTTGTGGTACCCATGTGCCGAGAGAATGGCCATATCCTCAACATTTTGATCTAGAAACCATAGCAAATCTGATCGTTTGATAGAACTGCCCACTATTTCTGTAAATCGTTCCTGCAATTCCACTGAATACCATATTTTTGCGCGATTTGATTGTGATGAGCTGCCTTATACCGCCTACTGTGGGGTCTCGATGGAATATTCCTGTTACTAAATAACCTACTCAAACAGTCCTTGTGATATCTGGCGTTGGATACATGTAAGTCATTAGGGGCGCCTGTGACCTCAGCTCGTCTGCCCATGTGTCCTGTCACACATCACACTGCTTCAGTACCATGTTCTTGATCGTTATGGGTTTCCCCATTTCATTAAGTTCATGTGTGTCGACCTCCGTCACTAGATGTGCTGGTAACCATCGATTAGGATTCTTCGTATCTGTCAAGGTCATTACCAAGGTCAGGAATGATCGAGACAAATTGTCTCCCCTATTATCATATGAACCAAGTATCCTTCAATTGTTATGACGTTATGGCCAATATAGCTTGATCTGACGAACGAAAAGTGGTAACAATGCAGTTGAAGTGTAAGGGATAGGCTAGTGTAGATAAGTACACGTAGTCACTTAATCACTTATAATGTACACTATATTACATGGGGAACACACAGGAATACATGATACATTGATATGCGAACATCACTGTACTGTGCATGATACTATACAATTACTACAAGGTTGTAAGCCAATCGACTGCTATACTTTAACGCAACTTAAAAGCTATAGACGAATAAACTCAGTATGTGGTATCTCAATGTCCGTAGTGGACAATAGTATGAATGCACACGTACTTTGATGATCGCTAATCAAAGTGAAATAACATACAAGTTATAACATGGCAGAACGAACATTGGAGGACAAATGACAATCATCTGAGCTACCCCAGTGCTGCGTATCTCAATAGATAGTGGTAACCTCTGAGTATCAAGGTCCCAAGGTCTGCCTCACCGCAATATGAGGTCTAGTCACCAATATGGCTATTATCCAACTTCAAGTGGATTAATCCATAAACAATATATGTAGTCTTACTACAATCCCTTAGCCATGATATGCCATGATAGGAGTATTACCATACACTATCAAAGTATACATATGTATTGCCTATGCAATATATTTCCAAAGTATGAATGTCAAAGTCAAAGCCGGACGTGGTTACATCACATGATAGTCAATAACGATAATGTTCCGGAAGCTGGTACCGGAAGTAAAGTTCCCACGGTAGTATTATTTCCGGAAATGGTGGACCAGAGGTAAAGTTCCTATGGTATCACTCGACTGTAGCAACCCGGATGTGGTAGACCGGATGTAAAGTATCCATGGTGAATCAATGGGTTGTAATACCGGAAGTGGTAGACCGGATGTAAAGTTCCGATATAATACAAAAATAAAAAATGGCGATTATCACGATGGCTAAGACGCCGGGAAAAGTTTCACTTAGGTGACATTCAACTCGGTGGTAGTATAATGATATGATATGTGTGTATGGCGTTTCACTTCACTAAACTATGGCTGTGACTGTCTGCTGAACGCGATGTAGCTATCACACACTGCTCTATACAGGCCTGTACCCGGAGATGCTACACACATTGCGCCAGACAGACGTACGGATACTCGGACGACCCGATACTCTGCACTGACTGGGGTCTGCCCTCAACGAGTGGACCAAAACGTCCAATGTTGCTCGCTGGAGCGATTTCAAGAGGCTACAAAAATGAAATGAGTCTCCAATTACTGGACGAATACGCACAGACAGACAGACAGGATGCACAACGGACTAAAACGGGAATCGAACAACGGCAAATCACAGCTGAAATAAAATGTTGTAGGTACATACCAAAATCCTCCGTGTCACTGGTGAATACAGTAATATCTTTCTGTTACCAGAAAATATGTGTCCCACCAACACATAGCGAGACATCGCTTATATATGCACCAGTGAAACCATGCACGGAATAATGAATATGCCTACCCCTCGTTCGACATCTCACATACATATTACAAAACCATGGCTTTTGCCATTTCACCCGTGGGTTATATTTGGCATAAATATATGTTCCCACGCCATAAATTCAACCAAACTAGTGTACAGCCCTCGTAGAATAAATACCATCCAACATGGTATATCCCACACTACCATAAATCTGCACACTATAGACCCAGATCTCATAATCCGAAATCTACTCTACTGGTCTCGACAATGCGAAGGTCGCTTTTTGGCCCCGCCAAACCCCTCCATATCGGTCCTACGGCTATACACTCAAATGAGAGTGTAGCACATACTAAACTCAAATATCGTGGTCATTTACGGAAATATCACGACACAAAGCATCACCAGTATGGGATCTGATATATCCGCGTTGGCCAGTACCAGGCTATGCTGAAACACTAACCCGTAGCATACATAACAGGGCAGACCATGGTATGGTCTGCGCTATATACTGGCTTCACCTACAGAAGGTCCCTTATCTGTGAACAACGACACGCGGACAAACTCGGCTGGCACGGATAGTGGACATCCGTAATACTAAAAGGGGTATTTTCCCTAGCGAAACCAGCACACGCAGTCAACGAGTTCTCTACCACACACATGCATAGTCTGTGGCAAATATGGCGTGACATCAATAAAACATTGCTCATAAAATAGACGTATATTTAAATCCGCAAAAAGGACACGCATAAACGTATTTCCACCAATACAACATAAGCCCCGTTATTACACGCACATTGTACATGGTAAATGTACATGCTAAATCACAGGTATGTAAAAATCACAGGTGTGTGAAATCACAGGTATGTGGAATCACAGGTATGTGAAATCAATAATACGCACAACAATACAAAACAGTACCACACATCAAAAATATACAAGAATGCACGTGTCACGCGACATATCTCCCCCCTAAACAAAAAGTGTTTACACTTTCGTGCATAATCGCGAGACACGTTGGCACAGCTGAATCTACCCCGATATCCTGCTCAGGTAGTCTGCCCCCAGATTGTCGGCCCCTTTTATCGCAACAATACGCATTCTGGCTGACTGTTTCCCTGACCTTAAATGGGATACGGTACCCCCTAATTCTTAATGGGTCTTGCGTTGACAACTTTAACTCATGTTTCTCTATATGGGTGTGTCCTGGTGCGTCCCTCAGGACATGGGTGAACTCCCGTAAGATCTCTTTGACTTGGGTCTTTTGTTTCTTGCCTAAATCAGGCGACAGGTCAACTTTGCTCTCCGTATCGGACTATAATCCCCTGGGACATAACATGTTTTCTTCGGCACTACACCCACTTGGACTAGGATCCCCCTCTGCTGTGTCTTCTATCACGGCCGCATTTATTACAGTGAGTATTCCCTTCCCCGGGTGCTCAGGACTAGTCTCGTACCTCTTTAACATGTTTGCATGAAAGGTTTTCAACTTCCCTCCCATGTCAACCCTATAGTCCCACTCATTAACTACCTCTGTTATGGGGTATGGTCCCTTCCACCTAAGAAGCAATTTGTTGTTGTCTGTCGGTAGTAGTACAAGTACCTGATCTGCCACTGCATACTGCCTACTACGGGTCTTACGGTTGTAGTACTTTGCGTACTTTTTGGACGCACTCTTCAAGTTTCTCATGCGCGATTTCGCACCGTTTCTCGAGCCGTTCGCGCAAGTCGAGGACGTACTGATACGTCGTTTTGACGCTGTCCTCTATGTCCTTCTCGGACCACAGATCTCTTAGTATGCTCATCGGACCCCGAACGGTCCTTCCGTACAATAGTTCAAACGGTGAGAAAGCCAAACTTTCTTGAGGGACTTCGCGATACGCGAATAAGAGCGCGTTAATGTATTTGTCCCAATCTTTGGGACGTTCGCTTGCCATTCTACGAAGCATTTGCTTTAACGTACCATTGAACCGTTCCACGAGACCGTTACACTGTGGGTGGTACGGTGTCGTGGTTAATTGTCTCAGCGATAACAATCTACTAACTTCCTCCATGACTGCCGACGTAAATTGACTACCCCTATCGGTGAGCATCTCCTCGGGGATACCCAGTCTACTGAACATATCCACGAGAGCTTCCGCGACTCGTTCGGCCTCGATGCCTGGTAGTGGTACCTCTTATGGGTACCTAGTTGCATAATCAACTAACGTTAGTATGTAACGATTCTTCCGATCGGTAGCTGGAAAAATTGGCCCTACAATGTCAACTGCGACTCGTTTGAACGGAGTGTCTATCAACGGCATAGTTCCTAACGGAACCTTGGTTGATGAGTGTCCCTTTGACACAGTCTTTTGACATATGTCACAAGACCTACAAAACCGTGTAATGTCACTGCCCACGCCTGGCCAATAAAATTCTGATAACACTCGATCAGTTGTCTTCTTAACCCCTAAATGGCCCGCCATGATTGATTCATGTGCCACTTTCATCACGGTAGTCCTAAGTGTTTTTGGGACTACCGGCTGATGGTACATCCTACCTGACCCTATCGATTAGAAATTACGATACAACAAGTCTTTTCGGTATGCGAATTTCGATTTGTTTCCGTTCTTACTTGACCGTACCGTTCCGTCTTTTGCGTTATTCCGAACTGACGTCAATGTGACGTCATGTGCCTGCGCCTCTTTGAATTCATCGCGTGATACGTTCGCGATTGCGGTAGGGACTTTGAGGGTCTTATATGATTCGTCTCGGGCTGTCGTTTGTGACCTAGTTTCAACTGCGCACGATTTTGCGCCTCTAAAATCGGATATCACCGGTAACTCTGACCCGTCTACATTACCTATGGTAACATCATACATTGTATCTGTCATGCAAAGGGCTTCTACCCGACCTTTGAAAAAAGGTGTATCTAGATCTACCCGAGCGGTAGGAATTCCACTCATTTTGCTCCTATTTACCAGCATGCATGTTGAAATTTTGCTTAAAAACTGATCTGGTTGTACTAATCTTTCCCTGACGACCACCCCGGTACACCCAGTATCTCGCATTACTGTGACCTTTTTCCCATTTAATGTGCCCTCTGCTACGGGTAGCCTATCCATACCAAATGTACATCCGTTAATCAACTCCGGCTGTATCTCGCTACCTGAACATACAATAGTGGTGTCGGTATCAACCATACAGAAATTTCCTTGGTTTTCCCCTGGTTGTTCCGTGTTTTGCCATCTACCTCTACCTCTGCCTCTAGTGTGCTTCCACTTCTACCTATATTTATTTCTACCTCTGTACCGAACCCCCCCCTCTCTGTTCTTTATCTGCAAAACATTAAACACATGTTTCACTTCCTCGACTGCTGCTGCTTTGTAAGCTGAGGACCGGTCACGTTTTAGGACAATCGTAGGACATGTGACCTTCTTTGCCACAATGGTAACATGTCCCGTGATGCCTATCATAGCCGTTCCTGCTGGTACTTCTGTAATAACTGCCTCTACTCGGACTTCTATCATAACTACCCCTACTTGGGCTTCTATTTTGGTCTCTATTCTGATATCTGTCCCTATCTCGACTCCTATCTCTGGATCGATTATCCGCACTACTTACCTTGCGCCTCTGGTTATCTACTGACCTGTACTCATTTCTGTTGCTAGTACTGTTCCTCTGAACTACATACTTGCTACCTCCTCTGCTTCTGCAAAGTAATCTGCCTGAACCGCCATCTGATCTATCGAGTCAAATGTTTTCTCTTTGTTTGAGAAATAAGTAGAGCTCACGACTGCATATACTTAACATCTGATCTTTGATCATGTAGTCTAGTACTCCTTCATATGTTCTATTCACCTTACCTAACTCAAACCATCTATCTAAATAGTTCTTTGACCGACTGACATATTTCACAAATGATTCACTGTGATCAGGTTTGGTGTTTTTGAACATGCGTCTGAACCCATCTTCCGTTAGATCAAAACATTTCAACAAAGCGGATTTCAACTTATCATAGTCAAGAGCATCATCAATAGGTAGTCTAGAATATACATATAATGCCTTGCCCTTCAATAACGCACTCAAGTGTAGTGACCACTTATCTCTCCCCCACCTTTGAATTGCTGCGTACCGCTCAAATCTAGCTAAGTAGCTATCCATGTTGTCATTATTCTGATCAAAATGTGGCAGCTTCGGACCGAATGCTCTGCCATTGTCCCTATCAATGTCTATCTTCATCTACTACTCCACCCCTTTTATTTTTCTATTTTTGCTATTCTACCTGGTGCTTAGTGTCTAGTTCTCGCAATTTAAATTCTAGAGCTAACTGTGCTTCATTGGCATCTATTCTATCTTTCCCCATCTGTCGCTCAACCTCTTTAGCCAACTGCTCAGCATCTAACCTATCCTTCTCAGCCTGTCGCTCAACCTCCTTAGCTAACTGCTCAGCATCTAACCTATCTTTCTCCATCTGTCGCTCAATCTCTTTAGCCAACCGCTCAGCATCTAACCTATCTTTCTCAGCCTGTCTAGCCTCTAGTCTTTCCTGTCTTTCTCTCTCCTGCTCTTCTTTTACAAAGGCCCTTAACTCTGAATCTGCTAGCCCTAAGCTTTTGCCTATCTCCATTAGCTCCTTAATGGACGACATCCTCACTCTCAACTCAACTCCGGATTATCGATTTACACGCTTTACCCGACGGTACACAAGGTCTCTAGCACTCAAATCACTTGGTGATTTGTGCGAGTCTCTTGCTTCACGTCTATAAGGTTAAGGTAAATCAATCCGGTCTCTACTCCTAACGACGGTATAAGTTTCTCAATCGGGTAAGTCAATCCGGTATATGTATAGTCTAATGTAATGGTATATTTACAATTCCCCCTCTATGGTACTGGACACAAAAAAAAAATGGAGACTGGTTATAGACACCTGGCAGGATATAGTATTGTTCATACACAATATAATAGTGATAGTAATCTCCCCTCAGATGTAGAAGTGTCTAGTGATAACCTAGAACACCCGCTGTGCCATCATCACAGGGAGGTACTGTTCGACAAATCAAAAATTACAATGACCCTTACATCGACTATCTCACAAAATCGTCTCAACTCTACACTTCTGTACCTAGGTAGTCAAATCATGTATGTGGTGATGTATTAGTGCCTAAGTGTTGGAGGGCATCTTACCTTAACTCCCAAGGCAAACAAATACAAGATTGAATTTTGACGACACTAGGGGTACAGCTATTCTAGCCTCCTAACTTCAACTGCTTTGAAGAAACTTATTATAAAAAGAGGAAACAAATCCCACTTCTGACACCATTGTCAAGGTCATTACCAAGGTCAGGAATGATCGAGACAAATTGTCTCCCCTATTATCATATGAACCAAGTATCCTTCAATTGCTATGACGTTATGGCCAATATAGCTTGATCTGACGAACGGAAAGTGGTAACAATGCAGTTAAAGTGTAAGGGATAGGCTAGAGTAGATAAGTACACGTAGTCACTTAATCACTTATAATGTACACTATATTACATGGGGAACACACAGGAATACATGATACATTGATATGCGAACATCACTGTACTGTGCATGATTTTGTCGAAATGATTCTGGCGTTGGGGGAAGCGAGCATAGCTTGGAGGGGGGGGGGGGGGGTGTCGAGAGCACCCGTCTCATCGTTGTCTTCCATGCATCGACTCTCGCTTCGGTCAGGGTCTTCTTGCTAGTCTGGTTGTAGTAGGCAAGGATGAATCGAGCTTCCACCTTAATCATCTGGTCATAGGATGTCACCGGTAGGCTGAAGCCTCCCAACAAATGAAATTAAAGCAATTTGGAGAGGAGTCGGGTGTTTGCGTAACACGCTATATTTCCCACTAGGAGCGATGTCAAGGAGCCCGTTTCATGTGACGGGGAGAGCTTCTGGTCCTGTCCTTTTGTCACTTTCAGTGTAGCCATAGCGTTATCCCGGAACATGACGAGCTTGTGGTACCCATGTGCCGAGAGAATGGCCATATCCTCAACATTTTGATCTAGAAACCATAGCAAATCTGATCGTTTGATAGAACTGCCCACTATTTCTGTAAATCGTTCCTGCAATTCCACTGAATACCATATTTTTGCGCGATTTGATTGTGATGAGCTGCCTTATACCGCCTACTGTGGGGTCTCGATGGAATATTCCTGTTACTAAATAACCTACTCAAACAGTCTTGTGATATCTGGCGTTGGATACATGTAAGTCATTAGGGGCGCCTGTGACCTCAGCTCGTCTGCCCTGTGTCCTGTCACACATCACACTGCTTTAGTACCATGTTCTTGATCGTTATGGGTTTCCCCATTTCATTAAGTTCATGTGTGTCGACCTCCGTCACTAGATGTGCTGGTAACCATCGATTAGGATTCTTCGTATCTGTCAAGGTCATTACCAAGGTCAGGAATGATCGAGCAAATTGTCTCCCCTATTATCATATGAACCAAGTATCCTTCAATTGTTATGACGTTATGGCCAATATAGCTTGATCTGACGAACGAAAAGTGGTAACAATGCAGTTGAAGTGTAAGGGATAGGCTAGTGTAGATAAGTACACGTAGTCACTTAATCACTTATAATGTACACTATATTACATGGGGAACACACAGGAATACATGATACATTGATATGCGAACATCACTGTACTGTGCATGATACTATACAATTACTACAAGGTTGTAAGCCAATCGACTGCTATACTTTAACGCAACTTAAAAGCTATAGACGAATAAACTCAGTATGTGGTATCTCAATGTCCCGTAGTGGACAATAGTATGAATGCACACGTACTTTGATGATCGCTAATCAAAGTGAAATAACATACAAGTATAACATGGCAGAACGAACATTGGAGGACAAATGACAATCATCTGAGCTACCCCAGTGCTGGCGTATCTCAATAGATAGTGGTAACCTCTGAGTATCAAGGTCCCAAGGTCTGCCTCACCCGCAATATGAGGTCTAGTCACCAATATGGCTATTATCCAACTTCAAGTGGATTAATCCATAAACAATATATGTAGTCTTACTACAATCCCTTAGCCATGATATGCCATGATAGGAGTATTACCATACACTATCAAAGTATACATATGTATTGCCTAGCAATATATTCCAAAGTATGAATGTCAAAGTCAAAGCCGGATGTGGTTACATCACATGATAGTCATAACGATAATGTTCCGGAAGCTGGTACCGGAAGTAAAGTTCCCAAGGTAGTATTATTTCCGGAAATGGTGGACCAGAGGTAAAGTTCCTATGGTATCACTCGACTGTAGCAACCCGGATGTGGTAGACCGGATGTAAAGTATCCATGGTGAATCAATGGGTTGTAATACCGGAAGTGGTAGACCGGATGTAAGTTCCGATATAATACAAAAATGGCGATTATCACGATGGCTAAGACGCCGGGAAAAGTTTCACTTAGGTGACATTCAACTCGGTGGTAGTATAATGATATGATATGTGTGTATGGCGTTTCACTTCACTAAATTATGGCTGTGACTGTCTGCTGAACGCGATGTAGCTATCACACACTGCTCTATACAGGCCTGTACCCGGAGCTGCTACACACACTGCGCCAGACAGACGTACGGACACTCGGACGACCCGATACTCTGCACTGACTGGGGTCTGCCCTCAACGAGTGGACCAAAACGTCCAATGTTGCTCGCTGGAGCGATCTCAAGAGGCTACAAAAATGAAATGAGTCTCCAATTACTGGACGAATACGCACAGACAGACAGGATGCACAACGGACTAAAACGGGAATCGAACAACGGCAAATCACAGCTGAAATAAAATGTTGTAGGTACATACCAAAATCCTCCGTGTCACTGGTGAATACAGTAATATCTTTCTGTTACCAGAAAATATGTGTCCCACCAACACATAGCGAGACATCGCTTATATATGCACCAGTGAAACCATGCACGGAATAATGAATATGCCTACCACTCGTTCGACATCTCACATACATATTACAAAACCATGGCTTTTGCCATTTCACCCGTGGGTTATATTTGGCATAAATATATGTTCCCACGCCATAAATTCAACCAAACTAGTGTACAGCCCTCGTAGAATAAATACCATCCAACATGGTATATCCCACACTACCATAAATCTGCACACTATAGACCCAGATCTCATAATCCGAAATCTACTCGACTAGTCTCGACAATGCGAAGGTCGCTTTTTGGCCCCGCCAAACCCCTCCATATCGGTCCTACGGCTATACACTCAAATGAGAGTGTAGCACATACTAAACTCAAATATCGTGGTCATTTACGGAAATATCACGACACAAATCATCACCAGTATGGGATCTGATATATCCGTGTTGGCCAGTACCAGGCTATGCTGAAACACTAACCCGTAGCATACATAACAGGGCAGACCATGGTATGGTCTGCGCTATATACTGGCTTCACCTACAGAAGGTCCCTTATCTGGTGAACAACTGGCACGCGGACAAACTCGGCTGGCACGGATAGTGGACATCCGTAATACTAAAAGGGGTATTTTCCCTAGCGAAACCAGCACACACAGTCAACGAGTTCTCTACCACACACATGCATAGTCTGTGGCAAATATGGCGTGACATCAATAAAACATTGCTCATAAAATAGACGTATATTTAAATCCGCAAAAAGGACACGCATAAACGTATTTCCACCAATACAACATAAGTCCCGTTATTACACGCACATTGTACATGGTAAATGTACAAGCTAAATCACAGGTATGTAAAAATCACAGGTGTGTGAAATCACAGGTATGTGGAATCACAGGTATGTGAAATCAATAATACGCACAACAATACAAAACAGTACCACACATCACAAATATACAAGAATGCACGTGTCACGCGACAGTATCCTTCTCAATCACACAGTAGAAACAATGTTCTCGGAATTGTAGAGCGTCCTATTTAGTCTATCGGCTGACAAACTTCTCGTAGGATTTGTATGTGCCCTATGTTTGACACTGGACTCATGAACTAGAACATATACCATGTCGAAAAAACTTGGGTAGACATTTGGTAACCCGGCAACGAATGAGAAATCCAAGATGGCCGCCATCGGCCATTTTGAATTATTGTCGCATTTAACTTTTCAACCAAATGGTCTAGAAACATAAGCAGCACACCATTTCTGACTAATTTCAGGCCAGGAAGTCCATTAGTAAGGCTATTCTTGCGATTGGTGATCTCCCTGATATAGAAATCCAAGATGGCCGCCAAATGTTATGTTACAAATGTATAATTTGCTTGAAATGTTTCTGAATTCTAACGAAATGTGTTTATATGCACTCTATGTTTATTATATGTCTTAATAAGGCTTAAAATGGCAAATGTCATTTTGCAAATGTCAGTTTCTGGTTGTAGTATTTTAAATCTGTAATTTTGACATCATTATTACTGCCATGTAAATGATATAATGGTCAACAAAATATAGCAACTTACAAAATTGTTAGTAATATTTATTATCTAACTAAGTCAAACTATTAGTATCATTTACATGTATATGAAGACACATAACTACGGTATGTACCAAATGAGGCTGTATGCAAAAATGGACAACATGTCAGTTGGGACTAGTCTAATACATCCGGGCAATTTGATTATTCAATGTGGGCAGTGTCCACTTTACTAATTTTGCCAAATTGTGTATAGTTTAAACTGATCCCCAAATGCCAAGGAATACGTTTTGGCATGCTGTATTACCTATTAATTGTGTTCAGTTTCCTGTAA
This sequence comes from Conchocele bisecta, assembly GCA_029237695.1. Lineage (NCBI taxonomy): Eukaryota > Metazoa > Mollusca > Bivalvia > Lucinida > Thyasiridae > Conchocele > Conchocele bisecta. The sequence continues at coordinate 100,874,457 of CM055265.1, forward strand.
TATTTGTACGTTTGTGTATTAAAGCTTTGAATACTGTTCTTTACATCCATAATTATATTAGGAAACACTTATAACTGTCAATAAATGTTGATACTTTAAGCACCTGTCTCGAAAAACAAAAGTGAATGTGTATGTTATTGTGTTTATACGAGACACATGCATATTGATTATTTGAGACAGTCACTTTAACACTAAGATCCTAAACGTTTGTATGCTCATCATATAACCTATACACATCCTGATGGATTTTTACACATCGTTATATCTGGGATACATTGACATTTACAAAACTTGCAACAAGGACTACCATTCCTTCTGCATGTACACATTTCATCTGTGTCTACTACATACATCGGGCATGAACAACTCCTCTACGTCTATAAACCCGTACTGAGTCGGATCCAACACCTCTGATACCATACAAAGCAGATATGTCATCTGATATAGTTGCATAAAATGCCCCGAGAATGTGTCCCCTAATAGCATGACTAGTTGGAGGTAGCTGGTCTAGTGATAGTCCCTTGCTGTGGTGGTACATGTACAGTATGTCCGTAACTGATTCATTGTGGTACACTTACTACCCACCCCCTTTAAACACCTGGACCAGGTACAAACTCAGCTTATTTTATTACATTGTCCCATAATGAAAGTGTTTAGGATGTATACCAAAGTCCTTCAAAAGCACAGTTGGGTTACACTTCAAGCCTGCATGTTTAGTACCCAGTTTACTGGTGTAATCACAACCTGTGATAGTATGAACAGCTGGCAGTACGCTACACAAATCCTCTCCAACCCTATCTGCCAATGTATGAATGGGGATATAACGAATGGAATCACCGACGCCAGTCTTAACCCAGAGTTCATGAAGGTCGTGTTTACTGAGTTCGCTCAAACAGTACATCATCTGTATAAACACATCGGTGTCTGACGATATGACTACAATTCGCTTGGTTCCATTTTTCACTGCATGCATAGCATGAGGTACAATCCGGGTATCTGCTTCTTCCAGTTCACTGTGTAATTCGGGTACTTCCTGTGATTTCCCATCAGAAACACAGATACACGGAACTGTTTGTTCTCCTGACATATTGCTTACAAATACCTCAGTAACCTGTAATGATGACTGTGTCATTTTGTCCATCAATAATTTTCTGATGAAGCAACAGCTGCAGCTCTCGTTTGTCATTACCAGAAGACCAACATCGTTCCATTTCAACTGGTAGTGATGTTTGTTTGTTGATGATATTCAGTTCAATAGGACAAGTCGTCTGTCGACCTTTCCTTTCCGAGTCTTTAACTGATTTATCGATGTAGGAATCGAAGATGAAGTCAATTCTATCAGCTCCAATCGTTGATTTTCGTAAGATAGTCCAATATTATGTTGCTATATTCGCCAAAGTCTTTGATTCCTTTTGTCCTTATCTTTCTAATGTTAGCCATCATGTCTACGACAAACGTTGTGTGAAATGTGTCATGTCTTTGTTTGGGAATTTCGATCATTGCAGTACGTTTCATGTTCCAGCTCTTGCACAATGGAATAACCTTTCACTGCCTTTGTCATTAAACCTTCCTGATCAAAGAGACATGATTCTGGTGTGACGTCATACTGCAACAGATCTTCCATTGCACTTCCCTGTACCCTAGCTACCTCAAGAAGTCTCTGTTGCTGCCCTCGTCCCTTCCGTTGTGATATCTTGATTGATGATTTGCATTATCTTGATGAATGATGTATACTTCGAAAGGTCTTCAGGTTGGTTCGATGGATTGTTTCACAGAAACGCATTGTTTTCTCCACAAAACGGCCTTTACGCAGGGTTTCATATGCTGCATTTCGATTGTCGTCACATGCAATAGTTGATGCCGAATATCGTCTGTCATTACTTCTTGTGTGACAATGTTGTGGAGTTTGGGTTGAACGGCGTCCACCTCCTTGAATGGATTTTCATATTTCTCAATGAATGTCAGAATGGCATGAACATTCTTCTCGCCCATGATTCACGGTCAGGTCATACGCGCTGGTTCTTGCCCCGCTTAATTCTCTGTGAAGGTTGCTATTGGCCAACATTTCATGGTATATGAGCTACCTTTTTGTGATTTGTTGATGGTTTGCTCCAGTGCCATATCTGCACCAACTGCTTCGAAATGACAGGTCATCTAGAACAATGATATTCCATTATACATGTTTGACTTTCAGATTTTCAGACTGACGTTCTACTCTTTTACCATGCTTTTGTAAATTTGTCGCTGCTTTTCAATGCCCGTCTGTATATGACCTAAGCGGTTGAACGGACGTTAAACCCCATTTCATCACCTGCTCCTTTCTATAATTGGATGCCGATAATGTTGTGTCCCGAAGAAACAGTACCGGTTAAACAAAACAAGTAGAACGTCGGTCTGCAAATTCATGTTTATGAAATTACCTAAACGTACATTCGAACTAATCTATAATATATAGGTAAACTGTTGCCATGGAAACCTTCAATGTAACATGACAACCACATCAAAATGTTTCCAACTAGGGTAATATACTATGCATATTATACAATTGCATATACACTCATTTTGAATGACTATCACAACTATTTAAGCAAATCATGCATTTTCCGCACAATATTTGGCGGCCATTTTGGATTAATAAGTCAAAGAGATCTCCAATCGCGAATATAGCCACACTAATGGGTTCCTCGTCCTGAAATGAGTCAGAAATGATGTGTTATTTATGTTTCTAGACCCATTGGTTGCAAAGTTAAATGAGATACTAATTCAAAATGGCCACCGACGGCCATCTTGGATTTCTCATTCGTTGCCGGGGTACCAAATGTCTACCCAAGTTTTTTTGACATGCTACATGGTCTAGTTCACGAATCCAGTGTCAAACATAGGGCACATAAAAATCCTACAGGAAGTTCCACAGCCTATGCATTAATTCGCTTTGTAGGCGGACACTTTATATCAACTGACAGTGCACATGCTAGATATCTGGAGATGAAATGTCTGTGTAATACACTTGGAATCTGTCATCAATGTTTATTTGGCCCTGTAGACCGACATGTAACGAGTCGCCATACCGGATACTAGCGTCAATGATATTGCGCAGTCAATCACCATCAGATCTACTTTGTGAAAGTTTCGCGTTGGCCGGACAATTGCCAAGCACGGGTTTGAAAACACACTCATCTGACATTGTTCATTTCTGGTACATACATATATTGCTGGAAACCAGTACTGCTGCTTAACTCATCATCTGACACTATAGTAATGGGAAATTGTCAGCCATATGACTGAAAACTAATGACTGATGTTTTATCATTTGATTCTGAGACGATATTCACCATTCAGTGGCCAACAAGCCCCTTTACCTTGATCGTATATCGTGACCTTGACTTTTATGCCAAAATAACCATGATAAATGCATCGAGCATCATTGAAAGCCTACAAATCGACACTAAGATCACCAGAATATCGATGGTCTAGTAACATAAGGTCGTAAGTGCAAAAACGTAGTTTTGAGAAAAATGAAAAAAAATGTTTAATTCCTATATGTTTTATTATTAAACAATATGTTTTATATATGAAAAATGTTCATTATTGACTCCATAATTAGAGTAATTCTACTTACGACCATTTGTTATTGAACCATTTATGGGCACAATTTTTCACAGACAGTCGTATCTACCACTTACGACCTTTTGTTATTATAAATCTATAACGTATCTAAATTATTATTATTATTATTTTCTTAGTGATTCTTTGGGGGAGCTGTTTTGTGGGGCTTTTGTTGTGTTTTGTGTTATTTTCCTATTTAATATTGTTATTGGTTTTGTTGGGGACCGTACACCGCTTGTTGTGTTTTAAGCAACAGAATTCGGTCTTCCCGACATAAATACACATGTGTAGCACTATAATTAGTAATAGTTAGAGTTCACATATTGAATTTGTAATTAATTAATTTCGTAGCGAGCGCAAGCGAGCGAGAAATTAAGTCATTAAAAATTCAATATGTGAACTATAACTACATGTAACGTATTGTTTGCCACGCCCCATCGCGAGCCGACGTTACCTTTGAATGGAGCGCCGCCGGCCGCCCCCTACGATCAGTAGCGAGGTTAATTGTATTAATGTGGAAGGATGTATCGTTACTAAGTAAGTCATGTGTGCGATACGAAGATATTAGCTGAAGGCAAACAGAAATAATTATAGGTGATTTGAGACTTGCAAAAACTTTCAAATAAATAAACAGACAGACGGATGGACGTACGATCAGTAACGATGGTAATTGTATTAATATAAAATGATGTATCATTACGAAGTAATGCATGTGTGCAATATTAAGATATTAGCTGAAGGCAAACAGAAATTATAGGTGATTTGGGAAACTCTTATAAAAACTTAAAAAAAATAAATAAACTGACGACAGGGCGAAATTCTCGGCAGGGGCCTAACTAGGTTTCTGCTACTGTTGACCAACACCAGCAAGCATACACCTGATACTAACTCATACCTTTCCGCTAGACCATTGGTTCGGGTGAGCCTTTTGGGCTGGGTCTTAACTCTGTAATGAGCAATCACCTATGTTTGTCAGTTAATGAGGTGTACATATTGGTACGAGTTTTGTGAGACAGTGGCGTATTCAGGGGTGTGCAATAGGTGGAAACGTACCCCATACAAGTTGGCCAGGTGTGTATTTTTACTTTAACTTAGGTTTTCCTAAGGGAAATACCTATATTATATATTAAACTTATAGTTTTAAAGTCACTATAATCGAGGAAATTGAATGTAGAAATCAATAAATCTTTCTGCGGAATAATGCTCCCGCATCGCTTTCCAACTTGATCCCACCCGTCTCTCCAAACACCTGGCTACGCCACTGTGAGTCTTGTTGATCGTGCAGCCAGTAAATACTGTAGATCTCCGGATGCATTTCATAATGTCTTTGTTACATTATGTTAGCCTCGACACGTTAAGGACGGACTTTATAGAACAGCATCATTTATTGCAAATATAATAGCTTAATAAATGTGATTATTTGTGTAAACTATATCTGAACCTGTTCTTATCTATGTATACTGCTGTGCATTTAGTTGTCACCTGAGCAAAATTCACCTCCTGTGGCGTTTGACACAGACAGCTCAGAATTTGACAGATAAACTAATACAAATTAGTGCAATATGTATCTATAATTTATGTTTGAAAAGACGTGGATATACCAGGGGACATACTGGACTCTAACTTGAGATTGTGTGTAAAAAAGAAAACTTTAAATTTACACAAATGTCAAAGTCATTTGAGAAAGTCTTACAAACTTTGTGACGTAAGAAAATGGCTAAGTGTTTCAGCACCATTTTGAAGGTCACAAAGGTAAAGGTCATGTCATTGGTGGTGTGATTGTGTCACACATGTTCATGTGATTGAACTGTCCAAATAATAAAGCAGTGCTTCCAGTAATATTGAAGATATTACATGGTGGAGAGAAACTCTTACAAACTTTTCGACGTAGCAAAATGTCTAAGTGTTTCAGCAACATTTCGAAGGTGACAAAGGTCAAGTTCGTGTTAATGGTGGCACAAGTGTGCGACAAATGTTCAGGTGATTCATGTATCCAAGTATTGAAGCAATCCTTCGTTTAATATTGCATATATTACATGTTGGAGAAACTCTTACAAACTTTTGACGTAAGAAAATGGGTAAGTGTTTCAGCACCATTTTGAAGGTCAGAAAGGTCAAGGTCGTGTCATTGGTGTAAGTGTTTCAGCACCATTTTGAAGGTCAGAAAGGTCAATGTCGTGTCATTGGTGCTGTGAGTGTGTCACACATGCTCATGTGAATGAACTGTCCAAATATCAAAGCAATACTTCAAGCATTATGGCAGACATAGCATGATGTAGAAATTCTTGTAAACTTTTCAACGTAAACCTTTCGACGTATTTCGAAAGTCAGAAAGGTCAATGTCATATCATTGGTGGTGCGAGTGTGTCGCACATGTTCAGGTGAATTAACTGTCCAAATATTAAAGCAATCCTTCGTATAATATTGAATATATTGTATAATGGAGAAACTCTAACAAATGTTTCGACGTAAATACACACCGGACGGACGGACGGACGGAACATCAAGAGCAACGCAATATGCCCCCTTGCCCCCTTGCTATCGCATAGGGGGCATAACTAGAAAGGTGGCACACGAATGTCCCCACTGGCGCCAAAGAAATTTCAAAATACACCATAATAGAGGACCATCAGAGGAATGCAATTGTGAAATATGAAGCAGTTAAGTGAAAGGAAACAGAAATGATAAGGCATTTACTCGAGCGTTAAGGTGGACTAAGTAAGTGGCATTGACCTTGGGTTTAGTGGGGGCCCAAGGAACGTGGATTTGTCACAGCATGGTAGAGGACCTTCAGAGGAATGCATGTGTGAAATATGAAGCGGCTACGTGAACAAAAAACAGAAATTATAAGACATTTACCTGAGCGTTAAGGTTTTAAACGGATTAATTATGTGACCTTGACCGTGGGACCCTTGGGACTCGGATCTTCGATTTGTCACAGCATGATAGAGGACCTTCAGTGGAAAGCATGTGTGAAACATGAAGCAGTTATGTGAAAGGAAACACAAATTATAAGACATGTACCCGAGCGTTAAGGTTTTGAAAGCACGAAGTATGCGACATTGACCTTGGATTTGTCACAGCATGATAGAGGACCTTCAGAGGAATGCACGTGTGAAACAAGAAGCAGCTACGTGAAAGGAAACATAAAGTATGAGAAAGTTAGCCGAACGTTAAGCTTTTGCTTGCACGGAGTATGTGACCTTAACCTTGGGATTGCCGGTTGCCCGATGATCGTGGATTTGTCACAGAATTATAGAAGACCATCAGAGAAATACATGTGTGAAATATGAAGCAGTTATGTGATGTTAATAAGAAATTTACCCGAGCGTTAAGGTTTTGAATGCACTAAGTATGCGACCGTGACCTTGTATTTAGCGGGGGTGCGAGGATCGTTCATTTGTCACCGCATAATAGTGGACCATCAGAGGTATGCATGTGTGAAATATGAAGAAGCTACGTGAAAGGAAACATACATTATGAGGTAGTTACACGAGCGGAAGTACAGGACGTACGGAGGGGACGGGACGCCGGTAACACTATATACCCCACCCCCCCCCCCCCCTCACCATTAGGTAGGGGGGCGGGGGGGGGGGGGGGGGGGGGGGGGGGTAATTATTTACAACGCCATGCATGTCCGTTATATGTAGCCGAAGACAATACCAAGTCGGATTTCTGCCCATTTTTGTTAAAACACAGATATGTCGACATTTGTTATCGAGAGTTCACAGTCATACAGACTATCTTACCTGTACACAGATGATTTACCATGTATACTGTATTGACTATATGGAAGTGTGCTGCTGTCATAAAGGTGTTGCAATTTAAAGTATAATGAAAAGTTAAGCAACTGTGGTAACGATGTCAAACATGTAGTTCTAACATTGGGTGAGTGGAGCGACCTGATTATTTACACAGTGTAACGTGGTCATTGTAGATTTTGGAAATGACAAAACTAATAAGCTATGCACTTTCTTATGAAAGCGTCCTGGTGCCAAAGCTAAACTATATGTATCTCCTAATTAGGAGATACTAACTCCTAATTAGGAGTTACTATCTCCTAATTAGGACTTAGTATCTCCTAATTAGGACTTACTATTTTTAGCATTGACACAGATAGTAAGTCCTAATTAGGAGATACTAACTCCTATTTAGGAGTTACTATAACGTATGTTAGCATTGGCACCAGAACGCTTCCATACTTTCTTTCTCTTTATCTGTTTCTTACAATTCAAACTATATATTATTCAAACTATGAATTACATACACCACTGCGTTTGTGTAGGTCGGCAGTGGTTTACACCAATATCGTGTTCCCATGTATGGAAGAGTGCATGCCGCCAGTAACGTTACAGTAAATACAAATGTACATTTCCTTAAACCAAGCAAATCATTTTTTCGGAATCGAGTGACATACGTCTTTGGAAATTAAGTCGCACGACTGTTCGCCATAGTTTACACCTGATATTTACAATAGCACAAAAATGTTCATAACAAGAGCAATCGCGGGTTACAAACTGAGTTGACGTCGTGAATTAATGGACACGTTTTGACTGGTCCGCCATTGTACGTATCGACTGATGTTCTCCCGTGCAGCTTACAGCACAGTAAAAGTACCACTGACATTGACATTGATCTGTTTTGAATGTTTAATACTAGTCTTAACAACGAAATATTGACAATCATTTAAATAGCACGGTATGACCACGATCAATAGATAGTCGGCTTTCAGGTATAACTGGTGTATGACCATTAGGCTGTCAGCCAGAAATGGACCCCCCCCCTCCACATTGGGGAATTTTTGCAAACATATATTTTCTGAAACTAAATTAAATTACTAGTGTTATGCCGTATGTCTGCGCTCTGTAACTCGCTGTACCAACGTTTTGCGCCATTTTGAAGCACAGGCAGTCGGCGTGTTTCGGCTGTCATCAGGATAACTCTATATATATGAATAAGGCTTCTAACTTTGGTCGGACACGACCTCGTATCATAACAAAATAACATGTTTAAAATTGTAATTTTCTATGAATTCTATGTTTTTATGCAGGTTATCGATAATTCTGAAATGATCAGATGAACTTGCCACTGCAATATTGGAGCCGAAAACAGCCTGTGTTTTGAAGTATACCACCGTCGGACTTTTCGCAATTGTGAATCGCTTACTTTTTAGACGGAATTCTGGATTCGTCTAGGTAGCACTGACCAGTTAGCCGCCAATTTCATACAATGGCACCGGTGAAATTTATAAATAGTACACTTTCTGCTGATTAAAATTCACTTTGATTGTTTAATTATTACTTTCTACTCGATTTTTGATTTTAATCAGATTTTACATCGTATTAAGTGATGAATGTTCATTCCAGAGCCATCTGACCTGTTCCCATTGGTCAGAAATGATCAAATACGAATTGAGGGTATGTTGTGACAAAAAATAATAAAATCAACAGATTTTTTCTGGGAGTTTCAAACAATAATTTATTCCAGAGAAAACGTATGGATGGGAATTGGTTTGCACCATGATAGTACATTTGGCTCTGCATGATGATTGAGACAATATGCAACTTTTAATCTCTAGTTCTGCAAGTGACGTGGCACGGCATGGCTTTAAAGGTACATGCCCGCTCAGCAGGCACAAACTGTTCTTTATAGGAATTGACCGCTTTTGCATGACGCAACTTCCGGTCGGTAAACGCCAGCCTAGCAACAGTCCGCCATGACAGTAGGTAACCACAAAAGCGTCGCCATATTAAAAAGTGTTATCAACAGTGATATTTGTCCAACATTTTCGAAAATATAATAGTTAAATCAGTGTTGTGCACATAGACGTTATTGCTGTTCGTTGTATAAATGATTTA